>WAEK01000002.1:1365000-1697500 GCA_011634665.1 Mortierella sp. BCC40632
GTCTCCTGGATCTGATGTTGGCTTGCTTTAGTACTAATACTTTCGACTGTGGTCGTTTCAGAGACAAGAAGAGTCTCGATTACCTCTTCATTTTCTGCTGTCAAGGCAAGGTCCTTGCTCAGGGGGTGCTTTGGGTTCGGAGCCTCCAAGAGGGGGCGCATGAACTGGTCAATCTCATATTCCTTGGAAAGTTCCTTTGCTGTGGGATTGTGGGAAGCGAAAGTTATTGTAGGTTCATATTGGGAAGTGAGAAAGGAGTGAGAAGAGCGGATCACTCAGGTGCCCTTTTTTTTTTTTTTTTTTTTTTTTTTTTTGCAAACAAAGAATAAAAAAGTACAGCAAGAAAAGCAAAAGGAGACAAAGGGGATCTCCCTTCGTGGCAACTCCAATCCTGACAAATCCACAAAGGGCTACTCCGTTGATTTACCTTGGGCAATTGTGATCCTATATCCAGGGACAATCCGTTAAACACAGACACGGCGAAGCATGCGGACAACAAAAAAAAAAAAAAGGAACAGAAAGAGAAAGAAAGAAAAAAAAAGGAGGCACAAAAGAAAAAGATTGCCGCCAAGAGTTGTTGTTGTTGTTGGCACGAGAGCGCGAGAGTAAGGGTAAGAAAGAGAGAGAGCAAGAGCCAGAGAGGAGAGGTATGCGAGAAAAAAAAAGAAAAAAAGAATTCGTTGGCACATGGCCCAAAGAAGGAGAAAGGATGGCAGGGCAAGTGAGAAACCGATTCCAGTCTCGTTGGGTCACACTGCAGTCATCTCCCACACAATAAAAGATGTATCCTTCCAACTCTCAGGGCCAGAAAACATCAATTATGTGCGACTTCGGGGGAAGACCCAAACTTGGATTGACCAGCAACATTTGGCCTTCTTTCCGAACAGACAGAGAGAAAAAGAGACAAGAAAAAAAAAAAAAAGAAAAAGAAAAAGGACATCTTACCAGACTCCACAGAGTGCACCAGCCTTTTCGACTACACCTTCAAACTTGCGGGCAAGGAAGGCTGACTCCTTGGCGACCATCTTCTCAGAGACAGCTGGGTACGCAGCGTTATACATTGTGATGGCATTTACAAGGTCACTATCCATGCGACGCATCACTGCAACATCTCCATCGACCTTGGGGGCGTTGATCCGGAGGACAGCGACTGTCTTACTACCAGACTTGACGCGTCCTGCCTTGGGCTTGACAGGTGCAGAGTTGCCCTGGGTAGCATTTGCCAAGAGGGGGTTGCTAAAGATGGGAAGCTCACGCTGCTGCGAGGCAGCGTCAGCACTAGCGTCGGCCTTGGAGGTGCCCTTGGTAGCCATGACTGATGAGGTTACCGTTGTGGTCTCTACAGTGTCGATGATGGCAACCGATTCCTGGACTGTGACAGAGACGGTCTCGGCACTGGTCTCGATGACGGCAGTTGTGGCAGACGATCCAGACATTGGGATGTAATGTGTACTAGCGCTTTGGTTGAATGGGGTTACAGGTTTCCTGTTGAATAAGGATACGGATGAGGATGCGGATGCTGGCAAAAGTGGGTAAAGGGAAAAAGAAGAATGAGAGAAAAAGAGTGAGAAGAGAATGTGGAGGATGGGCGGATGGGATGTGAGCAGGCCTAAATGACTGGCGACAGTGATGGCTGGAGAGCTCTCTGCTCAGTCACTCGCTTGTTCGCTCTCTCTCTCTCTCTCTCTCTCTCTCTCTCTCTCTCTCTCTCTCTCTCTCTCTCTCTCTCTTTCTCACTTTCTCTGTCTGTCTGTTTCTCTCTCTCACTCCATCCTTGTCTGCCCTGAACCGACTGCGACTGGAAAGAAAGAAAGAAAAAGGGTGGCTGTCTGCTGTCCCGCCCAATCAAACTCAACGATCTTCCTTCTCGGTCGTCCTCCCGACAATGCCGCCCTCAACCTCTCCTCCTTTTTACCTTCCCATACCTATTGAGATGGCCACTTTCTCCTTCGTTCCGAAACCAAGCCGATCTTGCGCACTGCCATCAATAAACGATGATAAAAGACAGGCCAATATACGCTTCCTGCAGCTGAAGGAGCATCTACCGCTGCTGGCCCGCATCATCATCGCAACGCGAAAGATACGCGCAGCTCTCTCTTCTTCAGTCCAGTCCATGCATGAATTCAACAGACATCTGATCCAACCAAATCGCTTAAAAAATCGCTCTACATCGCAACTATCCCGGTCCATTATCTGTCGAGGTCTGTGAACAAAAAAAAAAAAAAAAAAGTCTTTTGGTAGAACCAAGAAGGTCTCAAGGGCCCAATTGAACATTTTTTTCAACTTTGAGAGCATTCCATTCTCGCCCTTGAACGAACATCAATGTGAATAGCAATAGATCAAAGCGAACATTTGCTCAAGAGTCCTCAAGATTTTTCAAACGCCAAGAGTATAGTCGTCCATCCAAATCCAAATAGGAAAAAAAAAGAAAAGGGTCTCCTCTGCCACGCGATGATCGTTTTAACACTGAAGATTGTATATATTTTTTTTCATCTGCTTGATGCTAATGCTGATGGGGACCGAAGGAATAGAAAAGAACATCCTTATTCGGACTTCTTCGACTTTTTGGATGAACCGAGGTAACGTTTGCGCTGACCAAACATGTGTGTGTACATGACAAAGAAACCTATCAACCACAGTGGTTAATCCATTTTCCATGTTAGTCTTTGTCTCTTCAGAGTGTGTCCTGATGGTGGTCCGATAGGACGAACGGTGGTTAGCAGTTTTACCTGGAGGATAGATGCAGAGCATGGCGCAGAGGAAGTAGTAGTAGGCAGGGTGGATGTTCTGCGCAAAGGGGAGAGACTGGAAGATCTCGACGGCCTCACTTCCAGCACCGATCGGGTAGAGGGCATAGAAGAAGGTGTAACTGATAATATGAAAGGAACAAAAAAAAAAAAAAAATGTTGGGTTTAGTATGACAAGAGACGGTCGCAAAATCCATTGGACTACCTGATCCACCAATTTTGCTTCCAAATCACATATCCCCGCTCAGCATTCACATACCGGCACCAGACTAGCCAGTAGGGACCGGCTCCAACCAAGTTCAAGGCGTAGTAGGCGTAGCGGATAATCTCGGTGATGCACCAGGCGACGGTCATGGTGGTGAACGACCAGTGCTGACGGACCTATGGTCATTCAGTTGTACCGGAGAGGCAAGAAAAAAAAAAGGCGATCGGTTTGTATTCAGTAAAAAAAAAAAAAAGGCGACTCCACGATAATTGTTCCAGATATTTACCTCGGGCAAGGGGAAAAGAGTGCAGATACCCCAGACGAGCAACAAACGGGAAGCAACCTGCATCGCTGTTGTTCCCACAGGCGACTTGACAAGACCAAAGAGTGCGTGGAAAACTTCAAGGAGGGCAGCGGTCTGAACCCAGACAAGGTGATCTCCAACAACGGCATAGACCTTTGTGTAGTCGTATTCATTGGCAACAAGGGTCCTGACAGTCTGGACGAGCACATAGGCCCATCCGGCAAAAGAAGCCCAGTTGTAAGCGATCAAGTAAAGATTCACAACTGGGTTGACAGGCTTGGAGGCCTTCTTGCCAGAAGCTAAACATGGAAATGTCAAATGAGGCGTGAAAAATGAACATTGGTCAATGTCACAATAGTCTGATGACGAGCATGAGCTTGGTTGTTGGCAGCAATCATCCGACTGACATACCGGAGGCAGGGGCTTTTTGAGCTTGTGTTGAGGTAGCCATGGCGACGACAAAGATGGGATGGAGAGGGAGAGAGAGGTGCAAGAGAGACCAGCCGAGGGTCTAGAAAAAGGACAATTGTCGCCCCCAAAAAAGAATGGACAACGGCAACTCCTTATTTCCTTCCTGTCGGATATAATTGATATGGCTCCGACATTGACACGCGCTTTGCTTTGCCTACTGTTAGAATGCATCTCTCTCTCTCTCGCACGCGACAAATAACGAGGCGTATGTTGCCGTGTAGAGCCCAAGGACAGGCATCTTTAATCAATATCTATTCTTTCTTTCCTAGCTCTAGGCCTTAATGCTTCTATAGACAGATGATATGTAGATGGGAGAAGCTACCGATAAAGGGATCCCGAGGCATAGATCCATCAGCGGATCAAACTAGGATGGATCTGTAAAGTCCTAGCATGTAGACTAAAGGGAGACTTGGCTGAATGGCTACCGAAGAGGAGCCATTCAGGACCATTCTCCGTCCAACTTTTCACTTTTTCACAGAGTCTCATACTTACAGCTGAAGAAGTATCGCTAATGAAGGATGGCTCTTAGTTTCTGCCTTTCGTGCAAAGGAATCAAAGAAGCAATACTGCAAACCTGTTTAGGGTAGCTGGAGAGGGTATCCGTTTTAGTATGGGAGAGTGAAAAGATGGTAAATCATGATCTTGATTGGGACCTTGACTCGGTCAATACCTTGAGGACAGTGTCGGAGGACAATTGTGAATGCAAGTGGACTTGAAAGAAAGCTGGAGGGGGGGAATATGGCTTTTATAGCCCCCTTCCCAGGCTGGAAGACCCAGAATCGTATATATTACGCTATAGTGTCCTGGCCGGCGAATAGAGCATGGGGGGACAGACAGGCAAGAAAGATCGTAGAGGTGTGTAAATAGTTGAGATGGATGACAGGACTCTGCACACTCCAGGGGAGACCTGACAGGGGAGAGAGAGATGCAGAGAGCCCGAGAGAGTAAGGGAGGGAGAGAGAGAGAGAGAGAGAGAGAGAGAGAGAAAAGAGAGACGAAAGTCTCGTGTGGGAAACTGGAAAAGGACAATCCGGGGTAGAGTGACGGGACTAGAAAGAAAAAGAGAGCTTCGGTTCGAAATAGCCCACATTGCATTCTTTCTTTCTCTTTCTCGCTCTTGTCTCTTTTCATTCATCGGTTTTTTTTTTTTTTCTCTCTTCTTTTTTCTTCTGCATCCTATCCTCTCCTCTCCTCTCCTCTCCCCTTCTCTTCTCACTCTTTCTCTCCTTATCCTATCTTACGCCCTTCCTGCGCGTCAACCGCTCATTCGATCCGTGTCTCATCCACGTTCCGAACGTGTCGCCTGCCTCTCTACTCCCCCACCAACATCCCTACTGTACTCTCAAAGTTAACCAGCCATGTTCAGGATCACGCCCCAACTCTCGGAAAAGATCAAGCACTTTGCTACGTTTCCCCAGACAGGAGTCTCATTACGACAGATGGTCATGTTCGGTAATGTCGTGACCCCACTCAAGATTCAGTTCCAATGAATCTTCCTTGCGGACACGCATTTGCATGTGCTGAATATTCACCCACTTCCTCCTGTCTGGCATCTCTTTAGGCCAGAACCCTACGCAGGGAACCCTCTTCAAGGCGAGTCAGTTTCTGTCCGAGGAACTGCCAATCCGTCTTGCACTCAGAGTGAAGGAGCTAGAGGAACTTCCTCATAATCTTAGTGATATGCCCTCGATCGTCCGAGTCAAGAACTGGTATGCCCAGTCCTTCCAGGTACGAGAGAATAGCCACTCTTTTTGCTGGCGTTTTTTTTTTTCTTTTCTATTTTTTAGTTGTTGCTTGAGCATTGCCTCTCGGAAGTCTATCGGATGCTTCTCTCAGGATGGTTCGCACCTATATTCACTGGAGGAGGATGCATTCTGTACCTTTTTTTGTTTGTTTGTTTGTTTGTTTTCAGGATCTGGTCGAGTTCCCCAACGCAGAAATGTCACCAAGACTCAAGGAGATTGCCAGGAGCATGAACAAGCAAGCTGATATGCATTCCCTGCCAGAGAACTCTCCAAATTTGGCCATGCCCAATGGTCCCATGCAGAATGGTCGACGGGGTGTCTCGCTTTCGCACAGGTGAGTTGGGGAAGGTGTCCTTTATCATAAAAACCTGTGACCCGAAGACCTATATCTCTCTCTTTCTCTCTTTCCTCCCATGTCCCAATCATTTGGTCTCTGAATTGGGTTTTGTCTGTGTTTTACTTAACACGCATCGACCTGTTTTGTAAAACATTTAGATATCATAGTGCTATGGATGGAGTCGAGTGGCCCGCAGAGATGCACGCCTATAACGAAAAGTTTACAAAGATGATCGAGGCCGTCAAGCGCAGACACGATCCCGTCGTCACCACAGTTGGTAGGTTTAATTTTAATTTTTATTTTCTTTTTTTTTTTGTGGGGATGTCGCAACACAAGTAGCATCGAGGCCGACACGGATACGCCATCGATGCGCCCTTTTTCCAACAGTTCGAGGATGGCGATTGGTCGCCACGGACACAGGAAAGTCCAGCCGGACTGAAAAAAAAAAAAAAAAAAAAAAAGAAACGGTGCGAGAGCATAGGATTTATAGCCGACTAGAAGGGGAAAACCGCATCGTTCGGCCTTTGATTTTCCAGGACGGGCTTACTTTTTAGATTTGGGGGACAGGGGAAGAAGGGGAGGGGACGGGCACGGGGCGGATGTCAAAAAGGCTACTTTTGGCCTACTTGGGCCTCACACACACCTATTTTTTTTTCTCAGACCGTGGGACCAATAATTGAACCGGCCCTGCTTGCCTTTTTTGCCTTGTCCCTATTTTTCAATTAGCCCAAGGTATCCTCGAGTTTAAGCAGGCAAAGAGGTCCCATCTTGTTGACACGGACATCCAGGCGTTCCTGGATCGATTCTACATGTCGCGCATCGGCATCCGTATGCTCATCGGTACGTAAGACAGAAGGATCGGTGAGCCTGCAACAAAGGACCTGTCTCTGCTGACTGCTTGACTCATGCCTTTCGCCTTCTTTCATCCTCCCCTCCCCCTCCCTTCCCGATCATCAACTCTACGTTGTCGCGGGAAAAAAAACATTTTATAGGTCAGCACATTGCCCTGAACAAGGGACCATCGCGCAAAGACTATGTTGGCATCATCTGCACACGGACCAACCTCGCAGATATGGCGCAAGAGGCGATTGATAACGCAAAGTTCATTTGTGAGGATCACTACGGACTTTTCCGCGGCCCTGAAGTACATCTTCACTGCAGGAAGGATCTCGAGTTTATGTATGTTCCCTCGCACTTGAGCCATATGCTCTTTGAGCTACTCAAGAACTCGCTCCGAGCTGTCGTGGAGCAATACGGAACAGAGTGTGAAGAGTATCCACCCATCAAGTTGATCGTTGCACAAGGAAAGGAGGTAATAGTCTTTGTCTTTTGTAATGCTCTCTCTTTAATGGGGCGTGCACTGGCCTCTATCCATCCATGCGAATGAGGTACATGTACATGATGTTCAACAAGCTAAAATGCCTTTTTTTTTTTTTTTTTTTTTTGCCCGCGCGGGTCAATGTTTTTATTTTTTATTTTTATGCAATCCTCTAGGATATTGCTATCAAGATCTCGGATGAAGGTGGCGGAATCCCCAGAAGTGGGGTCCCTCTTGTCTGGACCTACATGTACACCACAGCGCCCTCACAAAGCCTGGACCCAACATTTGACAAGTCTGACTTTAAGGCACCTATGGCAGGCTTTGGTTACGGTCTTCCTATCAGTAGGCTCTATGCCAGATACTTTGGAGGCGATCTGAAGCTGATCTCGATGGAAGGGTAAGGCATTTCCTTTTTTTTTTGTTTGGGAAACCCTTGACAATCCTGGACAGTGCTTCTCTTTATATCTTTCTTAACATCTTGTCTCGCTCACTCACCCCTTCTCTCTCTTTTATTCCCTTCTTTGTAAATGTAGATACGGCACGGATGTTTACCTGCATCTCAACCGAATCTCCAACAGTGATGAGCCTCTGCCATAAGGAACCTCAACAGTGCCTCGCCTTGCTTCAGTTTCTATTTTCGCTCGGTCGAATGTTGCCAGTTTCGACTGGAGAGGAAGGAGATACTTAAATTATACTCAAGATCTCCACTCCTCTTCTGTCTGCACAACACTTGATGTAAAGACAAGGACTGTGACTCGGTACCATACTGCAGACGCGGACTATGTAGCTGTTGACGGCAGCAGACGCAAGATTGGTTGCCGGTAGATAGCTGGGTTGTGTATAGAGAAGAGTGAATGTACTTTAGATACCTTACACCGGATTAAAAAAAAAAAAAAAAAAAAAAAAAAAGGAGAGTTTCAATGGAAGCAAGGAACAAGAGAGTCCATGCATTAGAATTGAGAGTTTGGGTGCCTGCTTGCTTTTTAGAGCGGGACGAATAAACAGGTGGCTTATCACAATGCCCACAAGCGGTCTTCTCTCCGGACCTCGATTGAGCTCGCTCTGCCATCCCCTCCATTCAGGATAATACCAAGACACTACACGGACAGACCATGTTGCAACGAGTGCGCGCCATCAACCCTGCCTGCATCAGCCGGTGTAAGAAATGTCCCTCTTGTTCATGGAGCATGGAGCTGCACCCTATTTTTTTTTTCTACCCATTGAAGATCATGACAGGAGAGTCCACAGTCACTTCAACCTGATCTGGCGAGGGAACAATAAGGACTTGAGGCATGCACATAGGGCAAAGGCTACTCTTCATAGCTTGCCAACACCAGACACTCGTCCCCTCAGTTATCAAACAAAGGAGCAGGATCATTATTTCTATCACAGAGAACCCGCCTTTTTTTCATCGGACCTCTTTATTTTTTTAAATATATTTTTTTACAAGCCTAATAACCTTTTTTAAACGACCTGGTTCCGAAATCCGGGAATCTCTCACTCTCGACTACCCTTTAGGCATTCCTTCTGGAGTTCGTACCTATGCCACAGCCCGATCGGTAGCACCACCACCACCACCCACAGCTGAGGAGACTGCCAAGGTCAACTCTGTCTACCAGCGTTTGGGCGTTGATCTCTCGGATGCCGACTTGATGACTCAGGCAGTGACCCACAAGTCCTTTGCCCACGGGAGTGTGCCCACCAACGAGCGCCTGTCTCACTTGGGTAATGACTCTCTCTTTCACCTTAGTCCATTGCAGCAATTGAAGACAAAGCAAAAACAGGATACCGGACTCTATTTTGTGATCAAGTCTAATCTTTTTTTTTTTTTTTTTTTTTTTTCCTTCTTTCTTTCTAGGGCGCACCTTTTTGGAGATGCACATTGCAGAGAAGAAGTGGGATACAGTAAAGTCGAATGCGACCTTGAAATCGTCTATTGCTCATGTCTTGCAGACTGAAAAGTTGGCCAAGGTCGCACGAGACATGGGTGTGGATGAGGTCATGCGCTGGAAGGTGCCATCGGTAAGTTGGGTACACAGGAAGGGGGAAAATAATGATAATAATAATGACAGCAAGGGTGTTGATCACAGGAATTTCCGTTGGAGAATCGGTCCTTGTTACTCTTCTCCCCCTTTTCTCCTTTATCCTCTTCATCAGATCCTAACCGAGTCTAATTGCTATTTTTTTTTTTTTTTTTTTTTTTGTTCCGCAATACATAGTCCAAAACTGGATCCAAGGTTGGAGAGAACACAGTTTTGGCATATACTCTGGAGGCGATTGTTGGAGCCATCTACCACGATAAGGGCGCCAAGGTAGCAAGAGAGTTTGTTTCCAAGCACATTTACACTTATTAAGCTCAAAATACATATTGGACACCAGTGTGAACGCACTCTCGGGATCAAAGGGATATCTCTGATGGGACATGAAAGAGAGGAAGAGAATGAAGGAAAGAAGGAAAGGATAATAGATTTTATTTTATTTTTTTGGAAGCGGGACCAGGCCTTCAGGATTGAGATCGATCATTGGAGATTTCCCCACTCTCTTCTCTTGGATGGCAGTCGGCTTTTTAAAAAAAAAAAAATACATTAAACAAGCATCATTCATTTTGGAATCAACAGTGGCTCTGTTTGTGAAGAAAGAAAGAGAGAGAGAAAGAGAGAAAGGAAAATGATGCCATGGGACGCGTCACTTCTCAAGAAAGGAAGAGAAAACACGCTAGGAGCGATCGCTGAGGAACTCGGTCCGAGCCTCTTTTTTCTTTCAACTTGCTCCATTCTATTGGTGATTGGTCCAAAACCACGTCGTGCACCTTTGCGAAGAAAAAAAAAAAAAAAAAAGAGCATGCATTATGTTGGGGGAGGGGAGGAGTTGACGTGGTGAAAGCCTGTATTTTTTTCCGGAAAGCATAATACCGCGCCGTAGATGGTTGACAAGGTTCGCCAAACGGGAGAAAAAAAAATGTGGAGAACACAAAAAAAAGAGCTTTCTTCAAAAACCTGATCGAGCACCCTGAGTGACAAGATGCTCTTTTGTAAATCCATGAAGACTTCCTTCCTCCCACCCCCCCTTTTTTTTAAGATGGACCTCTATCAAGTCAAGACCTTGATATTGCTGTTGTTTAACTTTCAAACTCCCATAAGCCGGACCCTTTCTTGTAGACTAGATTCGTCCCGAGTGTGGCGATACAGAGAGAGAGCATCCCGGGAGATGTCAAACTTTTCCAAGACCATTTCGCTCGGAATGCTCATCTCCCACAATGGGTCCTGACCTCCCTCCCTCCCATATGAACTTGGCCTCAGCCTCTGGAGAGTAGAGGGGAAAGACAGCTGTTTGCGCCTCCCAACTCTACTGGAATGGAACCAAGGTATCAAGGAATCTTGTTTTAGTCATGTCAAGTAGAAACAATCATCCTGTAAGACTCCAAGAGTCAGAATCTCTGGAGCTCTTTGCTTAAATTTTACTCCTTAGCCCTGAGTTTTGCGCGGTAGGAGTAGAGATTGGTGGTCCTTTTTTTTTTTTTTTTTTTTTTTTTTTTGCCCGAGGAGAGCAACTGAGCTACTCAAGAGGCGCAAGGCTTGAAGTCATCGGGTCATTTTCTCAGATTCTTCACACCAAAAATGCAGTTGAGCAATCGTTCTCGCCTCCAAAGGAGATAGACACCCCTCTTCTATGTGCGTGTGTGTGTGTTTTGTCCTACCATACCAACACTTTAAAGTGCTCAAATAAAGGAATGTTTACTACAAGGGTTGCATTCTGAATCCAACAGCTTGGTATGACAGAGTAAATCTGTTATTGGTTGTGGTTACTGCAAAAAAGTATACCAGCTTATAAATGTTGTTTATGGTAATTGAGGGACCAAAGAGAGAGAGAGGCCATTCGAGTCTTGATAATACTCGTTTTTTCTTTCATTTTTCTTCTTCTTCTTCTTTTCAGACAAGGGTATTGGATGATCCATAGTATGGCGTGAGGAATGAGCTACGGTTGGTAAAAAAGCTGACATTTTCCAGGGATGATTAACCGTTGACACGAGTCCTCCTCTTCCCCTCCCCCCATGAAAAAAAGGATAACAACAACAATGCAACTGCGCGATGTCTTTTTTTTTTTCATTTTTGAGAGAGAGAGGCAAAGGCACACTTCTGCCATCTTACATTCCAAGTACCGCAGACGTTGTTGTTTTTCATCCACAGCTAATAAACGCACCAAAGATTTGGTCAAGTGTTCTGAAAGTGAAATCCTAAGTTTGGTCAAGCATAGAAAGGGGAGGGGGGGAGGGAGGGAAGAAAAATATATTGTGGAGAAAGAGGAATCGATGCATCGACTCACACAGAGCAAAAGAGCCTCGCACATCCAAACCCTTGGATTCTAGAGAACTAATGCCTCCATCCCCTTCACCCTTTTTTCTTTTTTTCCTTTTCTACTGCAAGAACGGAACTATACCCTTTGCAATAGAGAAACTCTATCGTGCGTGAGAGAAAGCGAGAGCAAGAGCAGGTTATAGAGAAGTCAGGAAGGAAAGAGAGAGAATGAGAGAGAGAGAGAGAGAGAGAGAGAGTGAGTGAGTGAAAGAGGATACGGTTGGAATATCACAGTTTGCCTTGTCAAAGAGAGACACAGACATGAGAAAGTCAGACTGCTATGTTTTTTTTTTTTTTTTTCTTGTGAAATGATAGAGGACACAAAGATTCTTGCCAATCACGCAAAAAACACTGCATGAGAGACCTTCTCTACTCTACATACACGCGCTTGTCAATGTGGAGAGGGAGCCTGAAAGGGATTGGAGGAGATGCTGCGGTTAAAGAGTCTCGAACATCAGCCCATACAAATCCCTTCGACCTGAGTTAGAAGAGTCAGAAGGCGTCTGCACAAGGATTGAACAGAAGCGTTGTTATGCTGAGGAATGGAGACGAGGAATGTTTGTGGTACAGTGACGGACAGAGAGGAGAGACAGTCGATTCATAGGCCATGGAGGGAGTAATCCTCAATTTAACGTTTTTTTGTGCACAGATCCTTAGGAACCAACAATCCTATCCTCTTGAGCTCTCATGTGTCTCTTCATGCTCGTCTTTTTGTCGGAGGAGCAAAAAAAAACATGGGGCTCACATGGGAAAGAAGGATGCCACCATTCTGCGCCGCCCTTTTTTCACCATGAATACCAGGAGGACCTTAGAAGAGGAAAGGGGGGGGGGTCACGACCAAGAGAGCGCAACTTTGGTGAGGGTAGAGTGCACTCAGAGTAGGTGTAATCCCAGTTTCCTTGCTCTTTTGTGATCATTTCCTCCACCCATAGTTTTTCGACCGGCTTAACTATAGGCCCTTCTAACCCTCCAATCCTTTCTTGATCGAGGACGAAAGGAACAGCGTTCCGGGCACATCATGAGCATTAAGAAAACAGAGTTTCAACCCCACTCATGCCTCCATCTCTATTGCCACAGCAGTTCTGTCCTCCGAATGCAACAGTGCCTCTTTTTTCGCAAGCGATTCAACGATATTCATGGTAAACACAAACACAAAAGAATGTGTAAACCAAACTTGTTTTGTGGTGAGGTTACAATTGTGGCCATGAATGCTAATCACTGTATTCACTCATGAGATGAGAAGCATGTCCCACCTAGACTGAATGCCCTTCCCTTTCGCTCTTGTTCTCGCTCTTGCTCCCTCCCAGTATAAAAGTCAACGTCTTTCCGCATCCTATTGTCTACTTCAGATTTCAACATCTCTCTCATTCCTTTCCTCTCCTCCTCCACCTCCCACCCCTCCTTTTCCCTTCAGTTCCCTTTCCACAAGGCAAAATGAAGTTCTCCTTGAAAGCTGTTGCTTTGACAGCGCTTGCTGCATCCTTGACGGCCGCTGCCCCAATCGAGAAGCGTGATGCTCAGTCTGACAGAATCATTGCTTGCTTTGCAGGGTAATTCATCATCTCCTTTCTTTCAATCCCTCTCCCTCTCTCCAAGAGCGCCATCGAGATTCTAAACAATCATCCGTCTTCTCTCTACGTTTAATAGTCTTTTGTTGACTGGAAGCTGGCCAGGAAGCTGCCAGGCAGCTATTTCTGTACGTTTGACATTTCTTCAATCAAAGATTATCCATGCACCCCCGCCCTTTCTTTTTTGTTGTTGTTGTTGTTGAACACTGAATCATACTCACATACGACATGTTCTCTCTATTTGCTTTTGTCTCTCTCTCTCTACCCTTCCTCCAATAGGTGGATATGGGCTTGATCAAGAGCATTGCCATTAACCAAATGACGATGGACTTTACTCCAGCGGACCCTTGGGCACCAACAACCTCTTCCAACAGTGTTGTCGCCACGATGCTCTCGATCCCTGGTATTACTCTTCCCATTGACAAGATTAAGCAGAGCATCATCATTGTGGTAAGGACCACCTCTGCTCCTTTTTCTGTTCTCCTAGCACTCCCCTGCAAACCGTTCCTCCCAGATTATCTAACACGGATATCGGCTCTATCTCTTATTAGGATAACAATTACCAAATTGGTACCATCAACACGCCATGGGCTGCAGCCAGCGTCAAGGGAGGCACCTTGACCACCTCCTTCCCAAACTCAGCCCTGAACGTCTTCCCAGATGCTCATAATGCCTTCTCCAGCTTTGTTGCCTCGCTCTCCACAAAGCCTTCTCATTCATTCACGCTCAAGGGAGTCGTCGATGCTCAGTTGAACCTCGGCTTCTTTGGACGCATGACTATCCCCGGCATTGGCTTCAAGTCCACGGTCCCCATGGCTGGTCTGAATGGTCTCAAGTTTATCAAGTACCTGTACTCGGTCGACACTCGATTCCAACCTGATGGCTCGATCATCATTACAACCATTGTCAACATTGAGAACCCAAGCCAGTTGACTGTCTTGCTCGGTGATGTCAACTTTAGCACTTCCAACAACGGCAACTACGTTGGTATCTCTACCATCAAGGGCTTGACTTTGGTCCCTGGAAACAACTATGCTATCTCTTCCACTGTCCTCGAAGATAACCCAGCCACCAAGGCTCTCTTGAACAACATTGTAACTTCTGTCCAAGCCCTCATCTTGACGGGATCTAGCACCTCGACTGCAAACCCTGCTTTGAACGCTGGTTTGTCTGCTATTCAGTCCGAGTTGACGATTCCTAAGCAATTCTTGGGTAATGTCATGTCTCAGGTCCCTTATAGCGACTGGTCGCTCAAGCCCTTGCCCAGCACTAGCAGTGATTTGATTGTCGAGGCCTCGGCCACGTTCAAGTCGCCCTACTATGGTTACCCCATCGAGATGACCAGTGACAACCAAGGCTCGGTTCAGTATGCCAGTGTCCAGGGTACTGGCACGACGCTCGACAACCTCCGTCTCTTCTACTTCAATGGTGCTCTCAAGTTCTCGGTCTCTGGCACGGGTACGGTCAGGGTTTCCTTTGGTGTCAAGCTGAAGCGTACACCTTTCGCGGCTGGTGAGAAGCCCAGATGGCAAAAGTTGGTTGAGTATGCTGCTGCCAACAAGACCATTCCCGTCAAGTTGACCTGGACTCCTAATGTGATTCTTAACAACGATGGTATTGTCCGCACAGTCAACTGGGGCACAGACGTAGCCAAGTTGACCACCATCGACATTTCGACCAGCAGTGACTTTGCCAACATCCTTGCTGCCTTCCCTGCATAAAAAAAGAACTCCCCACCACCACCACCACCACCACCACCACCACCACCACCACCACCCCCCTTTTTTTTTTTTTTTTTAAGGCAAAGTAGTTGAAAAGAGCAAATGAGGTCAGCAGCGCTGCCTCGAGAGAGAATGAGAGAGACAAAGAGATAGGAAAAAAAAATATCGAATAAACCATTCTGGACAATGTCGTTTAGATTATCGTCTTGTTTCTATCTTTTTTTTTTTTTTTTTTTTAAGATATTATATCAACATCTTTCAAACGCTTGGTTCTATCATGGATTTGTTGTCAAAAGAGAGGGTCCACGCCAGAACACAACACGGTTCATCCCCTGAAAATTTAACCAAGTCGTCTCAATTCCCGGATGAAGTGTCATCAACCATGTCACAAAATCATCATACGATGTCACTGGTCTCGAATTCAACTCTTTGTCTTCTTCTTGATGATCCCTTTCATCGACCTCTTCATGAACCGTCTCACTCAAAGACTCGGTCAACTCCTTCGTCTCTTCTGCTGAAGAGGTCTTTGGTAGTCGACGATGAGGGTTCTCGCGACCAAAGACACAACAAGGAATAATTGCAAATGGCTTTTGAGACTTCAAAGCAGCCCTGACAATCGGTTCTGTCGCCTGATCAGGATGCAATCCGATCAGTATAGACGCAGAACCGATCAACTCGGAATGAGTTTCCAAGAACATATCATCCAACATGGCCTGGATTCTTGTGGGCTCTGTCGTCTGGAGAGGATAGGTCCACTGAGAGGGGATGAATCCATCGAGTCCTTCTGGGGCTTTGCTATCATCCAACTCTAGATCATCATCACCCCTCGTCATATTCTTGTTGGTCAATTCAGTTGGATTCGTTGCTGTTGTTGCTGTTGTTGTTGTTTTTGGTGTGATCGTCGTCGTCTTCTCAGTCTCAGTCTCTTTTGAAGATGTAGTTGGTTCGGACAAAGTATCAAGTTCTTTCTGGGAGAGGAGAACATGGTTCTGTACTTTAAACTTTTCCAACCATCGACGTTGCCATTTCCGCATCTCCTTTCCAGGTCGTGGTTCAACAATGGTCGATCGGATCCCTTGTCTTGTCTGAAGTTCCCAAGAAAGATCCCCTCGACCACCCGCAATGTCCAAAACACCTGATCCCGAGTTGAGAAAGTCTCGAGAAAAGGTCTGGAGAAGCCATTGTGCAAAGTAGAGGGCTCTTTCTCGATGTTGATTCTTGGTTGTTTGTTGGTGTGGGTCTGAGGCATGGTGTGAAATCTGGCGTTTTGCTTGGATCCTCTGGGGGGATATGATAATTATGTAATAATGAAACATTAGTAGTGATCGAAAGATTTGCTCCGCTAGGAAGGAAAAAAAAAAACACGGACGCGCTTTCTCTTACCGCTTCCACCCATCGTCGACGTTCAGTCTTGAGCTTGACAGGGTCTGTCTCGTGCCAAAAGAGACACTCGGTCTTGTTGCACTTTCCAGAGTTGATCCAAAATTTGCAGTGCGGCTGAGATGCATCGCCTCGGACTGTGGCCTCATTCCCAGAGATTGCCACTGTCATGGATGAGCCTTCCAAGGATACTCCACTCACTGCTTTCTCATGCCTTGGTTTCTTATTCGGGAATGAGCTATCTTGGCCTTCTTTTTCTTCCTCAAGACTGTGGCTGCCCTTAGACTTTTTTTGGGATACTTTTTGTTGCAGAGACTGTTGAAGAGTATTAGAAGAGATCTTTGCCATCCCTGGGTTTGGCTCAAAAGATTCTTTGCCCCGCCAAGCTTCTAGCAATTCAAAATCCAGGCAGTGGAGTAACGCTGACCACTTGGCCTCTGATTCATCGTTTGCACTGGTATCAACCACAGTTGATTGTTTGGCTTTCCGCTTTGGTTCAGAGAGTTCAATATCACCATAAACTCGTACAACGGCCCCTAATTGGACTCGATGCCAAAGATCATCCAAATCCTTGAGTGAGTGAGCTGGGTATCGAGCAATGACCTCCATCTTCGTCTCTTTCAATGGCGTGCAGGACGCATCTGTGTTTGTCGAGTCGGTGGTCACCTTGGACTCTTTGACCGTTGTAGTCTCGTCTTGTGGATGTGCCTCTCCTACATCTGATAAGGTATCTAGACCATACCAGGACTCGCAAAGGGGAGATCGTGCTGTCTGGCGTTTCATTAGAGTAATGTCTAGAAAGAAGAGCTTTCTCGACATTTTCCGTTTGTGGATAATCCGTCCTTCGACAAAATACCGCCGTTGAGGCTTGACATTCCAATGGTCATCCTTTTTCGAGACTGGAAGGGGTGGATCGTTGATCGGTGCTGCATCTGGTAGAGATGTCTCTTGAGTTTTTGTGGATGGAGTTGTTGATGGATCTCCCTGGAGGGGATTGTTCTGAGAGGTCAGAGTACCAATAACAGGTAGAGGACTATTGTCTGGGCCAGATCGGACCAGATCGAGTAATTCTTTGGCACGGACCTGAATCAGATTCTCCATGTTCATGATCAGTCCTACAAGTTTGTGAGGTGGGGGGGGAGGGAGGTTCTGTTCATGCGATCAGATTCCTTGTACCACACTCATTCTGTACTTCCTTTTCTGAATCGATCTTCAGGGACATTGTGAACTTACTTTCTGCAACCAGCAAGAAGTCTGGTTTGGTCTCTGCAAAACCAGAATTTTTTTTCTACATCTGCCTTGAGGGAAATTCCTAGTTGGTCTGTGCCCAATTCGACCAGAAAACACGTCCCTCCCTCTCCACACAGAAACAGGTTGCATTGTTTGTCCTGAGTGGTGGCTAGACCAGAAAGTAGCCAGCACATGGGTATTTTCTCTTTCTCTTTCTCTTCCTTTCTTTTTTTTCTTTTCTTTTTTATCTCTTGAGAATGCTCTATGCAAAGACGCTACGCTGAAGAGAACAAAAGATCACGTTTGAGGCTCGAGTCCCCATGATCCAGGTCCCGCTCTTGGCCCGCTGTCGCATGGTCTCGTTGCTTGATCTGAGCCTCCATCTCCAGAATCTCTTGCATCTTTTTCATCTGTCTTTGTGTATCCTCAAGTTCTTTCGAGGCCATGTTTTGGATCACCCCAACCTGTTGCTCCACGTGTTGTTTCACTTCACTCAATTGCTGAAGCATCTCTCGGATCCGTCGATTACACAATTCTCGATTCTGTGCCGCTTGTCGCTCCATCATCTGGTTCTCTTGTTCTAACCGTTCTGCTTCTGCGATATTTTGATTGGTTTCTTGAATCTGGGACTGGATTTGCTCCTCTCTTGTTGCCGCATACCCTTGTCGGTTCTGAGTATCTGCATTTGCCGCCTAAGAAATCATTCAACGTTTGAAAGATAGGTCAGCTTAAAAAAAAAAAAAAAAAAAAAAAAAGAGGTTTAAAGAATCGAGAGAAAGTGGCCACCGATCCAAATCAAGTCTTCTTACCTCCTTTTCCTCGCTAAGCTTCTTGCCCAATTGACTGAACTGGTGATCCATGTCTTTTAACTTCTCGCCGTCCCTCTCAATAGTGTCGCTCAAATGCTCCTGCTCCTTCTTCAACAACACATACTCGGTACTCAGCTGGTTAAAATCTTTGGTAAACTGATTCCGGAGGCTACTGATCATCTTTTCAGTCCTTGACTTCACATCCTGAGAGTACACCTTGCCAGTACCCAAGAGAGCATTGTCCATATCAAGTCTTTGCTCATAATCCTGACCCTGTGCATATTTGGCGGACATGGGCACGATCCCAATTTTGACCGCCAACGCATTGTATTCCCGAACCAGTTTCTCGGCCTCATTTTCACCATCGACAAATCGTTTCTCAAGTGTTCGGAGTTCATTCTCGCCATTGGCGAGCTGTTGCTTCAGACTCTCCTCCCGACGACGAAGTCGATTCCGTTCATCCAGTTTACTTTCCAGACCGGCCCTTGTGACTGTCTGTGTCCGGACAACTTCCTGAACTTCTCGTTTCGCTCGTTCGAGGTCAGTCAGCTTGACTTCTTTGTTGGCGATATTGTCGGTGCTCTCTTCGTTGGCCTTGGTGAGACTGGCAATCCTGGGGGTTGCAACATCGATCGACTTTTTTAGTTGATCAATTTCCTGCTTCAGTGTCTTTTGTTCCTTCTCGAGTGAAATAACAGGAGACTAAGGGGGTTCAGGGAAAATATCAACAGGTTGTAAGCTAATAGATCCTTTGTTATATCGGCTTCCATGATATCGTGGACACATTTACATCCTGGGACAGAGTTTTTTTTTTTTTTTTTTTTTTTTTTTTCTATTTTTTCCCTTTACCTCCTCTGTTTGAATTGCCTCCAATTCCTGTCGAATCGCGTCATTAATCTCTCGTTGATGTTTAATCTCTTCTTCTGCATACTCCTTTCGTTTCTGAAAACTCTTGGCCATGTTCTCTTCCACTTCTGGATCCTGAAGATTCCCTGTCAACATCCAGATCCGGTATGTCCTCGTCAAATAATGATAAAGTGCCTTGTCAGGGGACACTTGGGTCATGTCCATCTTGGGGTCGATATCCCTGTCCCGGTTATGTGCGTTATTCATCTGTTGCTCTTCCATCCATTCTTCATATTTGTCGATCACCTAAAAAATAAAATAAAATAAAATAAAAAGAATTAGTGTGATTTCTCATTTAGTAACATTACTGGATACTTCCTGTAGACAGGACCATCGTAACGAGAGAGAGAGAGAAGAAAAGAAAAAAAAAGAAAAACGCCTACCAGAATCACCTCCATCATCCAGCCTAGCAATGCCAGCATATAAGGCCAAGAATGTGGTGTTCCGACGGTATAGAGAGATGTCTTCGATATCGTATCTGCAGAGGGATATCTAATTGACAATAGACAATGAAAGGTCAGTTCTCCAAGATTCCCATCATTCCTCTGACCCTTTTTTTTTTTTTTTTTCCTTCCTCAAAATGTCGGCAGATTGATCTTCTCTCTCTCTCTCTCTCTTACTTCATGGTTTTTAGCAAGAAGGGAACCTCATCCTCAAATTTCTTTTGGAAATCATAACCAGGCTCCAGTTTAAGATAGAGAAATTTGAAAATATCCTGAAAGTCCTTATTCGTCGGTTGAGTCAACGTTTTGACCGTAATCGGATGTGGGTATCCTGCCTGAGTCAAAAAATTGAGAAGATTATGGATCAAAGTACGTTGAAACGATTTATCCTTGACTGGTCGTGGATCCCGAAGACTGACACTGTTGCTTGACAAGGCAATCCCCCCACCACTACCACCTCCAATCGATTGTCGTGGTGCAAACCCACTGACTCGCCTAGAATATACGAAGAAAAAAAAATTGGAGGTGAGGACAGGGTCGTAGATAAAGTATGAGCCGGTTAGAACCATGTCGCTTTGGAGAATGCACAGTTTCCAATCAATCGGGTCCATGGATTTACCGATTACTGCTCATGGGAGGACCCATCATGCTACCTCCAATCATTCCATAGTCGTCTGCAGCTAATGGCGCCATGGGAGATGGTCGTTGGGACATCATGACTGAGGCACTGAGAACACTATTCCTTTGTCCACCACTGATGGACTGTCTGTATCCTGAAGACATGCTCCATCGACTATTGACGCTCCCGATAGCACTGCTTCCTCCTGTCATCATCCCCATCCCAGCCGAGCTTGCGCCACTGGCAAAAGGTCCTGACGGTAGTTGGGTTGCATTGGAAAAGTTGGTCATTCGTCTTGACCCTTGCAGGCCTTGATTAAATGTGGGTGTTTGGGGTGGTTGTAATTGCTGTAGAGATGGATCCAGTCTTGGGTTATATGACGCCATGTCCTTTTTTTTTTTGTTTGTTTGTTTCAGAAGAATTAGGTATACATGCTCAGCAAGAGCAGAATGGAAGAGAAAAGTAAGAGTTGGAACGCGCTTCCTCTTTTCCTTTTTCTTTTTTTTTTTATTTACAGGAATGTGTGGCTGTGAAATTGAAATAAAGACGCGCTGGGCATGAAACTCACGCACGCGTCTTTTTTTGGAAGAGACTAAGCAAAAGAGAGGTGCAATCTCGGGTGCCTAGAAAGGGGCCGCTGAGGTCTCAAATTCGTCGTTGGAACCCAAAAGACTGTTAAAAGTAAGAAAAAAATTAGTAGCTGAGCAAGGATTGCGTGGTATGAATGAAAAACGACACTGACAAAAAAAAAAAAAAAAAAAAGTTGAGCAAGGCAACAAAGCTGTACCTGAGTTGCTTCAGCAATACACATGGTCCACCATTCTCCAGATCAATGTTGTATTGGTAGAGATAGCCGTCCGATGTTGCAACCAGCACTTGTGGAGTAGAGCTATTGATCAATAAAATCATGGTAACGTATAAGTTTGACGACTTGCAATACTGCAGTAACAGCTCTCAAGGGATGAAATCAATCTCCTGAATGCAATAACGTACCCGCTCAAAGCTATGACACTCTGCACGCCAGCGTTGGGTAGTTTCAAATGAGCAAAGTCGCGAGTAGGCTCAAAGATCTCTGTAATGGCTCCTGGTAGATACGATCCTACGCTTCCAACAAGGTTCCTGCCAAGATGCATCGATTGACGACGAATAAGATCCCTGAGTTGATTCAAGAAGTGGAAAAAAAAAAAAAGAGCGCAAAAGGGGTTTAGTACCTCGGCATCTCCTCAAATATCCAAGAAAAAAGAGTGATCGCCTCCATCCAGCACCGAACTTTACCTCACTCCAGATCCTCTCTCATAACTTCCGTCAACAGGACCTCCATTGGGCCTGTGACTACCACTGCTGCCTGGTCCCCCTAGCTTGAAAATATGAACAGTGTCCGTGTCGCTTGAAACACAAAGAAGGGTGCTGACAGGATTAAAGGACAAAGAGAAAATCCGAGCTCCCTGCGTGCCTCGCCTAAACTGATACAGGCGCTGAGCATTTGGTATCGACCAAATCCGAATCACAGTACCCTATAAACATGAAAGAGCAATTAAACGTCAACTCGGGAAAGAATATACACTTTCAGTCATAACAAAACCATATGGACCTCCCATGTCCGATTGAACATTTGCTATATCAAATTGGGAGGACGAAATCCGAATGGGGAGAAAGAGAGAGAAGCCGCTTACCCTGTCGCTGGCGGTGGCAAGCATAGTTCCGTCTGAATTAATGGCGATGTTGGATACAGAAGTCTTATGGGCCTGAACAACGTTAACAGCTTGCAGGTTGACGGCATCAAAAATCAAGACGTCTCCTGAGGGTCCATGTGAGTCATCGCGTCCGTTATTTGAGAAAGGTGATGTTGGTGACGGCGTTGGCGATGGGTAGGCAAGATAGCAGTTTTCGCTGGAAGGCGAAAGGGCACAGATGGCTATCGTTATTGTAACACAGGGATTAGGTGGCGTCATGGGTTAGAACAAAAGACGAAAGAGGGAAAGAGACCAAAACATTTCTGAATAAAGACCGGCAATAGCTTGTCCACAGTCAAGACTCACCATTGGGGTTTGGGCTCGTCTCAATAGTATGAAGGAGTTTCATGTTGCTAATATCATAGACATAAATCTGGTCCTCGAGAACAACAATGAGTCGCTTCCTGTTGAGTTTGACGGAGAGGATTGTTGTTGGGAAAGTAAGCTCGCAGATGGTCGATTGACGCTATAGAGTAAAAGAAAGGGAGTGGGAAAAAAAATAAATAGACAGAGGGGCGATGAGTACTCGAAGCCAAAGGGAAAGAGTCAAGTGACGCTGTCGGTCCTTCAATACCCTTTCTGTCCTGGATTGTTCAGCGTTGAATACCTTTGTGTTGGTGATTTGAAGTCTCCTGGGTGAAGACGAGGGATGGTCTCCAGCGCCAACTATCGCTACAAGGGACGTGCAAAAGAGCATTTCGACAATGCCAACAGAGCTATCCGCTATTTCCAGCGATGCATAAACAAAGGAGGCGTCATTGTCAGTCGCTTGTTCCACGGTTTTTTTTTTTAAAAAAAAAAAAAAAAAAAAAAAAAGAAAGTCAAGGAGGTCGAGATTTCAGCGAGCAAGAGAACATACCCTTGGAGTAGCATCTCCCGAATGGGTCGCAGTTGTAAATCTTGAAGCCATGCTTGGTTCCAACAGAGATGCAGCTATGGTGGGATTCATTCCAATGATTTTCCTTTTAGTAGGGGCGCAGAAGATAGCGGCATGTCCACATGACTCCATCAAACATGGAGTGGTCTACTTTGGCGAAACGTGGCAACTGGGTGGGGTTTGAGTTTGGGTTCCTACCTAAAGTCCTGATTAAAATTGATGAACAAAAGCTCACCTCCTCTTGCACTGAGGTTCATGGCTAGGGTTGGAGCAGGTGAGAGTTGGATGGGCTAGAGGCTATTGTTGAAGCAGGATTTCAATGTTCAGAGATGCAAATGGAGTGGAGTGGAATGAGGCTGCGTGAAAAAAGGAGAGAAAGCTGGTGGAAGTGTTGCGCGCGTCCCTCACGGAAAGGCATGGCGGCAAAAAAAAAAAGGACAGTCACGCGGAAGTGAGTGAGCCCTTCTGACCCCACCAGCAGACCGTCGAGCCTTCCAGTAAACCAACTGTCTCTAGCCAACCAGCAGCAGCAATTTTCAGGACCTGAAGGTTTAGCGGGACCGGGTAAGGCCACAGGATGATCTTCACTCTATGTCACGAGCAGCATAGATTATGGGCACTCCCATAAGTTCCGTAGAATCCATAGGGGAGCATCAGAAGGACAGCAGAATTACTAATCACTCAGCCTGACTATACAGTTGTTGCCTTTGACTCAGATACTGGGCTCATGGTCACCGAGGATAAATGCTAGTGGCCCAAGCACGGTTACATTCCCCGTGAGGGATCCGGGTCAGGCAACTATCACTCTGAATTTCGGATTACTAACTGCAAGAGTAGATTTCTCGAGAATATACGAAAGACAGCACTTTGCTCATTCTGTAGAAATCGGTATCACTGTAGACTAGGGGCCACCAGTCATGGGTTTTCGGAAAAAAAAAAAAAAAAAAAGTCCCAATATAGGTTTTTTTAACGGGATCTGCGCCTTTCTTGGCATTGGGAAACTTTGGATAATTCGTTTGCAAAGAGCTTTGTAATCCATCATCTTCATCCGAAAGAGGATGCTCACGTCAGACTCCAACAGGACAACTCCACAGTCTTACACAAGATCAAATAACCAAAAAAAAAAAAAAAAAAAAGAGTTGAATAGAGTATGGTCACCTTACTGCGGGCAAGATTCTCTGAACCAAACCTACTCTTCATGAGACATGGTAAGACTAAATGCTAGGCATTGGTGGCAACAAAAGTGATCACTTTTTCAACAAGAAAAGTAGCCACCATTAGTTTTTTATATTCTTTCTCAATGTACCACTCACAAGCTTAAAAATGAAAAGGTCTCCAAGAGAACGAGTAGATGACATACTGCCAAACCTAGACTATTTACCTGTGGTCTCCATTATTTCCCTTGTTTCCACTGTCTATTAACCTGGTTAAAAAAACTCCCCATTGTGTCATCGTCTGGGTGCTTTTACTGGCATTTAATACTGGTGCTTCTCACTGACATGGAGCATTGCCAGCACCTCTTTGATACCGCTTTTATTTTTGCTTGTCAGTGCCTCAAAGACAAGATCTTTGACGACCAGAGTGAAGCTTAATCAAGGTGTCAGGACTACCCTGTGGAACGATCTCTTTGAGCAATCCCGAGTTCTATCGAACCTTGTCGCCAATTCCTTCATGCGATTTTTATCGAGCATGGTCAACCACCAGTAAGGATCAAGCCATGCTGCAAGATAATTCAAGGCGACACACTTCTGCACCGATGGCGACACAGCGATAATCTGGACTCACCATGTTCTTGTCAGTATGCTAGGCAAATACGATACTGAGCAGGACAAAGAGAACGATAAAAGATCCCGCAAAGAAAGGGAAAGGGATCCCATTCTCGACTTGGATACTTGGACACTCCGAACATGGTAAAATGACCTCCCGAGGCATTTGTAAAGATAGAAAATTACATACATTTATCCCAAGGCTACTCTCGTACGGAAAACGGGATACTCATGCCCATGTATGTTCTGCTCCTAGCGAGATCTGACAGAGTTGGTCGCAGTGACTTGTGGACGTTGCTCCGACAATCCGTCGGAGCGAATGGGACAAAGGAAAGAATAAAGAGCTACTGTTTAACCCAAAAAGTAAAAAATGCGCGTCTATCACATTGTCCTCACACGATGTGAATGGGTTAGATCAATTGTCTGGCTTTGAGTCGTACAGAGAAACAGGAATAGGGGAACAAGTGAATCGAGGCTTTGGAGTGCGCCCATCATTTATGGCTGTAGATTACGCCCCGTTCATAACTAACGGGGACTCGGGGGCTGGCTCTGGGGCATTGGCGGGTTGACTTGGGTAGGCTGATCGGTAACAGCCAGGTGCAGATTAAAGAGGCGAAGGGTCGACAAATCACTCTGGAATCAATAGTACGAACGGTCTAGTGTTCATGTGGTCGGTAAGATACTTGTAAATTACATTGATGCAGTATCGAAAGGCTTGTTGGGAACGAGATTCCAAGCTGGTTCGATACATAGTGCTTTAGCCTAAATCAAGCCAGTGTCCATTTCTCGTTCAGGCCCAGGAAAACAATGTCGGGTCCTACTCAGACTTCATTAGCATTTAGGGTGAGCGCTTGCTCTATCTTGTCAAGCCTGACTCTGAGTTTGCACTCTGGATTGTAGTAAACGGATAGAGTAGCTCCAGATTATTGGACCTTGTTTGTTGTCAGGATTAGAAGGACTGACTGAGTCAGGGAGCAAGGTCGTGAAGGATGGTGTCACAGCACATTAGAGATCTAGGCTACGCCAAGACCACTTTGGTGAAAAGTCAAATGGCCCTCTTGGGATCGGGCAATCCATGGACGAATATTTTGACACTTTGGGGAGACGCCCTGGCCTCTTTTCTTCAGTTTACGAGTCCTTTATCTTTTGAACCTTGGCCGACCCAACTTTCCGCTGCACGAATGCACTGTGCTGCACAAGCAGACGAAAACCATGGGGGGATCTGTCTAGCGAAATTTGCGGGCAGGCACGGCCGACCGAACTAAAGACAGAACGAGTTCGGCACAGGCTTTGGGCACGCGCCCTTTAAAAAGGGAAGACCTCTCTTTCTCACTCGTATCACACTCTTTTCTTCTTATTTTTTACCCCATTCTCGTTTCTCTCATCCTGATTCCTGACATCGAATCAGACATTCTCCATCCACCTTCAGTTTCATTCTTACTCTTCCACCCCCACACTTCTTTTTTTTTTCCCCTTTGCACGCTCGTTAACTCAACTCCACCATGGAAACACAATTGTACTCTATCGAGGTTCCTGGAAGCCTCACCGTACCTGGCGAGGGCAAACCCCGACGAAGCATCCTTTCTCCTGATAAGCTGGTCTACACCTATACATCCCATAAGGGCGACACTACCATCACCACCCTCTACGAGAATTTCCTCGAGGGTGTCCAGAGATCTGGTAATTAGCTTGTGTACTTTTTATTCTTTCGAGCCGCAGTCAACCCTTCTCTCTCTCTCTCTCTCTTCGCTAACGCTTTAGTACACTTTTGACATGGACGTCTCTTGAAGAGGGCGGTAGCTTTCTGGGCTATCGGCCAATTGTCAATGGAGTGGCACAAGCTTATGAATGGATGACATACTCTCGTGTCCAGCAACGCGTTACCAACTTTGGAGCCGGTCTTGCACACCTTGGCCTCAAGGCAAATGATATCTTTGGCATTATTTCTATTAATCGGCCAGAATGGGTAAAAAAAAAAGGGCTTTGCACTGCTGAGCTTTGGCCGAATTCATTTTCATTTCAGTGCAAACACGTGTGTATTTTTAAAAGGGCAAAGGTATCCTGAACCCTCTCTCATCCTCTCTCGCTTTTCTTGGTTCGTGTTCATGTATGTTAATAGACGATGAGTGAGCTAGCTGGATATATGTATACCTTTGTCTCTTGCCCTCTCTACGAGTCGCTTGGACATGCCGCGATCGAGTTTATTGTCAACCAAACAGAGATGGAAACTATCATTGCCTCAGAGGACAAAGTGCCCCTTTTGCTTGACATGAAATCGACTCTTCCAACACTCAAGAACATTATCGTCATGGGAACCCTAGACGAGGAATTGAACCAAGAAGCCAAGGACCTGGGTATCCAAATGGTGACTTGGACAGACATCGAGACCAGAGGCCGTGAAAATCCAGTTGCCGCCAACCCACCGACCCCAGATGATATTGCCACAATCTGCTATACCTCTGGCACAACTGGAACCCCAAAGTAAGTAACAAGACATGGCTTTGGGCGAGACCTCTGGACAAGTGACCCCACATTCCTTAGCCTGTGAGCCAAAATGTCTGAATCCTCCGGAGGTGTCAGCCGGAGTGGCTTGCAAGGAAGGGTTCACCCATGGGTTCGGTTGACTACGGCACGGAATGGTCGACCGGCAACCGAAAAAAAAAAAAAAAAAAAAAAAAAAAGGTGTGATTACTCGGCTCAGTTCCACCTCCCATCCAGGAGTTGAACCGCCGAGTTGGGGTCCGGACGAACGGACCATGTTTTCATTAGAGCGTCCAAGAATAACGCCCTGGACACAAATGCTCTTCCTATAGTGAAAAAGTGTGTCAGAGCGATTATACAAACATAACACTCACACAATCCCACACACCTTTGCTCGGAAAAATTGTATGAAATAGGGGTGCCATTCTCACCCACAAGAATTTTATCGCAGGTGTCTCTTCTTTCCACATGATGGCGAAACATCAAAAGTTCTTTATCCCCTCGGTTGAAGACACCCATATCTCATACCTACCTCTTGCTCACGTCTTTGAGCGTCTCTGCCAATCGGTGATGATATCGGGCGCGGCTCGCATCGGATACTACCAGGGCGACACCTTGAAACTATTGGATGATGTTGCGATCCTGCAACCGACCGTCTTTGTTTCCGTGCCCCGGCTATTCAACCGTATCTACGATAAAGTTCTTGCAGGCGTCAAAGCTAAAGGTGGGCTTGCAGCCTATCTTTTTGAGAGAGCCTACACCACCAAGAAGGCCAACTTGCGAAGGGGCATCTTGACGCATGCCATTTGGGATCGACTCGTCTTTAGCGCGATCCGAGCCCGTCTTGGTGGAAAAGTCAAGCATATCGTCTCGGGGTCGGCACCCATTTCTCCCGATGTCATTGATTTCCTCCGCATTTGCTTCAGCGCCGATGTGTATGAGGGCTACGGACAAACGGAACAGGCTGCAGGATTGAGTATGAGTTACCGTGGCGATCTTACTCCTGGTCAGGTTGGACCTCCCCAGCTTTGTGTTGAAGTCAAGCTCAAGGATATCCCTGCTATGAATTATTCTTCGGAGGACAAGCCTTTCCCTCGTGGAGAGATCATGCTACGTGGTCACAGTGTTTTCAATGGCTACTACAAGGCGCCGAAACAGACGGAGGAGACTCTGGACAAGGATGGATGGGCAAGGTAAATCTCCTCGAGATTCATTAAGTGTCTCTATGTCGATCACGCTGGGATCATTCCTTCTGACACCTCTACAATCTTTTATATTTTTCGAGAATAGCACCGGCGATGTTGGACAGTGGGACGAACTTGGCCGATTAGTGGTCATTGACCGAGTCAAAAACATTTTCAAGCTCGCTCAAGGAGAGTACATTGCACCTGAAAAGATCGAGTCTGTCCTTGCAAAGCATTACCTGGTTGCTCAGGTCTTTGTCTATGGTCATTCACTCCAGTCGACCCTTGTCGGTGTTGTTGTTCCCGATGCCGAGACAATGAATGTGTGGGCTGTTGAGAACGGACTTGGTGACAAATCGTTTGAGGAACTCTGCAATGAGCCCCTGGTGAGGACTACGCTCTTGAAGCAGCTCTCAACCTTTGGACGCGAGTCCGATTTGAAGGGATATGAAATTTTGAAGAACATTCACGTTGTCTCGGAGCAGTTTTCGATCGAGAATGAACTTTTGGTAAGGACGAATATGTGTGTGTGTGTTTGAGAGAGGGGGGAGAGCTTGTTACACGCAAAACTATTGTGACCCTTTGATTGCATTATACAATGTGTATTGACCTGCTGTTTGTTTTGTCATTTTTTTCTTCCTCTATTGATAGACTCCGACCTTCAAGTTGAAAAGACATACGGCAAAAGAAAAGTTTGGAGCTGATATTGACCGCATGTATGCTGAAATCAACGCTTCGCATTAAAGTAGTCTTTACTCTTATTTTTATATTTTATTGTTTTTCAAATTAAAGCTCGTGGACTTTTTTTCTTCTTTTTGTGATTGTTGTTGCTTATTCGTCATCGTCATCGCCTGCTGCCGTGTTTGTTGCCCCGTTACCATCACCTCCAATATCGGAGCCTCCGCTCATCAAGAGCTGCTTCATCATCTCTGGAGGATACTCGGCACCCCTGACTTTGACATTGTAACATGCAACCTCAATCTTGTTCAGAGACTGCTTTAGGGCAGTCATCTTTTTGGAGATTGGAGACGCCTTTGTCAATGTCAATCCATCAATTCCGCTCTTGATATCTCTCAAGAACTGAAGGATATGCTGTACTCGCTTTTCGGGACTAGAGAGCAAAAGATGAGACTCGCTGGCGTCGGTTAAATAGGATGCTGGGGCACTAACAATCGATTGACCGAGTGCATTGAAGGCCAATCGCATCAGTTCTCCTGTCAGGTCTGCCACACCAAGAAGGTAGTCCTCATCCGTAATCTCGAGCGCGACTCTGGTCAGTACTGAGTTATCTTCTTTTGGCGTTGCTGTAGTATCCAATAAAGCACTCTTTTCAACGTTTACCGCCATTGGTGTTGTCGACTCAGGAGCCACAGGCTTTAAGTCTGTAGTGCTTTCTTCTAATGAGTTTGGTTCGCGCCCACGCGTTTCACTCTCCTTGTCTTTGTCCTTGCCTTTGTCTCGATCTTTGTTATAGGGTGCTTTCCGACTGTCTTTACCGAACCTTCCTCGATTTCCTCCTCCGCCTCCTCGTGAACCACCACCGCCACCTCCGAGTTGAGAGAGACCCAGACCGATAATAAGGTCATGGTTTTCCAATTGCTCCTGTGTAGTGTTGAACACAAGGTCGGCCTCTAGTGCTTCTTTTGGCATGAGTGATCCGTGAACTAGATAATACTCTAGTGTCATGGCCTCAATCTGCAATAATGACACAAGATAAAAAAAAATTAGAGGGGGAGAGGAAGTGTATCAATATCAAAACTTGGCTTTATCCTATTCTCACCTACTCGAGTAAAATACTTAATAAAAATGAAAAGAAAGTCATTGACTTACGTATTCCTGCAGAGCTCCGGATACGCTTCGTTGGTATCGATGATAGTTGGGTCCCTGAAGGTCTAACGCGACGCGATGAATAAGTTTGAGAACAATGGCTCGTTTCTCTCGGAATTCCATGAGTGCCTCTGACCCTTTAGCTTGTTGCGGAAGAAACTCTTTTGGTTCCGCTCGGTGAAGTGCGAAGATCATCTTTTTGCTAAAGTTGTTGATGTCTCTGTTGAACAGGTTCATTACATGCCAAGGTTGAGAAATCCCCAGAGAAGAAAAAAGAAACTTAGAGTGAGTTGATCATGGAAAAGGATATCGGGGCGATTTTTCCTTTTTTCACTCTTTATGCCGTATTGGTAATTTTGAATACCTGGATACTTTGATGATGCGCTCTCTTCGCTCGTGCTATTGATAAAAGGGTTATTGGTACAAGAGAATATGTTGAGAAAGGAGCTCAAAAGGAATGTTGGTCCTTTCATTCTATCTTTTTTTTTCTTCCTGATCCAAGCATCAGGGCATTACGTGTTCGTCCAAGATATCACGATAGATTTCAAAATCCTGAAAAATCGATTCACCAAGACTAGATCGAATATGAGCCTCTTTGCTCGACAAGACGCGCGTGAGCACCGTTGTGACCGTCCCAGTATCGTTGGAGGAAATAGTATCCTGTTCCAAAGTCTCTAACGGTATATTTCCTAGACTCGGGGTGGATGATGCTGGAGGCGTCTGCATGTGTACATCCTTGTCCATTGTGAAAAGCTTATGATTCAAATGAAGAGTGAGAGAGAGAGAGAGAGAGAAAGAGAGAGAGTTTTTGCAACAGAAGTGTAGACGAGGAAAAGAAAGAAAAAATCTGGCATGACTGTTTGCTCAGGGAAATAAAAGAGATCACATTTGCCATTGTCGAGCTTGCCCCCCTGCTTCGCCTCAAGTCCATCAACGACTACAGCCGGAGATTCCACCCAACCCAAAGAGATGGCACCGAGAAAGGAAGAAACGCCAAGGATCATCGACAAACGGATCACTGATGTAAACTATATGTGACCAGTCTCATCATTGTTCAAGTGCATGGACAAACCTCCTCCCACTTCTGCGCGTGTCCGTCTCGACTACTGCTCGCCTGGTCTCTGATACTAATGCGACCGACGACTATTGTATTTCTTCCACGCACCCTAGACAGGATCAGAGTATCTACTGTCTATTACAGGTGACTGGATTTCATCTTCAACATGTCGTTTTGTCAACCCGGAGCTGGTGGAGCTCTATGAATGGCTTTTAAATTCGGAGTGGCACAAAGTCAAGAACAAGAGCAACGCCACCAACGCCAAAAATACATCTGTTAAAGGAGTCCGCAAGAGGCCACTTCCTGCAGCAGAAGAAGAGACCAACGCCGATGTATCGAACACTACCGGAACCACACAAAACACCAGTGACAATGTTGAAAAGCAGGAACTCCAGCCAGAGCAACAACAAATATCCGCTCAGGACGAAAATCAGTCCATTCAGCAAGATGTAGAAGCTAAACAGAACAATCGTTTGGAGACATCAGATTCAATACCGGAGAAAAAACAGGAACTTTCTACTCCAGACCGGGTTCCGAATCTGGACCAGGCGTCCGAGGCAGCCCAAGACCTAGCCAAATCAAATAGCGAGACACCACCTTCTGTCTTCAAAAAGCCACGTCTGGAGAAATCAATATCATGCTCAGATGAACTTGGTTTTCTTTCAATCGATGCTCAGGATGAGAGTCATTCGGCTGAACAACCTATTTCAACTGCCGCTGCTCTATCTCCTTCAGCAGTGCCAACCACGCTCAATACTGTCGATACAGATCAAACACCCTTACCCAAGCCAGATCTACCTTCTGAGCCGACTATCGCTGAATCAGAGTCTGAAGCTTCCACAACATCAAAATCTTTGCCCACCCAAGAATACCCTCAGCCGAGCACAAACAACACAGAGGGCGGCTCTTCCAATGCGGAATCCTTGACGACCGTATCCCAACAGGTGCTAGACTTTAATCGCAACTCGGAGCAAATGATTGAGATCTTTTTCAACGAAGGAATGGGTAAGCTGAACGGTGCTTATGCGGATTTTGCGGGTATGTATTGACGATCTAATATAGCCTATCTTCCCCCTCCACTCCCCAAAATATTGTAGATGCATCGGGAATAGAAATGTTTAACACACTCTTGGGGCCTAATCGACGACCCACTCCGTATGTATCCCAAAGAACTTTGCATTCAAGTCTTGATGAAAATAGCCAAGCTTACTTTGTGGATTCTCTTACTCATACTCTATTGTCTCCTCTGTTAAATTGGACTTGTATCGAAGTGCGTTTGTTGCTGCTCTGTTTTACGCGGTGGTTCTCTCACCCCTGACAGAACCCGCGACCATTGAAGCAGCTATCCATGCATTGGATCGACTCCTAAGTATGCATGGCCCTGAACCATTTAGTCAGATATGGGATGTTCAGAAACGACGCCGAGAGCTATCCGACGGTAAATCTCCCTTTTCAAAACTGGCCACGTCCGCCATCCCATCTGGCACAAGAGCCGGTGGCAGTGGCAGCAGTGGGTTCGATTCTAGAGACTTTCCAGACTCGGACAGTCCCTCGAGTCGATCCAGAACGCGGTTCGGAGGCTATTTCTCTAGCACAAGAAACGATGGCCTTTCTGGCTCCTCAACAGTAGATGACGAGGCAGAGTTCCAGACCACATGGAGGTTACCGAGTTGGAACAACGTTTGGGATCTGATAAGGACAGAGCTAGGCTTGGACACAAAGCAAGAGTCGATTCAGCACATTGCTTTGCAGGAACTAGCTATCAAGTCGCGCCTTCAAGAGGAGGATCCATCGCCAGCCACGACCCCTCGACTAGACTCGACCCCACAACAGACAAATGTGGTCCGCGAAGAAAAAGAGATTCGGGATGAAGTTGGAAGAATGATTGTCGGTTTTTTGCTTCGTGTATTGGAGTGCGATTCTATTCAGAGCAGTGGTAAGTAGAAAGAGAAGAGAGTTGGGTTTAGTATCTCTCTACCGCTCATTGATCCCGACTTTTGGTAACGCTTCATTCCTCCTTTATTGAATAGTGTCACCAACGTCCTACTTTTGTCAAAAAGTTCTCCAGCTTAATTTCTTGTCTGAAAATATGGCTGTCAAGCAAGCGCTTGATGTTATTTTTCAAGCCATGACCATTGCCACCTCCAACCAACACTTTGGTCCTCCTTCTTCAGCATTCTCAAAGCTCACTCCGACACTTTCTTCGCCTTCAGGAACCCCTACCCAAACTATATCAGCGCCATGGCCTGTGGATATTCGATGTCAATTAAGTCCCATCGGGATGGATATTCTTCAGATGAGTGTACAGCTCCTGTTACTTCTTGTCAGATATATTGAGGCTGGTGTACTCAGTATGAATGGCCGAGGTCTCGAAGATCTTGCGTTGGAGGTCATGTCGAGACTAAGTAAAGTCAATCGAGACCGATTCCCCACCCAACAGCGGTTTCAATCTCAGCAGCAACCTTCATTACCACAATGGAGTCAAATCCCATTCATCTTGGAGAAAAGTCTCTTGGATCAGACCGAGATCTTTTTGAAATTGATTATTCAAGGTTCTGGTATGCTTGATTCTGGCACGGGTGTCCGAACTGAATTTGGTGCTCTGGATTGGAGAACAAGCATGACCGAGAATGAACTTCAAGAAGGTGGTGTGAATGGTAAAAGCACTTCTGAGGAAGGATTTGGGCTGGTGACTCCAAGGATATCTCCTACCACCACCACAGTAACCACAGGGTCTACCAATGGCTCGAGTCTATTTGTGTTAATTTTGATTGACACATGGTTCAGGAACAAGACGACTTCCAAGAAACTGGCCGGGTTTGCAAAACACTTTTCGTTTCAACAGGTGATTGAAAATTACGCCATGCCATGTCCTGTACGCCGAAATACGGACCCCGCCACTTTTGGAACGGAAAAAACTAAAAAGGTTGGCAATGATGGTAACTGCAGCACTGGTGGCGCAGGTACCACCAAACCACGAAGAATACGACCTACACGCAAGGGAACGAGGCGACAGGAACAGTGTTCTTCCTCATCCGCAGGGGTAGAGGACATGTCGTTTGAGATGGAGAATCCCGAATCTCTTTTGAGGGATATCATCGGTACTCCACACCCTTCTTCAGAAGACACGACCAAGAATGCTAACTCGGACAAGGGACTAGTCAAGGGACTAGACAGGGATCTAGATGATGATCGCTATGATATGACCCTTTGGAATGCACAGCATGTGGAGCAGGTCGAGTGGACCGTAATGATGGTCGAAACACTTGTCTGGGCCTGGATAGGGATTCGAGGTGTTCGTCTTGAAGATGTCCAAGGCACTTCTCTGGAGGGCGTCTGTTTTCCAGATGATAGCTCGATCCAGGGCGAGTCAGGGACAAAGACTAAGGAACATGAGGGTTCAGGATGGGAAAAGATGAAGGAGCTATTGCAAACAATTGGGGGACCCTTGAAAACTCGATGGGAGTTGTTGGAGATGATTATTCAGACAGCAGTTGTTGATGAAGAGATCTCGCACTGGTGACCTCTCTACTCTCTCTTCTCTCTCTTCTCTCTCTTCTTTTTTTTAATGGAGCCAAGTGTGCAATTGGCCTGAAAAGATAACATTAATTATATTTCTCAAGTCAATAAATACTAATTGCACTACTCTGGAGATTCTTCAATAGAAAAGGGGCATACTGAACTGCGAGTACGATACAATAGTTTTTTCTTTCTTTCTTTATAAAATTACATAAAAAAAAGGTAGTGTCATCTAAATGTTCACGAGACTAGGTTCGAAATGGCGATGAGGATCCTGGTTTTCACCATGGATACAGGTATCAACACTCTTGAACCATTCGTCCTCCAAGATACCATCGATCGTGATCCGGGTCACAGGGTTAGGGTCCAGGATCTTCTTCATCAGATTTCTTGCACCAAAGGGCAGACGTTCGAGTGGTTCATAGGCATTGACACCACGCATATCGAGGAAATGTTGGTAATTGGGGTCCTGAGGCGTCGCAGCTCGGAAAGGAATACCCTGGTAGACCATGCAGTAGTAGACGATACCACAAGCCCAGACATCGACACGACGAGCATCGTATTCCTTGTTCAGGAACTCTTCTGGTGCAATATAAGGCTCAGACCCGCAGAGCCCCTTGGACAGATGAGGAGTGTTTTCCCAGCACATCCGGAAAACGTCCGAGACACCAAAGTCAGTGATCTTGAGTCGACCTTGACCATCGAGAAGTAGATTCTCTGGCTTGATATCTCGGTGAGCAACACCCATGGAGTGAAGATAGGCGACACCGTGGATCAATTGCTTGAAGCAGCAATCGATCTCTATCCGGGACATGTGACCCTGTTTGATAGCGTTGTACAGGTCACCTCCACAGCAATATTCCTACGAGACCAAAGAAGAACGAGAAAAAAAAAAAGATAGAGATGTTAGTTTATGGCTGAATTTTTTTTTTTTTTTTTTTTGGGCGAAAAAGAATCCCATCCATATTAGGTCCGACATCCCCTTCTCCCCCCACTTTGTTCCTGCACCTGCATGTCATGCGATGACATGCGGCGGAGAACTAGGCGGGATTGTCTCCCACACACACACACACACACACAAAAGAAAAGAAGGTCCAAAAGCGCTGAAAAAAAAGAAAAGAGCTACGCCTGGACTATATTTCATCTTCCCCCCTCCCCTCTTCCCCAGGAGCATAAAACGTGGGTAACACAGGGGAAAAAAAAAATGCCTCAAATTCTCCTTTTGCCCAGCCTCGCACCCTGTCCATTGCTCAAAAAAAAAAAAAAAAAAAAAAAAAAGTGAGCCACTCAGTCGGAGGAAGAGACAGATAGGGAGCCAAAACACACACACAAAAAAAAAAAAAAAAAGCGTATGCCGTCCACACATCAAAACGCGTTTTTTTTTTTTCTGCAGAAAAAAAAAGACGCTTCCCCTTTGTACCATATGCAATTGAGGCGTTGTTTGAAGTACCAACACAACAACAACAAAATGATTGTGGGTAGCGTCAGCAGTAAAAAAAAAAAAAAAGGACTGTCGTTCAAGTCTGCACATGTTACATGCATCACAGTACGTGGGGAAGCACAGGGTGTCGCGACTCGGTAACCTTCCAATTTTTTTTTCCCTCTCCTGACTTCATGAACAGTTGCCCTCCTTATGATGTAAAGCTCGTTTGTCTGCTGAGGGTCTGGTGAAGAAAAAAAAAAAGGACGAAGCACAGAGCAAGAGGGGGAGAGGGGAAGGGAAGAGGGAGGGCGACCCGAGAGGTTGAAATGAACACTAGTTCAATCGATAGTCATGTACAGAATTTCCTCCGCACCTTCTTTTGGTCATAGATTCGCTTATGGAGAGATAGGGGAAGGATAGGGATAAAGTAGAAAAGAAATTGTCGCTTACCATGACTTCACACCAGTGTTGTTGTTCATCCTGAACTAGATCCACGGTCTCGACGACATTCTCGTGATGAAGTGTGGACGAGATACAGAATTCACTAGTCAACTTCTTGACATATTCCTTCTCGGTCTCGTTCTTTCTTCGTTTCCGGAACTCCTTGACAGCAAAGAGCTTCTCTGACTCGTCCTCCAAGAGCTTGTGAGCCAGACGAACAACAGCAGTGGCACCTTGGCCAATGTTGCCCTTGTCACAGAGTCCGTACTTCTTGAGGAGTGTGCATTCGGATCCTGCAGTCTTCTTGACCGTACCATTTCCGTTGGCATCTCCACGGTCACTGCCGCCAAAGGAAGAGGCAGCACGACCGAGCACACTGGCAAAATTGAAGATGTTCTTCTTTTCAGCAGCAGGGCTGGCTGCTGCCGACAGGTAAGGATCCTCTTCGACTGGAGTCGAGACATGCAATGGAGACGAAGGTGGACTATTCGAGGTCTTGGGTTCAACATGAAAGATCTTGTGGATCAATGTCTGCTTCTTGTTCGTCACGGCCACGGGAGGAGGTCGAGGAAAAAGGGTCTTCTTGGATTCGGTGGCAGGGCTCGTGGCACCGTTAATGCTCATGCTCATCCCCGAGACTGAGGACGAGGACGAAGAGTCAACAGTGGGTACCTGTCGCAATGTGCTCCAGTTGTCCTCTTGAGAATTTGAGCGTCCAGATTGGCCAGGACGACGTCTGACATTCGACTCCATGGCGGGGGCCCAGTAGTCAGTAGTGAAGGTCACCATATTGAGATGTGGAGACTAACGAAGAATGTATGTGTGTATGTGTGTAAGAGAGAAAAAGTGAAAGCGAGAGTAGTTTTGGTCGCAAAGATGGCCTGCTACTTTGAACAAAGGAAGGTGTGGATAGGTGGTGGTACAGGTTGGATCTGGATCCGGGGTCGATATTTTACAGCCAGAAAAATGTAGTTTTTTAGGCAGGGGGAAAAGAAAGGAGCGGGTATAGGCAGACTGAGGGGGTGTCTGGAGCAAGCAAGGGTGTGCGTTGGTATACAGGAAGAAGAAGAAAAAGAGAGAGATAGAGAGAGATAAAGAGGCAAATGTGCAACGCTTCTTTTCTGGCTTTGTTCACCAGGAATAAGGCAGAGAGAGAGGCAAGAGAAAGGGTATGGGGGCGTGGTGTTATTCGTCGTGGGCCAACATGCTAAACCAAGGTGACGAGAGGAATAGGCGTATCAGCTTGAATATGTGGGCTGTGGTAAAAAGAGGCGGAGAGCGATGAGAGAAAAAGAGAGAGAGGGGAAGAGGATGGTCCGATGGTAGAAGAGCAGGAATGAGTTGGATGGTGATCGATGAGAAAGAGAGAGAGGGCGAGCGAGAGAGAGCAAGAGAGAGAGATAGAGAGAGAGAGAGAGCGAGAAAAAGCGAGTGAAGGGAGAATAACGAAAGGGGGGCCTTGTCTGTTGTCCCTGAGGATTTATATATTTCTTGCCCTGTTGCTGCCCTGCTACCCTGTTGCTACCTGTCTGCATTTTTTTTTTTTTTTTTTTTATTTCTTTACTTCTGGTCCAGCCCAATCTCCGAGCACGGCCTTCCCATGCCAGGCCTCTCGCTCGCCCAAATGCCCGGCCGGGGGGTGGGGAGGCGCACTGCAGAGAGAAAAAGAGAGTTGCAGATTGTAGCCGCTGTCGCCGTCCTGTTATCTGTGTCCATGGCCCCTTCTCTCCGTTCTTCGCTGCACTCTGTCCGTGTACTGTACTGTACAAGCTGCTGGCCCACGCAGAAGAGAAGCGGACCCAGCAACGAACCGCCCGCATGTCCGCTTTGTCCGCCTAGCGTGAGGCATTTTCAGCAACCTTATTGCTGCTGGTTTGAAGCTTTCCAGTCCAGTCGAAAGAGAATGATCTGGCCGGTCAGGTAGTGTTCCACCGAATCACAGCCATCCGTTTCTTGCTTCATGTTGACTCGACTCGAGTCCGCTTTGGCCCTTGAGCAATCAGCAACACTATGACAGACAGACAGTCTTCCACCGCCACTACTGCTGCTGTCACTCCTACTGCGACGACCAGGACAGCTGATGAATCAGCAAGACTGGCAGAAACCGGAGCCGGAGACTTGCTTGGCTGATCGCTTGCGATTCAGGCGTGGGCTACAGCCAAGCCATGGGCAACTCAGTCCAACCCAACCCCGTCATCCAGACTTATCTAGCATGGGCTGAGAGGAGGAAGAGGGCGTGTCAATGTAGGCTGACGCAGCAAGTCCGGCGGCAGATCATCCAAGAAAGAAAAGTGTGGAGTAGGGGGAGAGAGAGAAGAGACAGGGAGAGGGGGGTTCGATCGCCTGCATACCTACCGATAGCTGACCTGTCATGTTGCATACCACTTCAGCATGCCCAGGCCACATAGTCATTACAGGTGCCTCTTTGCCCTTGTCTTCCCTCCCGCCTTTGCTTCTGCAAGGCAAGGACAAAGAAGAGAGAGAGAGAGAGAGAGAGAGAGAGAGAGAGGCATCGCAAAAATAGGAACCATGGATAGACAGACAGATAGACAGACAGGCGTATTTTTTTTTCGTACTGGACATGCAGCTTCCCGCTTGCTCTCCGCCCCGACCACAGTTATCAGCCCAATGTTTCCAGGTAATGAAGGTATATGTTTAGATATCGGAGGAGAGGTGGTCTACAAATGCCCGATTATCCTTGCTCCTTGCTCATCCTTTTACGACTCTTTTTTTTTTTTTACTTCATTTTTGCTCGCTCGTCTATTACTCGCCAGCTCACGCCTCATTACTTGCTCTCGATTCTATTCTCTATTCCTTAATTTCTCTCTCTCTCTCTCTCTCTCTCTCTCCCTCTCTCTCTTCGCTTGACTTGTCTTGAGCAGCTGTTGTGTGGGAGCCACAATGATCCGGCAACAGGATCTCCATCACATGAACAGTTGAGAGGAAAAATAGAAAAGAAAAAACCGTACAGCATCCTTCCGACAACACCACAATTGGATGGGATGAGGCTGTTTGTTCCTGGGAGAAGCACTTCTATGGCCTTTTTTTTTTTTTTTTTTTTTTTTCTCTCTCTGTCCTCTGTCTCTCGCTCTCCCTCTCTTTCACACTTCCCTCTATGTGGCTTAGAATCCTAGGCGGAGCGAGAGGAGAGAGGCAGACTGGACAGACATAAAAATTTTCGACGGGTCGGAGTCGATTGCTCTTCCTCTTTTGCTTTCTTAATACGAAATGGTACTACGATCTCTCCAGCCAACATTCGTATCGGCACTCGCCGTGCTATGTCTGTGCAAAGGCGACTTTTTGGGTGGCCAAAAAAGAGAAAAAGAAAAAAAAAAATCAACCAACTGGGACAAGGGCAACGCGGACAAACAACTAGACTCCCTCGCTCTCTCGCTCTTCGAGTCACAGGAGCAACCAAAACGTTCAGTGGACCAACTGCAGGATCGCCTCGTGCTATTCGGTTCGGAATCATTGATTTAGATCCGAGGAGAGACACAGCCATCCGGGAAGGATCACAGACATCTGTCAATGATCGAGATCATACAGAACATGTCCGATGACACACACGCATTCGACTTTTTTCTTTGACCTTGTCTTTCAGTATTGATGCAATGTCGTCATTGACTTTGGAGGGCATGGATCACAAGTGATGTGGCATGTGACCCGTTGTCATGAGATTTGGATCTGGATCTGGATCTGGATCCAATGGACTATTGTCTCATTTTCACGTCCAAGACCACCGCAGTGATATTTTTGCATGGAGGACCAGCATCGACATGACTCGATTGAGCTATTCTGCGATCTTCATTTCTTCTGAGGCGAATCATCTCGATCCCCAGGGAATCCAGCATCGCCACAAGGACAAAGAGCTCAATCAATCAAAAAAAAAAAAAAAAAAGGGAGAGGATTCAACAACAGGACCCTAGATCATCATTATTGACCAGCAACCTAACATGGATCACGTCTCTTCTCTCTCCCTAACCACAGGCTCCCGTCAAGAAGTCCGCCACCAAGAAGGTTGCTCCTGCTCCCTACCCCGCCGCCAAGAAGGGTGGTAAGGCTCCCGTCAACCCCTTGATCGAGAAGACCCCCAAGAACTTCGGTGTCGGTCAGGACATCCAGCCCGTTCGCGACCTCTCTCGCTATGTCAAGTGGCCCGAGTATGTCCGTCTCCAGCGCCAGCGCAAGATCTTGAACCAGCGTCTCAAGGTTCCCCCCACCTTGAACCAGTTCAGCCAGGTCTTGGACAAGAACACTGCCACCCAGTTGTTCAAGCTCGCCAACAAGTACCGCCCCGAGACCCGCGTTGAGAAGAAGCAGCGTTTGACTGAGGCTGCCGCTGCTCAGGTCAAGAAGGGTGAGAAGGCTGACTCGAAGAAGCCCTTCGTCGTCAAGTACGGTATCAACCACATCACCGCTTTGATCGAGGCCAAGAAGGCTTCCCTCGTCGTCATTGCCGATGATGTCGACCCCATTGAGGTTGTCGTCTGGTTGCCCGCTCTCTGCCGCAAGATGGGTATCCCTTACTGCATTGTCAAGGGCAAGGCTCGTCTCGGAACAGTTGTCCACAAGAAGACCGCCACTGCTTTGGTCTTCACCGAGACCCGTGCTGAGGACAAGGCTGAGCTCGCTGCCTTGATCTCTGCTGTCAAGTCCAACTACACCGAGAAGTTCGAGTCCTCTCGCAAGGCCTGGGGTGGTGGAATCATGGGCTTCAAGTCCAACATCAAGACCGCCAAGCGCGCCTCTGCCGTCAAGAACTCTCTTTAAATACTTTTTTCGTGGATGCAATAGTAATAAAGAGGCCATTGCTAAACATTTATATTTTCTTGGGAAGGGAGAGAGAGATGGGCTGTGGGGTATGGTGTTTAAGCTAAGGCGAGCATTGACCACAACATTACTGTGGACAGACTTGCCAAAATATGAAGTACCACATGGCTCGCTCGCAACACAAAGAGCATTGAGGTTGGTCGACTTGGCAAAGTGCTGGGCCAAAGAACCAAACCCTTAACTTTCAGTGGCAAATTATGGTTAGAGCGAGAGCGAGGGGGAGGAGGAGAGAAGTAGAAGAAGAAAAAAAAAAAAAAAAAAAAAGCCTTGCCCAGCTCTTGCTCACACCTCTTTCACTCTTTCATTCAGCATTGGACGATCATGGAAGTTCTCCGCGAGAATTTCCATAGCGAGTTGCCATGGATCAAGGAGGCTATCGAGGGCTGTGAATTTGTTGCCATCGATGCCGAATTCTCTGGTGAGAGTCCATTGCAAAGGAAACAAGGATGAACCGCATCGGTGACCAGGCTGTGATGCTAGGACAAGAGACGCGTCTCCCGTCTCTCTCTCTCTTGCTCTCACCTGTTCTCCCCTTCCCAGTAGGGGGTATTATCTTACACTCCTTTCTCCTTGCATAACCCAACACCCAACTCACCCACCTTAATATACTTCTGGGAAATCCAAAACTAAAACAGGTCTTCACACGGAGCAGAACCGACGACACCAAAACACGACTCTGGAAGATGGATACTCTGAACTTCGCAAGAGTGCGAGCCAATTCCTCGTGGTCCAGATCGGCATCTCGACTTTTTCCTTTGATCCGAACCAAGGACCCCATGGAGAATATGTGGCGAGACCGTTCAACTTTTATATTTTCCCAACATCCCTGACAGGATATGCACCTCAAGGCCGATGCTTCTTGACCGAGGCTTCCAGCCTAGATTTCCTAGCCAAGAATAGATTCAACTTTAACAAATGGGTCTACAGTGGTAAGAATAATCTCTATTCCAGGTGAACTTTTTTTTTTTTTTTTTTTTTTTTTTTTATAAATATATATCGAGTAAGATGGGTCAAACTGTACCACTCTGACCAGCTACTTTGTCGGTACTATCGACTCTGTCTCTTTATTAGGCGTGCATTATATGACAAAGTCAGAGGAGGAAGCCTATATCAAGGAAAAGCTGAAGGTTGTCAACAATGAGCAAGACGATATTGCCATCGACGCGGTCAATGCTCAGTGGATCGAAAACGCTATGTAAAGATGAATCTTTTGGGAAAGAAAGGGGGAGGGGGAGGAAGGCGAGTCGATCTATTACTACCTGATGACCGTTTTAGTCGATTCTAACAAACTCCTAACTGTTTTCCTTGTTCAAACAAACAAAATCATCTCCCAGTCAGCGGATCCGGCAGTGGAAGTCGGACCCTTCAGCAATGAATTTCATTAACATCCACACCGTGAACGCATATCAGCGCAGACTTGTCTATCAAGAAGTTCGTCGACAGTAATATCTCTTTTCTTTATTTTACTCCGCCATCTGTTCCATCTGGGTGACACTGGCCGTGATAACGGAAGAAGAAACACTAATCAATCAGTGACACTGTGAACATGAATAGTTGGCCCAATGAGCTTCACGCCCGCGGTCAAGGGGGATTTATCAATGTCACAAAATGGACAGAACAACAGCGAGAGTCAGAGCAGAAACAAAGGTTGGCGGATCTGATGGTAAATTTCCTAGATATCACACTGGATAGACTAACATGCTCTTGACAATGGAAATAAGAAACCTCTATTGTCTTTTTTGTGAATATTCGAGTAACTTGACTTGGCGCATCCCACTTTCCTCTTCTTCTTCTCCGTCAATATCATGGAAATAGAGAGATATTGAGCATTCCCGTGGATTTCGTACTGTCATTGAGATGTTGACCGAAAGCAAGAAGCCAATTGTAGGACACAACATCGTTGTCGATCTAGCGTATATCCTGGCACAGTTTATTGGACCCTTGCCCGAGACCATGGAAGGATACAAGAAAATGATTCACGAAAATTTTCCTACGTAGGTTTAGAGAAACTGGCAAGCAAACGATGTGATGGATGTACTAGGATGATTTGTACTTTGCGAAGCTAGAGGAGTGATGCTAATTTGCCATTTTAACTGTTATCGGATAGGGTGATTGACACCAAGTACATTGGCTCTACTGCTAGGGCACTCAATGTATGTTAGTTCTGGCGAGTCCCTTTCCTTTGAAGTAACAAACGGCTTCTGGTCTACTCATTGACGCCATTCCATGATCATCCTTCTGAAAAATTAGAATCTAGCATACGACACAAGCTTGGGAGGACTAGAGAATATGACCCACTCTGTACCTTTTAGCGGGATGCCACGTGTTTGTACGTCGATCTGTGAGCTGGATTCTTCAGGTTTCAATCAGTGTAGAAGCCAAGACATTGCATTCTGATATCAAGTCTCCCCTTCCCCCCCTTTTTTTGTCCGCACACTGGATCAATAGCGCTGCATCACCGCCATGCCAACTATGGCCGAATCAATGTTCATGATCTATCCCATGAAGCTGGGTACGACGCCTACATTACCGGTGTCATTTTCGTCAAGATAATGTCCTATATCAGTATGTTGCATGACTATGATTCCAGTCGGGGATGACAGATGTTCAATAGCGCGATACATCCTAGGCGCGGGTTCACATCCTTGCTCGCAACATAGCACGCAACACTCACATCTAATATTGTCTAATTGTAGAGAAAACAGAGGATGATATTCTGGCGACACGAATGGAGATGTCCAGGAAGGAGAGCGAGGCCACAAGTAGTAGAGCTATTACTGTCACGGACCCGAATGAGGCATCTTCTGGATCTGGAGCAGAAAAAAAGACAGAGAAGGACAAGAAAGAAAAGGCAAAAAAGGACAAGGAAGAAAAGGCTTCTTCCTCGAACACGAGTTCGACAAAGAAGGACAGTGGTAAAGCAAATAGCCACCCTGCTGATCACCCTAATAATAATGACCAAGGCTCGAGTAGTGGAAGGAACAAAAGCGTCAAATCTCCGCCAGGATCGCAGTCAAAGAGCGCTTCTCAGTCAACCCCTCCGGTAGTCCGAGCATCGGGTTCGTCCACAGCTCCAAACAGTGACAAGTCGCCAGTCATGAAGGAGGTTTCCAAACCGTTTTCTTATGCGGCTGTACTGAACAAGAACATGGTCACGGGACAGTCTGCACCAATAACCCCCACAGCGGTCCCTTCCTCCTCCACCGCATCGTCCGACCCTGAACCATCACAGCCAGAGGAGCCAAAGACACCCGCCACTGAGGAGCCCAAAGAGGCAAGCAGTCCAACACCAAAGCGCAGTAAGACACAAGTCCCTCCTGTCGACAAACAGTCAGAGGTAACAGGCAATAACAACGGCAGTGGAAATGGCAATGGCCATGGTCAAGGGCGCCAACATGGTCACCAACAGGCCTTTGGCCAAGGGTTTGGTCGTGGTCAAGAAAACAACCACCACCACAATCAAAACCACGGACATGGTCGCAGCCACGGTCACGGTCACGCACACGGTCACGGACATGGACACAGCCATGGACACGGATATGGTCATGGTCATGGTTATGATAATTATGAAGGTGAAGATGGATATTTCAATGGCAGGATGCATGTGGAGCCCGTTAGAAATGTCACAAAGCCGTTTTCGCTGGAGAGCCCATCCTTGAAGGGCTACCAAAACGCTCTTTACTGGGGTCGGTCGAATCATGGATGCATCGTTCTCGGGGGTAACTGAAGCCTCCTTTTATAGGAGGGGGACGGGGGACGGGAGGATAGAAGAGAGAGAGAGAGAGAGAGAGAGAGAGAGAGAAGATCCCCCTCCCCTCTTTCCCTTTTCATGAACTGTACAAGGATAGAGACAAAGAGAGTCAAGGAGAGAAAGATGAAGAAAAGCGGTGTGGTGTTGTGTTTTACGTTGTTGTATTTACTGCTCTGATACTCTTGAAGGGGAGGAATAAAGATGAAGATGAAGAAGAAAAGACGCAGTAGGATCGACTATAGGTGAAGTTGTAAAACCGTGGCGACTTGCCATTGCGCATGACCAAAGCAGACTGCGGCACCAAAAAAAAAAAAAAAAAAAAAAAAAAAAAAGGCGTGGCACTGTTAGTGGAAGAATTAACAGCCTTGGTTGGAATGAATCGGAGATATTTTGAGGGTCTCAAGATAGTTTGATCCGCAAAGAGATAGCACACTACGTGTAGACTCTAAAGAGAGGTATAAAGAATGAAAGATGGCTCCTTGCTGCGTACAGAACGTTGGGGGGAGAGAGAGAGAGAGAGAGAGAGAGAGAGAGAGAGAGAGAGAGATTGTGTGTATGTGTGTGTGTGTGTGTGAGTGAGCGAGTGAGTGAGTGAGTTGGGCGAATGCAACGAGTGAGGGCAAAGGCGTCGTGGTGCTCAGTGTTTCTCTCCACAGGATTTTTTTTTTTTTTTGTTGGTCTGTTGGTCCGTTCGTTCTCAGAGAGAGAGAGAGAGAGAGGAGCCCTGCGGCTGTGCGAAGAGTTTTTTAGAAGAAAAAAAAAGCCCACTCTCTGTCTTTTCTCTCTCTTTCTTTTTCTCACCTTCTTGTGTTCTCCTCATTACTCATCACTCGCATCTCTCTTTCTCTTTCTCTTTCTCTTTCTCGCTCTTTCCATAGACATCGCCATCCCTTTTCCTTTTCCTTTTTCTTCTTCTCTCCTTGCATCCTTTCTAGCTCTCCATCCCCCCTCTCTTCCCCCTTTCTCCATCTGCTGCTCCGGCCTCTGCTGCACATATACGGCAAGTCGAGAGATACCCACAAAACACCCTACTACCCCACATTCTACGCTAAGCCAATCTTGGCCACGAATGGCTTCCACATCCACATCCGGGAGGAATAACATTCCACCTGCAGCCGACCCGTCCTCCCAGTCACCCATACGATACCAACAACGACCACGGAGCTCCTCCGTTAGTAGTGATCGATCCCGCCGCCGGAATCATTATTCTTCCTCACAACGCCGCCATCCCCAACAACAACCACAACGGCAGCAACATCAACATCATCCCCGTCAGACCAATTCAGCCAAGATGCAACCGATGCACGATGACTCGGATGCAGGAAGAGTGATTCCAGTCCATCAACCTTCGACAGCAATCGATTACCTGGGCAATACCTGGCAGAATGAAGATGATATAGCAGCCTCCTGGAAATTTATGACCAAGCAAAAGCATGATCTGATCAATGGTCTTCGACTCGAGAATGCGTCCTGGCGGAACTGGGCCAAGCAGCGGCACCACCTCAAGACGATCAGTCCCCGGACCTTGAACTGGTAAGAATGAGTTGGTGTCTCTTTCTCTCTCTCTCTCTCTCTCTCTCTCTCTCTCTCTCTTTCACTCACTCTCACTCTGTCCCTTGTCTCTTTCTTGGTGGTGGCCCACTACAACCTGCGGAGGCTGTTTATTCGGAGACCCAATGGACCCGAGTTACCAACACAAAAAAAAAAAAAAAAAAAAAAAAAAAAGCAAAACAAAAAGAGGGTCCGTTGGGCACAGCGGGAGTAGAAGCTGTACACACAACACACACAACACACAAACAAACACAGTTTGATGTGGCCACAACGTTATGCACCTGTGAACCTGACTCGATCCTTTCTTCCCTTTCTTCCTGATCTTCCAGGCTCAAGGACAGCGACACTACATGGCTTTATGGCCCACTCTACAAAGCCAGTATCGACGAATTTGACATGGCTCGATTCGGCACTGCAACCTCCATAGAGCCTTGTCCCTCCACACCCGAAAGGCACAGTCTAAGCGATGCTGATGGCTACAACAGCAACAGTAGCAGCAACGATAACCTGAAGCAAGGCCTCGATCTAAAGACTAAAGGATCTTCGACCAAGAGTGGACTCAAGCCTGTTCTAAAGCACAAGACGGCCTCGGAGTTGTTCAAGGCGGACACACTGTTCCGAGTACAATCGGATCTGAAGCTCGATCGGAAGATCGACCCGTATTGTAAATCTCAGCAGAGTGCTGTCTTTAAGGAGCACCGTCAACCTAAATTACGATTCAACGATTCAGTGGAGCAGTGTGTCTCGATTGATGTCGACGCCATCTCGGAAGAAGACGAAGGAGATGAAGATGAAGAGGGTGGGTATTATAACCGTGGCCATCGGATCAACCGAAGAATCCAAGACGACAACCAAGTCGAGGAAGAGGACGAAGAAGAAGAGAATGCACTGGTGATGAAGATCTCGAAAAAGAAACCACCCAAGAGCATCGTGAGGATCCATCCCACGACTCTCAAGGCAGAGAACATGCATGGGATGTACGAATTTGAGGACAGACCCTATGATCATGGTAATGATGTGGACGACGACAACGACGATAACAACGACGATGTATTTGATAGTAGTAGCGAGTTTGATGTAGATGTCTTTGACGAGCCGATCTATCTTGGCAATCCCTGTCAGGAATCCGACTATGGATTTGATGGTGCATCACAACAGCAACTACCTCATCATCATCACCATCACCATCATCATCACCATCACGGAACGTCTACCTCACTCACAGGTCGACAATATGAGGAGACAGAAGTTGACTTTGGCGAGGTGTCATATACTGGGCCTTCTCAGCCGATGGCCTCTTCTTCTTCTTTTTCAGCATCGATCTCAAGACCCATAGAAGGGCAGGAACAGGGGAAACAACACCAAGCTCCGAGTCGATCTGTGGAGAATAGTCAAAGTCATCATGCAGGATCTGCGGATTCAAGTCGTGAAACCAAGACCATTGAATCAGGGGAGCGCGTGGATGCTATTGCAGGAGGGGACTCGAACAATCAAAATGGGAGTGTTGGACAGCGAGCTGCCAATTTTGTGACCAATGTCAAGGATCTTGTCCATTGGGCGTCTTCCCTTGTCTACAACAGTAGCACGTTCTAATAGGTGGGGACCTCTTTCTCTCTTTCTTTCTCTTTCTCTCTCTCTCTCTCTCTCTCTCTCTCTCTCTCTCTCTCTCTCTCTCTCTCTCTCTCTCTCTCCAATGCTGGCTCTATTACCTTCCTTGGATATTCGGCCAGGATCTTTCTTGCAGAGGGTGTAAGCTTTTTTTAGGGACTTGCTCTATTTCTCGCCCGCTCTTTCATTCATTCGTTCGTTCGTTCTTTCTTTGGCCTCTACGGTTCCTTGATCGAGTTGACTTGAGCACTCATCCACACTTTCTCATTCATCCACATACATTCACACCCTTTCTTTTTTTTTTTTTTTTTTCTTCTTCTTCTTTCACATATTTGCAGTACACTGGACCACGAAATCGGCGCCACCATCCTTTCCCATCCTTTCTATATCTCTCTCTCTTTCCTTCTTCTTTTCTTTTCTCTTTTTCTTTATAATTTACTCTAATTGCGCTCTCTCTCATTCTACACTGTATGATCTAGTTACCAATATCTGTAAATTAGCAGTTTGGGCGACCCATTAAACCGCATTGTTGTCGTTGTCGTTGTCCTTTTTTGTTTTTGTTTTTGTTTTTTTCTTCCATAATTGAAACCGTTCCTTTCTTTCATGTGTCTCTCTTGCTCCACAGAGATGAAACAAGAACTGTGTTGAATGACATTGAGCAATGCAGGACAAATTTCCTCCCAACCCTTTCTCTCTCCCCAAAAAAAAAAAAAAAAATAAAATTGGGCAAAGTCAAAAGAGAAGAGATGACAGATGTTCAAAAGGCAGGGACAGAGTTCAAGAGGACTCATTGTTTTATATATTTTTTTTTCTTTCTTTTTTCTTCTTTTCTTTTCTTTTCTTTTCTCTCTTTGTAACATAGCTCTGTCCTCCTCCATCTTTTTGTCTGTGGGTTACAAAGAAAAGAAAAAAAAAAGAAAAAGAAAAAGAACTTTCTTTCTTTCTTTTTTTTTTCTTTTTTTTTTTTTTTCTTTTTTTTTTTTCCTTTTTGTGTGTGTGTGTTTTCTTCTAGTTGGACTGGACAGAGCCCAGCTTGTCCAAGGCACGGACACCATATTCCTCCCATTCTTGTTTTGTGATCCAGAAGTTATCCTTGTTCTTCATCACATCTGCCAAGACTGCACCTCCCAAGAATACCATGTGCTTACGACGAGGAGGATCCTCAATACGGATCTTGAAGTTATGGAAACGATCCACATCTCCCTTGAGAACTTCGCTCAAGTAAAGCTGCTTCACCTCCTTCTCCAATCGACTTGGGAGTCCTGGGTACATGGTAGAACCTCCTGAAAGGACAATGTGCTTGTACAAATCTGAGCGTGTATCCAGTGGTGCAGCCTGAATCGTCTGGAACAAGAGTTCTATTTGACAGCAATGAAAAAAAAAAATAAAAATAAAAAAAAAATGGAGAGTATTAGCTTATGATATTGAAGGATATCAATCATCCCTTTTTTTAAATAAATGAGACCATCCCGGACACGTTACCTGCAACACCAACAGAGTCAACATCGATCAAGTGGGGCTGGAACATGCACTCTGGGGCCTGGAATCTCTCGGATCCAACCTTGATGACACGACCATCTGGGAGCTATTCTCATCATCCAAAGACAAGACATTAAAATGGAAAAGATAGAATAGAAACCGTCAGGTTGTGATTAGAAAACCATAAAAAGAGTAAAGGATCTACCAAGCAGTGATTAGAAGAAGGAGAAGGGGGGGATACAAATAGTAGGACGTGTTGCTTACAGTGTAGCTCTCGACAAGCACTGTCGTTTCATTGGCGAGCTTGAGATCCAGATCCAAGTCGTAGCTATTCAATTGCCACAAAAAAAAGAAAAAAAAAAAAAAAAAAAGGCCAGGTACCATTCCATTAGAGTCAATCCAATCAGTCTTTTTTAGCTACCCTCTCTTGAACTCTTTTTTGACAAGAGGTAAAATAATAAAAAAGATATTACATACCTGGTGTAGCAAAGCTTCTCCTTGATCTGGCGAACAGTCTCAAAGTCAGCAGTTCTGTTGAAAGCATAGCCTCGGAGCAGAAGAAGCTTGATCAAGTACTGGGTCACGTCACGTCCCGCAATGTCCAAACGCTTCGTAATGTGAGAAAGAGCATAGCCTTCGACGACAGGCACGATATGGGTCACACCGTCACCGGAATCGATCACCACACCCGTCATCATTCCTAAGGAGAAGAGGAAAAGAGTTCATCAGTCAATTATCCAGCGAAACATTGCCACTCTCCTGATTAGTTCTTTGTCATTCCTTCATTTACACTAATAGATACTTCTAAACATTTTCAAAGAAGTGTAAAAAGAAAAAAAGAAAAAAAAATCATCCACGTTTACCTTGAGCATAAAGGGTAAGGACAGCCTGGATGGCGACATAGACACCCTGGAAGCCATAGCCCTCCAACATGGTCTCGACCATCTTTTCTCTGTTGATCTTGGGGTTCATTGGAGGCTCTGTCAACAAGATCTTGCTATCCTTGGGATCAATCTTGAGCTTCTCATTAAACGTATAGTCCCAAAGGTGACGCATGTCCGTCCAGTTCTTCACGATACCGTTTTCCATTGGATAACTCATTTGAAGGTTGGATCGAAGTTCGGCAGCTTCGTCGCCGACCATGATGTCCTTGACCTTGACATTTCCAATGTTTTCCTCTGCACGAAGGATAGGACGACCAACGACGGAAGGGAAGACGTGTTCTGGGAAGTGAGATCCTGCATAGCCGACCTTGACGAACTAGTAGGCGGTGACAAAAATAAAAGTGGAGAAAAATAAAAAGAAGTAGAAGAAGAAAAAAAAAATGGATCGTTAACGGACAGGAGGTTCTTGATGGACTTGAGGCATCCAGGTGCATCCTAATGCATCCTGCTACATCCTGCGGGGTTGGTCAAGATGAAGGACCAATGATGATGATGGAAAGCAAAAAGGCTTTTCTTCTTCTTGTTCTTTTTTTTTTCTCTTCAAAGACGTGTTTGTCTGTCTTGATAGCTACCAAACTTTTGTTCATCCATGTCCATGCGAGCAGGAAAAAAAAAAGAAAAAGAAAAGAAAGAAGAGAGGATACATGTTCTCTTTCATTTCCACTTTCCACTTTCTTTTTCTTTTCTTCTTCCATTCTCTTTCTTTTTTTTTTTTTTTTTTTTTTTTTTTTTTTTTCTTTTTTCTCATAAAGTCTGCTTCAGTTGCATGGACCCAATAGAAAAGGAGAAAAGAAAAAAAAGAAACAGAAGCCAGAGGCATGGGGTCTCTCTCTAGAGTTGTTTCTTTGCCTCTTTGCTTCTTGGCCAAGAACAAAAAACGCGCGCGCGCGAAACGACACACAGAGCACGGGAAGGAGATATAAAAAAAAGGGACCCGGCGGTCCTTGTCGTGACAGCGTGGCGAAGAAAGAGAGAGTCGAATCGTCTTTTCCTGACTGTAGAATGAGATGGTGGGAAAGAGGGAAAGAGGCCGGAGAAAAGAAAGAATTACCCCTGTGCCGTTATCGACGACGATGGTGTTGCTGGCGTCCATGATGTTGTGGAGAAATGAGATAGATGGAGGAAGAAGAGGAGAGGTATACGGTGCGAATGAATAATGAAAAAAGGAGAATGTAGACGACAATGTAGTGAGAACAGTGCGAAATTTGTGGCCGTTACGTCACAACGCCGCCGCCACGATACCCCATTCAACACAGAGAATTTTAAAAAAAAAAGGTGTATGGCATAGATACTTCTTTATGAGCGCAGATGACTGGGGAGGGGTGTTCGTCGGGAGTAGAGCTTCTCTCTTTCTCTCTTTCTCTCTCTCTTGTTCTTCTCTCTTTTTTTTTTCTTTTTCTTTTTTCTTATTTCTTTTTTCTCTTATTTCAGAGAGTTCTTTGGTTGTTGTTGTTGGAGAACAAGGATGGTTTGTTGTTAATGGTTCTGAATATTGACAAGACTAACTAAGCTGTAGGAAGGGAAGGCGGAACAAAAAAAAATTCTTGGATCGACAACAAAATCAAAAACCTCGCACTTAGAAGTTCTTGGTGAACTCAGTGGTGACATCCTTGAGCTTGGCAAAGGTCTCGGGGGTCAAATCACCAGAGACGCGGATCTCGTCAAGGAGAGCAGAGTGGCTGGCAACCAAGTGAGGGATGAAAGCACGCTCGTACTCGCCAACACGGTTGACGGGGATCTTGTCAAGGAAACCGTTGACACCGGCAAAGACGATGGCAACCTGGTGCTCAACGGGGAGAGGCTTGTACTGGGGCTGCTTGAGCAACTCGGTGAGACGGGCACCACGGTTGAGCAAGAACTGGGTCGAGGCATCCAAATCGGAACCGAACTGGGCGAAAGCAGCAACCTCACGGTACTGGGCAAGGTACAACTTCATGGAACCAGCAATCTTCTTCATGGACTTGGTCTGGGCGTGAGAACCGACACGCGAGACGGAAAGACCGACGTTAATGGCGGGACGGATACCCTTGAAGAACAACTCGGCTTCCAAGAAGATCTGACCGTCAGTAATGGAAATGACGTTGGTGGGAATGTAAGCGGACACATCTCCTCCCTGGGTCTCAATGATGGGAAGAGCGGTCATGGAACCACCACCGAGCTTGCGGTTCATCTTGGCAGAGCGCTCCAAAAGACGCGAGTGAAGGTAGAAGACATCACCGGGGTAGGCCTCACGACCGGGGGGACGACGAAGCAAAAGCGACATCTGACGGTAGGCAACGGCCTGCTTGGACAAATCATCAAAGACGATCAAGGAGTGCTTGCCGTTGTCACGGAAGTACTCACCGACAGCGCATCCCGAGAAGGGAGCGAGGTACTGAAGGGGAGCAGCCTCGGAGGCGGTGGCAGCAACGACGACGGAGTACTTCATGGCATCGTTCTCCTCAAGGGTCTGGACGAACTGAGCGACAGTGGAACGCTTCTGACCGACGGCGACGTAGACACAGTACAACTTCTTGTTCTCCTCCTTGCCATCGTTCCACTTCTTCTGGTTGAGGATGGTGTCCAAAGCGACGGAGGTCTTACCGGTCTGACGATCACCAATAATCAACTCACGCTGACCACGACCGACGGGGACCATGGAGTCAATGCACTTGATACCAGTCAACATGGGCTCACGGACGGACTCACGGGGAAGAATACCGGGAGCCTTGACCTGGGCACGGCGGCGCTCAGTGGCAGCAATGGGGCCCTTGCCGTCGATGGGGTTACCGAGGGCATCGATGACACGGCCCAAAAGAGCCTCACCGACGGGGAGATCGACAATGTTACCGGTACGCTTGACGGTATCACCCTCACGAATGAGACGATCGTTACCGAAAACGACAATACCGACGTTGTCGGGCTCCAAGTTCATGGCCATACCCTATAGAAAGAAAGAAAACAGCAATTGAAGATCGCGTCAGCACAGGGAATAAGGATGAACTGATCCGTCTTGATCCACCTGGATATCCGGCTGTTGGGACTACAGAGAGAGAGTGATCATCTTGAGGAAAAGGTTTAATTACCTTGACACCGCTGGAGAACTCAACCATCTCCTCGGCCTGGCAGTTCTTCAAGCCATAGACACGAGCAATACCGTCTCCAATGGACAAGACACGACCAGTCTCCTGGATGTCGACGTTGGAGCTGAGGCCGTTGATGCGGTCCTCGAGGATGGAGGTGACCTCAGAGGTGGCTAGAAACAATCAAATTGACAAGAAAAGAAAAAAGGTCAGATAAAATGACTTGATGGAAGGATAATAGGAAGCATTGGGAGGACAAACAAACAAGAAAAAAAAAAAGGTCGATCCATGGATCGCCTATTTACGTACCAGGCTTGGCGGTGGCATAGTTGCGGAGAGCAGAGATGGCACCAACGTTGGCACGAACCTATATGATTCCCAGACGAACAAGAAAAGAAAAGAAGAAAAAGAGGGAATACTGATATTAGGATCCAGAGAAACGCGCGAGTATTGGTTGTCAAGTAGAAATAGGTAAACGAAGAGGATGACGCGCAAAGGGGTTGTCTTTTGCTCAAGGGTTTAGTCAAGTTTGGGAGAAGAGAAGAGAAGAGAAGAGACGAGAAGAGGAAAAAAAAGGGAAAGGGGTGAGCGGGAGCCGTGGCACGGTAAACAAGATTTCAGATCCGACTGGTCCCGAAAATGAGCGGAGGTAGCATCCCAGTGATCGAAGCGACGTGTGCAAGAGAAGAGGTGAGAGGGGAGTGACGCATCCAAGTGGGGGAAGAGTCAAGGGGAGAAGGAGAGGATGGATCTCATCCTTGATTCGAGGAAAGGTGGACAATCAACACGCTCCTGTGGATGGATCAACCCTTCCCCTCACTACCCCCTAACCAGCACCTCTCCCACCCATCGTCACTTGATGGTCTGATCAAAGTGTCGACTGGTGAAGGGAACCCAAGCCAGCAGAGTGCGATGAATGATTTCAGATCCACGATCATGATCTCTTGATCCATCCTTGGTCGATCCATGAGGATAATCTTTGATCGATCCAAGAACAGGTGATAGTATTTGTGTTCATGTTGACGTGTCCAGGATCCAAACAAAACATCCTGATGTTGTTAGTTGTCCCTGCTCGTGCCGTCTCGACGTGCAGCGATGGTTCCTGAGGAGTGAGGGTCATCACATCGAGAGAGAGAAAAAAAAAAGAGAGAGAGACGGGACAGTATAGACAAGAGAGAGAGAGAGAGCGAGAGAGAAAAAAAAAATGTGGGGAAGGGGGAGTGATTGGATGATGCGACAATGACATGGGAGCCTGATTGGTTTTTTGAGCATGGAATTGGGTAGCCGATGATGAATATTAAGATGAAGGGGCGGTGGTTGGGTGGAATGGGTTGATCTGATGAGATCGGATCGCGGGAGAGTAGACTGTCTCTCTCTACTATTATTATTTTTCTTCCTGTTGTTTGTGTGAGAGAGTGAGTGAGAATGGCAAATACATACCACGGGGGAGCTGCGGGCCAAGGCGATGGCGGCAGGGCGGGCAGCGCGGCTGAGAGAGCGAAGCATGGTAGTATACAACGACGAAGGGGAGGGGATGTGGATGGAGAGGGGAGAGAGAGAGAGAGAGAGAAAAAGAGAGAGAGGAGAGAGAGAGAATAAAGATGAAAAAAAAAAAGGCGACTCGGGAAGAGACGCTCTGGGGGGAAGGAAACGGACAGGAATCAAAACACGACTGTGTGTGTGTGCGAGTGAGTGGGAGCGACTGGCACTCTGTTAGAGCGCAGTTTATGTACGTGTGTCTACTCGTACGTCTCCTAGATTTCATTTCGAACGTCACGAGGTTAGGGGGGGGGGGAAGCAAGCAGGCACACTACAACCGTGGCTCTCGGGAACCATGCCAACCAAGTACACTGGGTCAACATGACAAAGCAGGGATACCTGAGTGAATACCTCTCCTATGGATCACCCATAGATATTTCGTCCACCCGACCTAACGTCAATTTGGCGGTTTGCTGGTATGTACCAATAATCGACTCCTTGTTCTACACTGAAATGTTTGATGTGAAAGTATCGGCAAGAAGTCTTCTGTACTAGTCCTGGGAAAACAACATCTTTCCTCCTCCCATTCTCCACATAGAAGATTGCAATGCTTCTAAAGAACATGCGTTTTAAAAATGATCAAGAGAAAAAAATGAGTGCTGGGAAAACTAGTCGTGCTTTTACTTTTATTGCTCCAAGTCTATTTGGAGTATAGTAGAAATAATAAAGAGAGTATTTTTTTTAAAAAAAGATGATGGGAGGAAGGGGTACTAGTGGAAAATGACTATTAAAATCTCGTTTAGAGAGCCTTGATGCCGGCAACCAACTTGGCATCGACAATAATCTTGGCGCAGAGCTCAACAAAGGCCTTAAGGCGGGCATCGATCGAGGCCTTGATGCTGACGGCAGCCTTGACATCAACCTTGGCAAGACCGAGGAGGTTGACCTTGAGCTTCTTGATGGTAGCCTCAACACGAGCCTGGACGCGAGCCTTGAGGTTGGCCTTAATCTTGACATGGAGCTTCTCGATATCGACCTTGATCAAAGCAACAACCTTGGCAACAATCAAATCGGCATTCTTATGGAGACAAGTCTGGGTGGTGGTGGCTCCACAGACATCACCGACAACCTTGCGAACATTGACACCAATGTTGGCGATAACAACAGCATCCAAGTCGGCCTTGATAGAGGCCTTGACCTCAGCATCGGCATCAGCCTTGGCCTGGATCTGGAGCTTCTTCACATCGGCCTCAACCTCGATCAAACCGAGAACCTTGGCCTTGGCGCTCAACTTGACATCAACATCGGCGCAAACTTTGACCGAGAGATCGGCGCAAGCCTTGGTCAAAACCTTGGCCTCGACATCGACAAAGAGCTTGACAAGGGCGTCCACAACGTTCTCGCCACCACGCTTCAAGAGGGTGACAGCAGCTTCCTCTTGCTGAGGAGTAGGGAGTGCCTGGGTGGAGGAGGCGGCAAAGAGAGAGAAGGCAAGCACGGCGGGGATAAAGTGAGCGAACTTCATGGTGAAAGGTTGGTGGAGCTTAGGGCTGAGGGTATGGAAAGGTAGAAGAGGATTCGGGAGGTGAGGGGTGGTTGAGGAGACTTGCTGTAGAAGCTGGAGTGAGAGTGAGTTGTGGAATGAAGATTAACGGTGGGTGGTGGGGGTCTCTTTTATACAGAAAACCAATGCTGTTCGAGAAAACTATCTCAGGCTCATCTGGCTACCACTTTGCTCTCCGAGATGGCCTTTGCTGGCATCCCACACTCACTGCTCCTGTCCTTGACTTTCTCCGGTCGGTTGGCTGGCTCTCATTCCCCCACCCCTTCTTCTCGTAATGCGCTATGGCCTAGCGATCTGTAGAGAAGATGTATGGAGGCAGTTTTACTAGGATAATAATAGAAGAAGTACATGGTCCGAAGGATGAGGAATGGTGAGTTCCCTGTCGCGTTTAGGAAGAGTCGTTGTCTGTGCCCGCGCCCGTGCCTGAGGAGGAGGAGAGCGGTCACAGAAGTGAATCAGAGGAAACGCGTCTGTAGGTTGGCAAGATACATGGCACGATGCATAAAAAATGGGCTCAATCTTGAATATTGCACTGGCCCACTCTGCTACTGAGCGGAGTATAGTGAAGCGAGCTCCTGAACAGGGAGTGGCTCCCAATTTCCACTTTCCCAACATCCTCAACTCACGAACTGCTGAGGCGTTTCTCTAGAGAATTGGCGCTGCTACTCTATCGAAATTATGAACAAGGGGAAAAGAGAAGGGATAGAGAATGAAAGGGGGAGAGAAATAATACAGTGGCCAACGGTTTTGCCACCTTGTAACCCTCCGCATCGGTTCAGAGCGCCCTCAGGGGGTATTTTTTTCCGCAGCCCAAATGACAAGGACACCTTGTGGTTTATGTTATGGAGTCCACCATCCGTTAACCGAGAATGAAAGATGCTCTGTGTGGCAAACGAAGAGGTCGCATGCTTCCGGTAAATGGCGCCTACCCTGTCAAAGTGTCAAGGACCGATAATTTTAGAGACGTAGCATATACTTCTCTCCTCGTAGATCGCGTAAAATCTCGACCCGATTTGGTCTGTGTATCCTCAACCGCCTTACAGAGCCAAAGAGAAGATATTGCATGGAGGCATGGGGCCCTGCTTACCAGCCTGCTTGCCGGTTCGGCCTTTCTACTATTACCCCTGCCCCCAACTTTTCTATGTCTTCCCCGCATGTCTTGAGTCAGGGGCACACCAGATACACCGCGCCCGAGCAAACCGTGGCGCTGTCCCCGACTGAGAAGAAGATGCGCTGAGTATTTGCCCAATTCCTCCCTTGCTCCCGGTTGGTGAACGGCTCATCTTCAGCCATCGGGGAAAAGAACGGCCTCCGCTTGTGCAGTAGTCTCCCAGCCGCATGCAGACAATGCCCTACGGTGAATGCAGCAGACTGCAGCAGCAGTGCACACTTTCAAACAGCGGACTTGGGTCCTTGTCCCCATGCCTCTTCGACGCCCGTTGCTCCATGTTCAAAGGAGATTTTTTTTTTTACTGCTCGCTTCAAGAGAGAGAGAGAGAGAAAGATGCTCTCAATATTCTCTCAACTGCTTTAAAAAAGGACATCCATTTTGCCTCACAGGGCAAGCCGTTAACCTTGCCTGCATGTGCCTGCATGTACATCGCAGTCTGATGTGGTTTGTATGAGACCCGCTGTCTGCTGTCAACCGAGCTTTGAGGGCCTCGCATTATTGAGAGTGGCACACGCACTTGGCTTGTGTACCATGTCGAGGATACAACGGTGTACGGTCTGTCTGCGCGCCCTGCTGAGGCATCTGAGAAGAGGTGTACATTGGGACATCCATCTGACTGTATTCTTTGGGATACCTCACTATCTTACTACTGTTTTTCCTCTTTCTACCCTGTGGAATTCCTAGGCAGGAGGTGTTGGACCCATCTGCACAGGTGAGCTGACGGTTGCAGGGGACCAGTCGTCTTGCTTGCCCTGATGCATGCTCGTAGGAGGCCAAGGGGCGATTCTGACCATGAGGAAAAAAAAATTAATCAAAGAGGCAAGGGTAGGTCAGATCGAAAATGCATGTCGCCAGAAGGATGAGGCTCTCCTCTTCCCTGGCAAAAAAAAAGTGAGTCTCTTTCCAACGACACTCGCATGACAGTAACAGCAAGGAGAAGAGTCATGGTAAGAGTGGCAAGAGGATTTCCCCACATACCGCTCTGAACAAGAGGAGCATTGAGCTCGAGAAGGAAAGCCGACCTTGGTAGGGTCAAGTCGCTTCCCTGTCACGCCGATAGTCTGGAGCCCTGTTTACGAATAGAGATTTGAGGTGGGAGAGCTTGTCCGGAAACACGCAATCCAAGTTCACGAGGCCAACAGGAATAACAATGCTTCGAAAGTGTTTATAATAATAGAAAACAAGATATAAAAAAAAAAGGCAGTAAGAAGGATGCATGAGAGAAGGTGGATAATGTACGGATAAAGGTAGAGTGGAAAAAAAAAGAAAAAGAAAAAACAAGTCGGCTCAGGAGGGTCGGTATGTGTGATGGTTCGATTCTGCATGTCTATATGTATCCCTTCAGTCCTCCTCCGGCTCATTCAGTATCTAGTCGCGTCCACGGCCTCTTCCTCCACGGCCACCACGAGAGCTACCACGGGAGTCGCCGCGGAAGCCACCACGGGAGCCACCACGGGAGCCACCACGGAAGCCGCCACGGGAACCGCCACGGGAATCGCCACGGAAGCCGCCACGGGAGCCACCCGAGAGTCGCCGCGAGAGTCGCCACGGAAACCACCACGGGGGCCGCCACGAGAGTCGCCGCGGAAGCCACCACGAGAGCCACCACGAGAGCCATCGCGAGGGCCGTCGCGCGAAGCACCACGTCCTCCACGGAACCCTCCACGGCCACCACGTTCCTCACGATTGCCATGGTCTCCGCTCGAACCTCCCCGACCACCTCTTGAGCCGCCACGACCACGGCCGCGACCTCCCCGACCACCGCCCTCGTGTATAGAAACACGGGGTCGCTTCTTCTCTTGTGTGTGCTCTTGTTCCTCCTCCTCGTCATCGCCTTCCTCGTCATGCTTGCGCTTCAGATCGCCCTTGATCTTTCTCTTGACTTCACGGTCGGAACGATGCTTGTTCACCACAACGTTCTCAACCGAGAATTCGACAATAAGACACTTTTTGTCACCAAACAGGGTTGGGTTATTGTTCAGCCAGCGAAGACCAGCCAGGGCGTGGGCGTGGGTAGAGTACTCCAAGAAACCATAACCCTTGGAACGCAACTGTTGTGTTGAGGCATCAACACGATCCTTTGAACGAACAACCTTGGCTTGCTTGACAAAAGGTCGCAATTGCCAGCCCTCGGATTGCTCATCTGTGGAAAGATGAGCTCTCTTTCCGTCCTTGACTTCATTCTTGAACTTTTGAATCGCCTGGACACCGAGTTTACGGAGATCCTTCTCGTCCATCCTCAATGGCAAATTACGGATCGAAAGACGGGTCTTGGAGATGAAGAGGGATGGGTTGCGAGCCAAAAGTGCACGACGAGCAGCGTAGGATGTCTGGCGCTTGGAGAGCTCATTGGGCATGAGGAGCGCTGCAGCAGGCGAGTCTGGGAAGATGACACCTTCGCGCATCAAATAAAGATTACGACGATCCTCACGTTGACGCTTCTGTTGACCTGCTTCCGTGAGATCTGCAGCGGATTTCTTATCAACAGCACGGACAACGTTCAAAACTCTTCCGTTGAGCGTGAACTTGGTGGCGAGATCTTCGGGAAGGTCAGGTTGAAGGATGGCATGCTTGACAAAGGTGTTCTTCTTGTTGCGATCGTTTACGGCCTGGACAGGCTCGACAATTTTAGCAACCCTCTCAGCCTCTGCCATGCAGTTGTCTGCAGCGCCCTTGTTGAAGAAGCAAACAAAACCTGTTCCTCTGGAGCGTCCTGTATCATGGTCCATGGTTACTCGGCAGTACCGAAGCTTTCCCCAGTGACGGAAGCTATCAAAGATTGCAATGAGACATATGTTAATCCACCATACTTGTTATTTTTCTCTACAGGTCCAAATAAAAAGAGAGTGTAGCCTTGCAGATAACTTACAGCTCAAAGAGGTCATCCTTGGTAGCTTCAAAGTCCAGGTTACGAATAAAGAGTGTCGTTCCTTCGCTTGGTTCAGGAAGGACCATCTTGTCTAAAAAGAAAAAGAGAGAAAATAAAAAAGAAAAAAAAATCTCTTAGAATCTCTACAATTACTCCCTCTTTTTTTTTTTTTTTGTGAACCTGATTGCCATTCTGCTCAACTTACTTTCTTCCCGCTCTCTTGCTTCTTCAGCATCCAGTGCTGCCAAAGCTTCTGCATCATCTTCTTCATCACCCAATTCCTCGTCTTCGTCTTCATCATCTTCCTCCTCAGAGTCGTCACCCTTCAGGTGCTCAAGGTCCAATTCTTCGTCCTCGTCATCTTGATCGTCGTCTTCCTCCTCCTCCTCCTCCTCATCTTCTTCGTCATCTTCTCCTTCGACCTCTTCTTCTTCATTATCAGCACCTCCATTGACGTCTTCCATCTCCACGTCCTGATTTGCCTCTTGAGCTGGCTCCTCCTCAGTCTTAGCCTCTGCCTCCTCAAATCGATCCTTGCTTAGGGCCCAATCGACAGCGATGGTACGGCCATGATGCTCGGTTCCGTTCAAGGCAGCAATGGCCTTTTCAGTGTCAGCCAAGTTCTCCATCTGAACAAATCCAAACCCACGAAGTGGGCCTCCGTCGAATTTACGAGGCAGGTTCACTTCATGAACAGTGCCATACTTAGTGAACAGGTCGCGAATCTCTTGTTCCCGGTACTAGAATCAATAGGGAGAAAAATGGGAAGGCAGTTTGAGCATCTTCGATTTGGTACGATACACTAATGGAGCTAAATATGCTTATTTTCACCCTTTTGTCTATAGGTAGTACCTTCCATGGCAAGTTTCGGACAATGAGTCGGCAGCGCTTGTAGACAGAGGGAGATGCCAACAACGCAGCATGAAGAGCGCATCCCTTAAAGATATGGCCATCCAAAGCCTTGACAGCCGTATTAGCGAGTGCCGAGGTATTGTAAATAATGTGTGCTGCATAGAGGACCACAAGGACGACCATTAGTGATTGTGCTCAGGCTTATCGATCAACACCCATTTCAGACAACAACATCAAAAAGAAAGTCTTACCTGTTCCTTCCTCGATCTTGCCCTCCGATTGTTCAGCGCCCTCTGTCGCTGCTACTGTAACAGGATAAATAACCTCTTTGACATCTCCTGCCTTTCGGACCTTCTTGTAGACATGCTTCTTTGTGATCTCCTTGCTCAGGCCCTTCAATACCACAGTCTGGAAAGAGTAACTAAGAATATTCGTGGGATCAAAAGGCAAAAGACAGAGTGTGAGCTGATGGAAATCCGTGTCAAAAATCGGCTGACTGAGTGTAATATCTTCTCCATGTTGCAATAACATACTTTTTTTCTTTAGGCTCCTCTGGTTCATCCTTCTTGGCCTTCTTGGCTTTTTCTGCGCTTGATTTAGCCTTTGGTCTTTGCTCTTTCTTTGTGTTCTCTTGGCCTTCGTCTGAATCGGGGATTCACAAAGCAGGAGAAAGGAGATTAGAATCATTTCAACTTGAGTACAAATAGGCCATTGGAATAGCAACAAAAAAGAAAAAGAAAGTGTTCATACGTGACTTCTTGACAGCCTTCTCAAGAAGCAGAGGGCGTTGCTTCATAAACTTTACGCCACGAAGCTCATTGATTGCCTTGTCCGCATCCTCAGGCAAAACAAACTGAACGAAACCATAGCCTCTGTTCCTGGTAGGTCCTTTGGCTGCTGCTGCTCCAGTAGCGGGTGGATTTCCGGCCTCATTGCCCTCCGAGCTGCGATCCATAACGACAAAGCATGATCGGACGGGACCAATATCCGAGAAGAACTGCTCCAGCTGGGCACTTGTTGCCTCATGAGGAAGGCCTCGGACGAAGAGAGTTGACTTGCTAGTGCTGTCGGTAGTAGTGTTGGTGGTAGCTTCTGCAGAGTCTACTACATCCTTTGAGGTGTTGGTGGCAGTGGCGCCAGCCTCCGAGGCAGACACAGGTGTATCCGACATGACAAAGAATCCTAAAGCGGGAATGAACTCGAAGACATGCAAGCTCGCATGCCTTCAACCTTTCACCACAAAAAAAAAAAAAAAAATAGTGTGGCTGAAGCGTCCACTTCTGTGTGCGTGTGTGTGTACATCACGTGTGGATTGGTTTGCTTGTCTCGTCTGTGGAGCTTAGGTTAACAAAGTTGGGCGCGTGGTCTCCAACTCTTTTCCAACTCCTTCCACTCACCCCCTCTCCTTTCATCAGTTCTCCTCAACTTTTCTGTCTTCTTCCCACTGGACACTGCCGAGTCCCCCTGCAGTACACAAGGCGACAAGGCAGACACCCCACTATCTTAATTACTCACCTTTCATCAACCCGACCATTCCAACTGCCGCAGCATTCTCGACCATTTGAATGAAGTCGAGACCATTGGGCGGAATGCTGCCACTTTTGGCGGCAGCAGCCGTATGGCTACTAGGGCTTGCGATAACACCTTGTCTTGCTGATGTATCTACCGCACTTGCCTCGCCGCAAGTTCACAAGGAGGGATACTGCGTGATGCGAGACAACTGTGGAAGCAAGCGCATGTTTGGCAAGCAGCTTCCATGCCCTTACAATGGCCCAGCTGTTGATGTAAGCGTTTCCTCCCGAATGGAGGGTCTAATCAGGACTGCGCATCCTGTTGAGCCCCACCTTCTTTTCTCTCTCTCATTCTCCCCCTGGGAAAAAACCGGTCCCTCCGTAGGAAGCTAAATGAAAATGAATGTCTGACTGAACAGAGCTGTGGCCTCTCATTGTTATCTGGCTTTCTCCATTTAGCCTGACAAAGAACTACGTGAACTGTTGGTGTCAACCTGTGGACCGTCATTTGAACATTCCAAGGCATGCTGCAGTCAAGACCAAGTGGAGGACCTCATTGCCTCAACAAAGCAAGCTAGTCCCATGATATCGGCCTGCCCTGCATGCTGGGCCAACTTTCTCAACTTTTTCTGCACTTTCACTTGCTCACCTAACCAGTCAACTTTCCTTAATGTCACCGATACGGGCATTTCAACAGACGATAAAGCTGTTGTTACCAAGCTTGACTTTCTCGTTTCAGACCAGTATGGTTCTGGCTTCTTTGATAGTTGTAAGGATGTCAAGTTTGCAGCGACGAATGGCTACGTCATGGATCTGATTGGAGGTGGCGCCAAGACATGGCGTGAGATGGTCACGTTCATGGGCCGCGAAAGAGAGCCTCTGGGCTCTCCCTTCCAAATTGATTTTCCAGTCAATGACCCACTGGAGGAGATGAAGCCGTTCGAGGGAGTGACTCGACAGTGCAACGACACCGATGTTCAGTACCGTTGTGCCTGTGTCGACTGTATGCCAGTATGCCCAGTGTTGCCACCTACCCCAGAGGAAAAACCAGCCTGCAAGGTCTTTGGAATTTCGTGCTGGAGCTTTTCATTGACGTTTATCTATACAGTCACCCTTGGAGCCGCCATCGGCATGCTTGTGATTCGTAGACGGATGTCGGCCGCAAAGGAACTCTTTGGATTTGAGCCTGTAGCGCATAGTGGTGACGACGAAGACGAGGATAGTCAACATCTCCTCGATCCTGACCAGTACACCAGTCGCTATATTGTCAGTGCTTTACTCCAGGAATGGTTCTATCACCAGGGCTACCTTTGCGCCAAACATGCCTGGAGGACAATTGGCATCTGTTTTGGACTTGTCGCCTTCTTTTCTTTGGGATGGTCTCGATTTGGCGTTGAGACAGACCCTGTCAAGCTCTGGGTCTCTCCAGACTCTGTCAGTGCTTCACACAAGGCTGTCTTTGATCAAAACTTTGGTCCTTTCTATCGAACAGCACAGATCATCGTCTCTTACAAGGATGGCGAGAACTCGATTGTCGATGAAAAATCATTCCGAAGGCTCTTTGCCATCAATGATCGCGTCAAGGCAATTCAGACAGAGAATGGCGTGACCCTGAAGGATATTTGCTTTCATCCGACAGGCAAGGAATGTGTGATTCAGTCTCCAACAGGATACTGGCAGGACAGTGTTGCCAAGTTCAAGCCCAATTCCTGGTTGGATGATTTCGAAGGATGTACGAGCAATCCTGCTGATTGTCTTCCCGTCTTCCAGCAACCTCTCAAACCCGATATTATCCTGGGCGGCTTTGAGGATGAAAATTATACCGAGGCAAAGGCATTTATCATTACCTATGTTATTCAGAATTCCGTGGATCCCGCTGTCGTCGAAAAGGCTCACGAATGGGAGCTTGCTTATCTGAGAGTCTTGGATGACTTGAGCAACAACCGGATTGAAGACATCAACACTGAAGATTTGCGTATTAGCTACTCGTCTGAAGCATCATTGGAAATTGAGTTGAACAAGTCGAGCAACACAGATGTACGGACGGTCATCCTGAGCTACTTGGCCATGTTTTTGTACGCCTCTTTGGCGCTCGGTCGACTCCAGTTCTCTGTCCCAAGGCGCCTGATCATCGACTCCAAGTTCACGCTGGGATTGAGTGGAATCTTTATTGTTCTGGCTTCCATCTCGACCTCCGTCGGCATCTTTTCCTTCCTTGGCTACAAGATCACTCTGATTATTGCGGAGGTCATCCCCTTCTTGGTGTTGGCCGTTGGTGTGGACAATATTTTTATTCTTTGTCACGAATTTGAACGGCGCAAGATGAATCATCCAGAGGAGAGTATCGAGGAATGTGCAGGTCGAACATTGGGAAGAATGGGTCCAAGTATCTTTTTGAGCGCTCTCAGTGAGACGATTGCCTTTGCACTGGGTGCCATGGTGACCATGCCGGCAGTGAGCGTTTTTGCTATGTACGCGGCCATGGCTGTCTGGGTGGACTTTTTGCTACAGGTGACGGCGTTCGTCTCTTGCATCGCATTGGATGCTCAGAGGACAGAGGAGGACCGAATTGACTGCGTCCCCTGTATTCAAGTCCAGGCGCCCCAAGCCGTTGAAACCGAAGGTGCATTGCCTGCTTGGATCCGCCGGTACTATGGTCCACTGATTCTGAACGCATCTGTCAAGAGGATCATCATTGCAGCCTTCCTCGGTCTTTTTACGCTGGGACTGTGCCTGTTGCCAAGCATTGAGCTTGGTCTAGGTAAGCTTTTTTATTTTATTTTTTTGTTTTACTTTGCTTTGTTTAGTTTTGAGTGGCCAAAAAAGCTTGCAAAGCGACTAACATAAGTAATCGTCATTTTTATGAATAGACCAACGTTTGGCACTTCCGAGCGACTCGTACATGGTGCCATTCTTCAATGACCTGGATACATACTTCCGAGTGGGTCCTCCAGTTTATTTTGTCGTGCAAGATTCTGATGTAACAACTCGTGCGGGTCAACAACAAGTGTGTGCTCGATTTTCGACCTGTGCTCCAGGATCCATGGCCAATGCATTGGAACAGGAAAGAAAACGACCTGACATTTCCTTTATCGAGCAGCCTGCTTCGGTCTGGATTGATGACTTTTTGCATTGGCTCAATCCGGCGATTGATACTTGCTGTAATTTCCAAAAGGATGATCCAACCAAACCCTGTGGACCCTTTGATGACGAGGACACATGTCAGATCTGTTATGCCGACAAAGATCCAGGCTGGAACATTTCTATGACGGGCTTGCCCGAGGGCGAAGAGTTTATGGACTATTTGAAGACATGGCTCAAGTCTGCTCCAAGCGAAGACTGCCCTTTGGCTGGTAAGGCTGCTTATGGAGATGCTATCAAGCTCAACCAAGCTCAGGACAAGGTCAAGATGTCACACTTTAGGACCTATCATACACCCATGCGAAGCCAGCGTGACTTTATTGCTGGCTACAAGAGTGCACACAGGATTGCAGAGCAAGTGCAAAAGGACACTGGAGCGACTGTGTTCCCATACTCGGTCTTTTACATCTTTTTTGAGCAGTATATGGGAGTGGTCGAGTTGACGGTCCGGTTGATGCTTGTTGCTCTGATCTCGGTTGGACTGGTGACGGCTGGTGTCTTGGGAAGTCCCAAGGTTGCGCTCGTGGTCGTAGGTGTTGTGGCGATGATTGTAGTGGATGTGGTTGGATCGATGGTACTCATGGGTGTCAGTCTTAATGCCATGAGTCTGGTCAATCTAGTGATTTGTGTTGGAATCAGTGTTGAATTCTGCTCTCATATCGCACGCGCTACAGTTGAAGCGGAGGGAAGCCCAGACGAGAGAGTCTTTAGTGCTCTTGTGGACGTTGGAAGTTCGGTAAGTCTACCCACACCTACTTATGTGGTTTTTTTCTTTTTTCTTTTTATTTTTTTTATATTTATTGATTGCTACACAACAGAAAACAAGGGTGATATTTAACAAATGTCTATTGGCTAATCTACTCGATAGGTCTTTTCTGGAATTACACTCACCAAGTTCCTGGGCATCTTTGTTCTCGCGTTTACGCGATCCAAGATCTTTGAGGTGTACTACTTCCGGATGTACTTGGCAATTGTGGTGGTTGGCGCTCTGCATGGACTTGTTCTCTTGCCCGTGCTACTGAGTTTGATCCAGAACGAACGGGCGATCGTCAGTCTCGGATCGATGGGATGGACTGGTATGGACAACCACCATTCGTCTCGTAGGCGATTGAGAGAAGGTCGACTGCTGCAGAGCAATGATAGCAGTGATGATGAAAATGACGAAATCCGACGACCTAGATCGCACAACAGTGGTAATGGTCGCCGGCGCTAAAAAGAAAGAAGAAATAAGAAAAGAGAAAAAATAAGGTGGATGTAAAAATACACGCACACACACGCACATGCACAGCAATGCAATTCTTCACTGTATATTCAATTCATTCAACAAAATAATAAAAAGAAGGGTCTGGCCTTGGTCAGGGCTTCTATAGTCGATTTGCAATCTGAAGAGGAGAAGGGGGAGGTTTGGTTTATCAGAGACTGGAGGAATATACAACGAGCATTGGGCCCGAGGATAGTCTTGAGACAATGATATGATTTGGAAGTGATCCTGTATATGGACACCCGCTTCCATTTCCGCCACTTCCAAAACTCTTTGCAATCTCAAGGGCTGATCAATGACTGTGGAGCAGAAATGTAAAGTATCTAAAAAATATATATACGATCGTCCAATGACTTGCACGAGCGTTGCTGTCGACTATCCTTGATCGGTTACAAATAAGGAGCCGAGAGAGCACGAGGGCCCAAAAGAAGGGGAACCACCATCCCTGGTGAGAACCTTCTCTCTACAACATTTGTGTGTTTCAAAGAATAACTTTTGCTTTGGTCCTAAAATGTCGCGTGGTTCTCTATCTACCTGTTTCAGCACTCTTCTTTTTTTTTTCTCACATGGTTCCGTCAAGACCGAGTTGCCGAAAACTCGCGCACGCGCCGATACGTTTTGATCCGCTCAACCGTCTCCTGCTCCAACCCAAAGTCAATATGATACTGAAGTCCCCAAGACCTCTGAAGCTTGCTCAACGTCTCAAACTGATCCAAGGCCAAGGCCAAGGTGGTCGGATTGACTTGAGTCTTTTTCAACAATAATTCTCGAGCATACATGGCTCTTGTCCGAGAGACCCAGTCCAGTACCTCGAGAGGTGAGATCTGGGCAGTGTCCAAGAGTTGAGAAGAGGTCTCTTGACAAGTCAAAGAGAGAAACGTAGTAGGGTCCAGTTTTTGAAGCGCTGACTCGACTTGTTTCTCGAGCGTGGTCATGGTCAAGACGACGCGTTCAAAGATCTGGATCGATTCAAGCAGTTGTGTGATGACACTTTCAATTTCGAGAGTTTGTTTGTGGATCAGTGCCTCGAGTGTGGAGGAGGCAAGTAATGACTTTGGAGGGGAGGTGAAAGAAAAAGTTTGGGTCGTGGATGGCTGCTTGACGGTCTGGAGTTGTAATTGGATCAAGGTTTGGTTCCGTTGACGAGCAATGTTGAGGAGTGAGGCCAGGAGATTGCAAGAATGCGCATGGTGATTGGACCAAGTGGTGCATTCATCGTCCAGTTGCTGGAGCGTGGCCAGGGCATCTATTTTGGTGGTCATTTTTTTTTTTTTTTTTTTTTTTTTTTCTCACTCGGTCCCATCCATATGGTTAAAGGGCGAGTTGGATCATAATGAGAGAAGAAGAAGAAGAAAAAAAAGAGCAGTCCAAGTTTTTTTTTTTTCCTACGAAAACGCAGAGGCCAACGCCCTGGAGAGATAAAGAGATAGAGAGAGAGTAATCTTTCAAGAATAGGAGGAGGATCTCCAATGGTTTTTGGGAAACGGCTATTTGAGCCCGAGAGGACCGAATTAGCCGTTGGCCGGGGAAGGGAGAAAGGGGAGATCGATGCACGCGACGTTCTCCAGGCCGATTAGCTAGTGCCCTCTCCCTTTCAACAGACATGTGTTCAAGAAGAAGGATAAAAAAAAAAGGGCGATTGAAAGAGTTGCTAAGCCAAAGTCGAATACTCATAGCCCTATCGGAGGAGGAGGGGGAGGAACTATTTCATATTTGTCACAGGGCCACACTCTTCAGAGCGTCAGCAGCCAGAAAAGAAAAGAAAATAGGATAATGATAATGGCTCTGCTGATAAATTACGAGAGAAGAGGGTGGTTGGAGAGAGTGTGAGAGAGTGAAATGCGAGCATGTAGAGAGTGCTGAGCAAGAGGGAACGAGACGAAACGAGAGGAGGGGAGAGGAGCGGAGATCGACGTTCATTCGAGTCCGCCATCCGATTTCTCTCTTTCTTCCTCTCTCGTTGCCTTGCTTCTACTCCGGCACAGACCCATGTGAAAGACCTTGTCTACCATGGCAAAAAAAAAAAAAAAAAAAAAAAAAAAAAAAAAAAAAAAAAAAAAAAAAAAAAAAAAAGGTGTGAGAGAGGGAAAAAGAAGGAGAGTCTGAGCCAGCCCAGGGTGGGAGCTGCTCCCAAGACAGAAAAATAGGTTAGTCGAGTGTAGTAGGTCGAAGAGCAAAAGACAGCGAGTGGAGACCATTGCTGCTCGTTGCGGGGAAGGAGAGAGAGAGAGAGAGGACAAAGGATGCCTGTGGGTGATCTTGGCCTGTCACCAAAGGAGAGAGGGTCTTGTTCAGTCAAGTCTCTTACAGACCTTGTGTTGCCCAATGTCTGTAATGTGTGTCTTTGTATTAATCTGTGCCTGTGTGTACCCGTGTCTGCGACCCATGTGTTCGTGTGCATGCGTGATGTGGCCTGCGTCGAGTTGCTTGGTAATGGCAAATTGGTCAATGCTTCTCTTCCGCCGTGCAAAAATCAGAAAAAAAAACAGCCTGGCCAGTGTAATTAAGCCCGATATGTCTTTTACACAGATCCGATGCATGATAATGCTGGCAAGACGGAGCTGTGTCCAGTATTGGAAAGAGTGCGGAGAGCACCTTCTATGAGCACAGTAACTAGAGGGGGAAAGACGGAAGAGAGAGTAAGAATTAAAAAAAGACGGCCTGGCCCGTGAAAGCCGGGCAGTGCCGTGCCGTGAGAGGATGGCCCAAAGGGCAGTTTCTCTCTCTCTCTCTCTCTCTCTCTCTCTCTCTCTCTCTCTCTCTCTCTCTGGCGTCATTTATTCAAAGAAAGAGAAGTGAGAGAGAGGAGAGAAGGGAGAGAAAGAGAGAGAGAGAGAGAGAGAGAGAGAGAAAGAAAGAGAGAAACGTCCATGTCGGGCACACACACAACAGCCAGACACACACGAGCAGGACGCAATTTTCACACATGATTGAGCAACAGTCGTGAGACTGTGCTGTGGCCGCCGCTTTAAATATGCCTCGTCTGTGCTCAAGAGGCGCGCTCCTTTCTTCTCTTCTTCATTCCATTTTCTCTCCATCCTTCTCCATCCTCATCCCTTTTTTTTTGTTTGGTTGTATTATTTTTTTTTTCTTTCTCGCTGGGCATCTCCTCTTTCTCTCTACCTCCTCGGCCTCGATCCACTCTTTTTTTTTTTTTTTTTTTTTTTTTTCTACTTTCTTTTTCTCTTTTGCATCTTGCATTTTGTAACGACTCTCTCCTGTCCTGTCCAACTTCGACGTTGCATTCGACTCAGCCTCATCCCGCAGAAGAAAAAAACGATCTCTCCTTTTTCAACCATCCATCTCCATTCCAATCCGACGCAGGAATAGCCAACTGCCATCGCCACACAACCAACTTTTACAGGGTCTGCTCTTGACCAAAAAAAAAAAAAAAATTATAGCGATGGGTCTCCAGATCTACGACTTTGTCGCGTTCTTTTTCACGATCCTCCTCGACATCTTCTTCCGAGAGATTCGACCCCGAGGCGCTCACAAGGTCCCCCGCCATGGACCCATTATCTTTGTTGCTGCTCCACATGCTAACCAGGTCCGTTTCATGTTTTTCGTGCTCTTTCTGTTTCTCTTTCTTTTGTTAATAGAAAGGATCTGTCTAGAAGATGGTCAATTGAACTAATGCGCGCTCCTCTCTCTTTCTTTCTTTCTCTTCTCTCTGTCTCTCTCTTTCTCTTATGCGTCACGATATGATCATGGACACTGAAATGGATCCTGCGACAAAAAAAAAAAAAAAAAAACGGCTATTTTTTGGGATGATCACGACTCTTTTCTTGGACTTGTCAACCTTTCCGGCTCCGGAACCCAATAGTTTGTCGATCCCCTTGTACTGATGCGTGAATGTGGCCGCCGAGTGTCATTCCTCGCGGCCAAAAAGTCGATGGACCGCAAGTGGATTGGCATGATGGCCCGCTCGATGAACGCAAGTATGTTTTACTCTTTTTTTGTTATTTTTATTTATTTTATTTTATTTTTATTTATTTTTTTGCCACCGCGAAAGGAGCTAGACTATCGTATCTTTCATTCAGCTCCTTCCTGCGGAAGAGCAAGAGAAGGAGTGCGTGAGGGGGAGAGAGTATAGGTGGATAAAAGAGAGAGAGAGAGAGAGCAAAAGATGGGATTACCTGGGAGCAGATAGAATGGGAATTGGTGGGTTGGGTGGCAGGTAGAGTTGTGTTGGGTGTGGGACGGCGGACTGTGGGAAAGCGCTGTTTTGATTTTCGAGAAGTTTGTTTGCATTCGTCTCGGCCCTCGTTATCTCTCTCTCGCTCTCTCGCTCTCTCGCTCTGTCTCTTCCAGCTTCCAACAGGATACTCCTATACCCATCCTCAGTCCCAATGGCTGCTTCCTCGTTGAACTCTTGTCCCATCTCTTTTGCAAAAGGAAAACCCTGGAAAGAGACTCGAACAAACAGGCGCGACTCTATCCCCCCCCTCAAACCCTTCCTTGTGCAGGGACAGGAGCGAGAAAAGAGTGGAGGTGTGTGTGTCGGCCGAGTCTGTGGACATGTGGACATGTGCTGTGCATGTGTCTAGGCCAGTGCTGCAAGTCTCTTCTCCCTCGGCTTTTGCTCTCTCTCTCTCTCTCTCTCTCTCTCTCTCTCTCGTTCATATCCATGAACGGATTGCCGGAAGGACTGGCTGTGGTTCTAGCAAACCTCAGCCGACTCGCCCAGCTGGCCAACTCTATTCCTTTTCTCTCTCTTTTCCTCGCCGTGCCTCATTTGTTCCTATTTGCTTTGGGAAAAAAACAGGACTTGAATGTCCGCTTGTCGATTATCTATCACAGCATTCATTAACTTGACCTTTACTGACCATGCACCCCCTTTCTTACCCCCTCCCAACATAAGTCCCCGTCGAGCGTCCACAGGATCTGGCCAAGGCGGGTTCGGGAACAATCAGACTTGCCGACCGTGTCGGTGACCCTCTGCGTATCATTGGTCTCGGAACAAAGTTCACAAAGGAGCTCATCCGAGGAGACACTATTGGATTGCCTAAGGACGTTGGCGCGTCTGTTGTTGCTGACATCATCTCGGACACCGAACTTATTATCAAGAAGGAATTCAAGGACTTGAAAGCAATTGAGGCCTTGACGAGCGCAGAAGGATCCAAGTACAAGTGTCTGCCTCATATGGACCAGAGCAGTGTTTACAAGACGGTCTTTGAACGACTCAACGCAGGTCATTGTGTCGGTATCTTCCCTGAGGGAGGTTCTCACGATCGTGCAGAGATGCTGCCCTTGAAAGGTACCCTCTCCAGACCTTTTTTTTTTTTTTTTTTTTTTTTTTTTTTTCACCTTTAGCCAACTGTGATGGAAAGAACTTTTTTATGATGTGAATGTGAGATGCTCATATCTCCGGTATCGCTTGCTCTATCTATTCTTAGCCGGTGTGACGATCATGGCGCTGGGCGCTTTGGCCGCTAACCCATCCTTGGATTTGAAGATTGTCACCTGTGGTCTGAACTACTTCCACCCTCACCGTTTCCGTTCCCGTGCCGTTGTTGAATTTGGCGAACCCTTGACAGTGCCCCCAGAGTTGGTCGAGATGTACAAACGTGGAGGCCCCGAGAAGCGTGAAGCCTGTGGAAAACTCTTGGATACGATTTATGATGCTCTGAAAAACGTTACCCTCAATGCCCCGGATTTTGAAACCCTGATGGTAAAGTTGATGAGTTGGAGACTTATACACGTGTTGGCTTCCAAAGTGTCATTTGTGACTAACATTCCCTTTTCTATTCTATAATTACTACTGTTTTCACCACTATAGGTCATTCAAGCCGCTCGTCGTCTCTACAAGCCTACACATCGCAAGCTTCAGATTTCGCAGGTGGTCGAACTGAACCGACGATTCGTTGCTGGATACTTGCATTTCAAGGACAACCCGAAAGTGATTGATACAAAGGACAAGGTCATGCACTACAATACACAGCTTCGTTACCATGGACTCCGGGATCATCAGGTCAACCTTCGTTTCACTCGTCGACACGCATTAGGTCAATTGATCTCTAGACTTTGTCAAATGGCCTTTTTGAGTATGCTGGCCTTGCCTGGGTACGTATCTGTTCTGCTAAATGGTTCATAGGGATATGGGTGAATCCTTTGGCTTCAAGACTAACATTCTCTCTCTCTGTAATTGAATCTTTTTTCGTAAATAGAACTTTGATGAATCTCCCCGTCGCTATTGTTGCTCGCTTTATTAGTAGCAAAAAGGCTAAAGGTGAGTTTCAGTTTCCATTTCATTTCTACCTTAACAGATTTTTCTATTTCGCATTCCTATCAAGTCATTCATCATCGCTAACCAATTTACCATGTCTTTCTCCGTATCATAATGATTTGCAGAGGCATTGGCGGCATCAACGGTCAAGATTGCTGGACGAGATGTTTTGGCAACTTGGAAATTGCTCGTGGCTTTGGGATTGATGCCAGTCTTGTACTTTTCTTATTCAGTTCTTGTGTTCATCTACTGTGGACGATTCGATATCTCATTCACATCTCGTCTCTTGATCGCCTGGGCAGCCTGGGCTTGTATTCCCTTTGTGACCTACGCCAGCATCCGGTTTGGAGAGGTTGGTATTGATATCTTCAAGTCGATCCGCCCCTTGTTCTTGTCGTTGATTCCAGGCGAGGAGAACACGATCAATGAATTGCGTAAGGCACGATCAGAACTGCAAAAGACTATTACCGAATTGATCAACGAATTGGCACCTGAGATTTACCCCGACTTTGATTCCAAGCGAATCTTGGACCCCTCACCGAATGACCGACCCAGTCGTGCAGCCTCTCGATCAGCCTCGGGTACCAATTTGGCACAGACAATCTTTAACACGGCCAACTTCCCCAACTGGCTGGGTGTTGGTATGGATGGACGATTCGAATGGGAGCGTACCAATGACTCGGATACGGATGATGTATTCTTCTTCTTGAACCCTTCGGGTGGTATTCAGGGTCGATCAAGGACGTCGTCCTGGGGAGCCTGGACACCTTCGGCTGATGGAGGATCCCGATCCAGGAACCGTAGCCGAACCAGCAGTTTCACGTCAGGTCAGATTCAATTGGGTGAAGGATTCAAGTTGGAGGCATTAACGGAATTGCCCAAGGACAAGCCTTTTGCCGAGGTGACCCGACGCCTGAGCATGAGTCGTAAACAAAAGTATGGACTTGAGGATATGAGCAAGTCGTCTGAGGAAGAGAAGAGTGAAACTGTTGGCGAGAATGGTACGGTGTTGGTGGAAGGTCAAAAGGTACCTGAGCGAGTTAGTACTCCACCGATCACGGTCCAGTATGTGGAGGAGCCAGTAGATGCTACCAAGTCGAAGGATGCATAGATGTATTGTTTTTTTTTCTCTCACTCTCTTTCTTCTTTTTTCTTTTTTCGTTTTTTACATATGGATTCGTACAAGGAAGCAACCCTGTAGGATTCTTTCATAAAAAAAAAAAAAAAAAAAATCCCCCATGGTTCTATCAAAGATTCACTTTTGTCGAGTTCATGTTGAGCGTTGCATAAAAGTTCTTTCCTTGGACTGAAGACTCTGCGCTTGATACAGTCTTGCTTGGATTTCCAAGCGATGTTTTCATTTCCGTCCAATGTTGGGTCATTTGGATCTTGGCGGGTATAAATTTAAGAGACCATTAAATAGTGATATCACTCTCTTTTTATTGTTATTATTATGGGTACGCGTGTGTGAAGAGAAGGAGAAGAGACATGAGGACTGAGCTTTTTTGAGTCCTGAAGGCAGGATTTGAACATTGGGGGGGGGGAGCTCAGTGCTTGGTTTTGTGGCTGCCAATACAAACGAAAAAGATTTGACCTACTGAGAGTCCAAAAATTTTGGTCAATGCAGTCTTCATCAGATATACATCTGGAGCCTCTTGGTTCTGTCAATCCCAAGACAAAACTTAGGATGCAGCTTGAAATCCTGAGCTCCGGCATGGAGACAGAATAAAGTAGCAAACCTGAATGCGGGGGCAGTGATGAGCTTTATGATGGGAAGGGATAGAAATGGATATCACAATCGTTGGCGAAAAGATGCAAGGAAAGAAAGAGCGTAAATTGTGAAACAGGACGGATGTAATCGGTTTGTAAGTGGACAGATACAGTAAATGAGGAGACCATGGAGACACAACCTTTCTAGTAGAATCGTGAAGGTGCTTTTGTATATTCCTTATAGTTTGCCTAGGGTGCTGAGGAGAGAGGGCATTTCTGAAAAGCATTCAAATCCAGGGACAAGCCAAGAGAGAATAAAAAGTAGAAGCACATCCAGGCTATGGGCTGGAGAGTACGTTGAGAAAGGATAGACGCGTACAGAGTGTAAGCAAGATGAGACACCAAGGAGAGTAGGAGAGTCAGCGGAAGTAGGCATAAAAAGAGTTCAAGGGCTAGGGAACGGGAAGACGATTCATATAGCATTCTAGAGCATCTAGAGCAGAGTCACCGAGCTTTCGTAGTCTCTAGACTTGCGCTTCATGATGAGGAATGGGACTGGGGGTTATCTAGCAATGTTCAACCAGCAACACGAGTATGGACTCTACACAGCTGACAGGGATGCGCACATCCACACACTAGCAGTTCGTGTAACTTGGAGACTTGGAGAGAGAGAGAGAGAATGTGGCTTGTGAGAGAGGAGGAAAAGTTTATGAGTCTGTCAAAAGCACAGTTTTTGTCCCTTCCCTTTGTTTTTTTCCTCCATCCAATCCATCAAGATGGTACTGTGCTGCTCCTTTTATTTTTTCTTGTCTTTTCAGGGCTTGCCAACTATCCATCCAATGGGATATCCGCACTACCGGTTGACCAGATGCATCCTGTCAGGAAGCAGTGGCAACAGAGCGCTGGACTCGGGAGAACCGTCTTTCTATATCTGACGCGTTTCTTTAGAAAAAGAAAAAAAACTCTTCTCCACAGAGATGGCTCATGCCATGATCATTGGGACAATGTTTGACCAGTCAATCATGATTGTCTCAAGATCATAAATGATCCAACTCTACGACCCATCCTCTATTTGCTCCGCCAGACTTCATGTCATCATTGTTCTGCCTCCCTTCTTCCCCCTCCCCCATTACTTCCACCTCAGGTGAACCAAGCCTTTTAACCCTAACTCAATCTTTTACTCTTTTTTTTTTATCATAATAGTCCAAGAAGGCCAAGTCCGCCCCTAAGGTTCAGGAGAACATCTCCCTCGGTCCCCAGGTCCGTGGTGACGAGGAGGTCTTTGGTGTTGCTCACATCTTTGCCTCGTTCAACGATACCTTCGTCCACATCACCGATTTGACCGGCCGTGAAACCATCTCCCGTGTCACTGGAGGCATGAAGGTCAAGGCTGATCGTGATGAGGCCTCGCCCTACGCTGCCATGTTGGCTGCTCAGGACGTTGCTGCCAAGTGCAAGGAGATTGGTATCACTGCTCTCCACATCAAGCTCCGTGCTACCGGTGGTAACCGCTCCAAGACCCCCGGCCCCGGCGCTCAGTCGGCTCTCCGTGCCTTGGCTCGTGCTGGCATGAAGATTGGCCGTATTGGTAAGTTGAACCTACATGTCGGACGTCCATTCGTGGTCTGGTAGTTCAGAAATGTTGAAAGAAGGGAGTGAAAAAAATAGAGCAAGAGTGAATTTGCTATTCCTCTTCTCTTGATTCCTCTTTTTTTTTGTTCGTTTTTGAATGAAGGATACTTATGCACCTCCTTCCTCTATAATTTCTTTACGATTTTATAGAGGATGTCACCCCTACGCCTACCGACTCTACCCGTAAAAAGGGTGGTCGTCGTGGTCGTCGTTTGTAAAGAAAAAAAGAAAGAAAGAAAGAGAGAGAGAGAGAAGTGGTGTTCCTCCCTTCCCATGTTTCTCCTGTTTGTGTTTTACAGCATGTCGGGATTCTCGTTGGTTGGGTCTGCTTTTTTCTCTTTCTGGATCATCCTCTTTTGTTTTTTTTTCTTTTCAATGTCGATTCCGTTGTGCCTACCAAGAAAAGGATTCCCTTCGTCATGGTGTCAATATCGCCCTCATCAAGTCAGTCTACAGCAAGCCAACCAAGTCAAGTCAATCAATCCCCATTTGGATCCCTTTTTTTTTTTTTATTCATTCAGTTGTTGCTCAGTGTTGTCGGGACTCCAGAAAGCGGAGGTGGGAAATGTATGATTCAACAAAGATTAAAGCGAGCGAGACTCCTTCGAAAGAAATCTTTCAATGGACGCATCAATATATACCCAACAACACCATTCTTTATTTTTATTTTTTTTAATGGCCCAAGAAGAGACAACTTGACTTTGCATCTCTTGCTTTCAAGTCTCTGGTCTCGTAACAGGGTGCCCTTTGGCATTTTGAAGAGATATGTTGCAGAGGAAATGCAAGTGAGAGAGAGAGAGTGAGAGAGAAAATTGAGATATTCCTTTTGGATCGGGGGGGTTTTTTTTCTTTATTTGATACTTCCTTTTTTTTTTTTTTTTTTTTAACTTCCTCCTCCCAAAGTAATCACTGGTTGTATATTCTTTGGAAAGAGGAGGTGAAAAGAGAGAGAGAGAAATTAATTGTGGATTACGTTGTTCTTTTCTTTTTTGCTTTTTTTGCTTTTTGTCTTTTTTCTTTCTTTCTTTTTTTTCTTGTTGGTCTGATAGAATAGTTGGCTTATAGAGAAGAGGAGGGTGTGATTCTTTTTTGTTTGTCTATAGAATCTGGAAAAAACAACTCGTTCGTTTTCGTTTTTTTTTTTTCGATATATTGTGTAAATGGGCACCAGCTTCTTTCCTTTATGGTCCAGAGTATTTTCTAGACCTGTTTGCTTAGCAAGCAACTGTGGAAAGGCGTGTGAATCAGTAGGTGGGCAATATCCTGAAGTCTGTGTTTTCAGCAAGAATCGCTTCTTCCAGAGTCGTGCAAAAAAAAAAAAAAAAAAACTCTTAGAAACATCGCTGTTGTTATGGCTGCTTGCCAGGTTCGCCAGAACCCCCCTTGGCTTTCTCGGCGCCAGCGCCTGGACCGATAGACAGAGACGAAAAATCAATCGACAATCCATTAGCCTCCTCCTCTCGACTGTTCAGACTCACGGACGTCACTGAACCATAGTAGCCCTGCAGGGGTTGTTGAGATGCCTGTACTTGCGCCTGAGGTAGAGTCCGCGCCAATGGATGGATCGGCAACTGTGATTGAGGCTGTGGAGACAACGACTTGGAGCCGACCGCACGGTTCAGTTCTTTAGCCTGACCAAAGTAAGGTGGGATCGAGTCCAGTGGTCCTCCTCCTCCAATGGCATTCAGACTCATTTTGCGGATCCCGAACTCACTCGTTGCGGGCGAGCCTGCACTTCCAGAGACTGAAGCACGAATCGACGATAACACACCCAAATCTTGATAGCCAAGAGTCGAACCAATAGCAGCGGCTCCTGCGGCATCATCATCCATTGGGAATTGAATTCCTTCTGGGTCATGAGGGAAGGGACAGAATGGATCTGGGGTTGCACTACGAATTCCCTTGTTATACTTGTACTCGAGCATAGACCCCCTGATAGCTTCAGCACTCACACTTCCCGCACGACGCGGCCACATGTTGTTCATCCTAGCCGAAGAAGTATCCATGCCTAATCCATAAGGATGAGTAGAGTGCCGGCGTTCGTGTAGGTCTTCCTCCTCGCGATTGGTTCGACCTGTGGAGTAAGGGAGCGAGGGTATGGACTGCGGAGGGACAATCGCCAATGGGGAAACGGTCGCATCCAGGCTCTCGTAGCTATGATGCTCCAGCTCAGAATAGGACCGCTGGAATCGAGATCGCGGATCCACAAAGCCCATAGCTTGGGAAGCGCCTATTATTTTTTGTTGCCAAAGAAGAAGAAGAAGAAGAAGAGAGAGAGAGAGCGATAAAGGGGAGAAAGGAGGGATGAAAAAAGATGCAGTAGTTGAAACGTTAGTCTCATTACACATGTTTGTCATTCCCATTCACCCAAGAGCCCCGTCCTATTCGAGCGACCAAAAATACCGGGGCGGACAAAATTCCTCAAGTCGCATGAACGAATCATTCATTGAGCCCAAACTCTTACCTGGCGCGCTGGAGGGTCCTCCGTAGCTAAATTTGCCTTCCTCTTCCTCCTCCTTTTCATCCTGCATTGACCCTGAAGAGGGTGAAGGGAGCACGGCTATCCTTTGATCAATCTCGTCCTGTCGACTCTGCCTTCTTTGTCGCTCATTGGTGGTCAAGAGGTCATTCAATGAAGAAGGAAGAAAGCCCTGATCTGAACTCATGTCATCATCCGACTCGGAATAATCCTCCGCCAGAGCTATGCCCCCCTCACCCCCTGCAGCAGCTGTAGCTACTGCTCCGACAAGTCCCGCAGAGCTTTCACGCCGAAGGAGAGCGCCGTTGTTGTTGATACTGCCTCCATTGTTGCCGACGCTGTTGTTGTTGATATTGCTGTTGTTGTTGGTGGTGTTGGTATTACCTCCAATGGTTCCATTCCCACCATTCCCACCATTACCGCCATGGCTCGTGTATAGGCTATGCAACTCGGGGATAGAATGTAATCGAAGGGGCGATGGCGGGTGTGGTTCTCCCTCACAAGAGACGGACAAAAAGAGTGCCTTACTGTTGGCATGATAAAACGGTGAAGACGGCAGCCCGTTCCCATCTTGATAGATTTGACCCGATTTAAAGATATCTGGCAAAGAACGTTGACGGATTGGAAGTGGAGCAGCCAAATGTTGACGCACGCGATGTTCTAGAATCCCCAAGGGGTTCATGGGCATGCGTTCCGGAACATGATGAGCGGTATCATACCCGGGACCATCGTCTTCTGCAAAAGGCGAATACGAATGACCTGCACCAGTCAAGTCATGCGTCGATGGTGAATGTGAATAGGCCCCAAGGTTGGATCCTGTGTTGGCACCTGTGCCCACACCGGTTCCTGTACCGACTCCAATCCCTCCTCCGTTCGTACGAAAGTTTTCCGAGGTGGCCCTGTTCAGGACAGGTTTCAAGAACCCTTGTTGACTGGCTGATCTTCCCATGGCGAATTCCACATTAGATGTATTTCCAAACTGCATGGTTGATTGTTGTTGGGGCAACGAAGATGCATAGGGTGGAGAAAGGGGTTCCGATGGCCAACAAACATTGTTTAGGATCGCTCCACTCGAGGCCCGACGTTCCAATCGAACACGACCACCACCGGCACTTCCACTTCCTCCTCCTCCTCCTCCTCCTCCTCCTCCATTCGCAACATTGCCTCCTGGCACCAAGGCCGAGGTTTTGCGATCAAGGGCCAAAAATGAATGGGAAAGAGAACATTTGGCGCCAAACTTGCAGTTGCCCTTTAAAAAGTATTTGCATACATAGTTTTCGGACATGGGGTCTCGGTTATGTGAAAAGTTGCAGTTCTTGCCTGCTGTGCATGCGCCACTCTTGAAGAATTTGCATGGGATATGCTGAAGGTTCGCAACTAGGGGGGGGGGGAGGAAGGGAACAAAAAAAGAAAGTACATGGCGAAGGAGTTTCCTCATTTGGTTAGAGGTAACGTGCCATAAAAATAAAAATAAAAAAAAGAAGGGGAGCGCTGTATGTATGGTACCTTTTGCCGATTGAGAAGGGGTGAGCGACTGTCTTGGGAAAGGAATGATCGGTGGTCGGTCCATGGGCCAGAGAGGGGGCCGCTTGACACTCGTGTTGTTGGTCCCGTTCATGGTAGTCCCATTGTTGGCCCCACCATGAGTACTAGCCGTTCCTGTCGAATTGTTCATTGCAAAAGTATTGTACGAACTTGGCGAACGAGCCAAAAGCCCCGAGGGTGTCAAGGGCGGAGAAGCGATATGGAACATATCGATTGGTGGTAATTTGGACGGGTCGTTCCAACGTGTTGTGTCAAACCCAAGAGGAGAATCTTGTCCGAGTCCCTGGAAATGAGGTGTATGAGCGTTTGCGGGTGAATCCATAACCATGGTCCCGGAAATAGGCGAGTTGATATGCGTATTGATCATTGGCCCGGTATCGATTCCTGGAAAGTGAGACAGTGGATGCTGTGGCTGTGGTTGTTGGTGCTGAAGTGGATGTTGTAGCTGCAGCTGGTGTTGGTGTTGATGTTGAGCCTGGTGCTGGTGCTGATGATGATTTTGGTGCTGGTGCTGGTGCTGGTGCTGATGTTGGTGTTGGTGCTGATGTTGGTGCTGGTGCTGGTGCTGATGCTGGTGTTGGTGTTGGTGTTGCAGCGGATGCTGGTGTTGATGCAGCATGTGCATCTGCGCGTGCAAGGCGTGCTGCTGCTGCTGGTAGTTACTCGGTGCAGTTGTCTGGCGTGCTGGTGCCTGCGTCTGTTGAGGGTGTTGCAATGGATGGACAGAGCTACCGAAAGGTTGTGGCATCAGCCCTGAGTTATTCAATGTCGACTGACTCGCCCTACCGCCGGAAACAACGTTATAGATCATCAAGAATAAAATCGTGGACAACTTAGTACCGATCTTCTTTTGCTTGGATGGAATGGTGACAGCTGCTCTTTGAACTACGTATCGCCGTAAACACTTTTTTTTTTCCCTTTTCTCTGGGAGCCCTGTATCGAACGAGCCCAATGCTGCTCAGGGGCGTGGAGAGATGGAACAGAGAAAAAAGGAAAGAAAGAACGAGAAAGAGAAAGAGAAAGAAAGGGAAAAGGGGGGAGCACGGCCGGTGCAGTCTGGTGCAGAGACAGACTCATCAATCTGGCTGTCAGGCCCTAGGCAAAATACCATGGGCACACCATGAGTCAGCTCCGCGTATAGATACCGGCAAAAGAACAGGGCGGACTCCCTTAGTCAATAGCGTGCCCAAACCACATCATCGCCTCCCCATCCCGATCCACGCCTGCACCTCAAACAGAACAGTGTCCGCCGACACGCAGCTCGCCCCTACTTCTCTCGCCCATCTCGCCTGCCCAGCCCCCTACAATGTACAATGTTGGCAGGTGCACATGGGAGAAAGAGGGGGAGGAAGAGGAAGAGGAGGAGGAAGAGGAAGAGACGACGAACATCTCTACCGCCACCTTTTTTTTTTCCGATGCCACCTCTCTTCCTTCAACAGCTACCCACTGGTCGTGAATGGGTCACCGGCCTACAATTATCAGTGAGTTGTTACGCATAGAGGTGTATCTGTTTTGTTTTGTTTTTTTTTTTTTTTTTGGATGGGACAAAGGGAGCAGGGTCAACTCGGACAAAACACTTGTCTTTTGCGTGCTCTCCGTATGAGGCGAAGTGGCCCTGACTCACGCGGCCGGCTCTCCTGGGACGGCTCCCTGCTGCTGCTGCTGCTGTTGTTTTTTTTTCCTTCCCTGGGCCGCGCTGGCAAAGGCCTTGTTCCCCCCCCTCCTGCCGGGCGATTTAGAAACGTCGATGGCTCCACGCCGCGGTAGCGTGAAAAAAAAAGGCGAGGCTCCGTGATCTGGCATTGAGTTCGTCCGTTTGTCCATCCAAATCCCCAAGTTGGTTCCTTTCCTGCGCGCTCTCTCTTTCACTAGCTCTCCCGCGCCTTTTTTCTTTTTCTTTTTTTTTCTTTCTTTTTTTTTTTCTTTTTTTGCCTTGGCCCTGCTTCCCCAGCTTGGCAAGGCACAAGAGGTGATCTGCTCGCACGCACCATCCACACGGTCGGGTCGTATGAGGCCTATACTGTATGACTCTTGTGTGGCCCCTCCGCGGCCGGCAGCAGCGGGAGAGAGATGGGGAAGGCGGGGTGGGTGGGTGGGGGGGAGTCGTCTGCAAGTGAGACAAATAGAGTTGGACAGAACGCGCCAACCCTTGTTTGTTTCCCTTTAACACAAACACATTTACGCATATCCCAAACTCTCTCTCTCTCTCTCTCTCTCTCTCTCTCCATTGAGGTCGACTCTCTACCTCCCCCCCCCCACCTCCACTCACTCTGACATCGCGCCTTTTTCCCTTACCTGGGGGTAAACTCGCCGCTAACCCACGCGCCATTATTGCTGTTGTTGCTGCTACCACTACTCACAGGCGGAACTTTGTCTAGGGGACCAATGGGCCGCGACTGCTGCTGCTGCTGCTGCTGTTGTTGTTGTTGTTGCTGCTGCTGCTGTTGCTGCTGCTGTTGTTGTTGTTGTTGCTGCTGCTGCTGTTGCTGCTGCTGTTGCAACGGGGGTTGGAGTTGTGTCTGTGGATCTGGAACTTGAAACGAGAAGGAGCTCATGCGTGAAGACTCGTGCAGGCTCTGGATCTGAATCGAGGGCATCGAACCATGCTGCGGCGCCTGGGCCTGCAAAGCATTAGTCATGGAGATCGTTGAATGTGCTGGATGCATTTCTGGATGAATGCTCAGGCTCATGCTCGTGTTACGCACTGTACTGCCGCTACTGTTGTTGTTGTTGCTTGTACTGCTACCACTACTATTGTTGTTGCTGTTGCTGTTGCTGTTGCTACTACTGACAAAACCAATACTGCTAACGCTACTAACGCCGTTGTTGCTTGTGTTATTGATGCTGCCTTGAGAGGGCGGTCGGGTCGTATTAACGACCATCGAGGAGCCGTTCACGGGTTGCTGAAGTGCAAGCATGCAGCCCTGGGGGGGGGGGAGAGAACGACGGAAATTAAGGCTGCCCGTGGCTGTTCCCGGTGCAAAATAGGCTGCTGATTCGCTGTATCCGTGGAAGAGGAGAAGAGGAGGAGAGGAAGAGGGGAGAAGAAAGGAAAGGAAAAGAAATGGAAGAGAAGGAGAAGAGAGGACGGAGCGTGTGAGATGAAGATAAGGAACAGGCAAAAGGGAAAGAAGAAAGAGAACGAGCCAGGGAGAACAAGAGAGAAAGAGAATGAAAGAGAGAGAGAGAGAGAGAATGAAAGAAAGAAAGAGAGGAGAGAAAGAGAGGAGCAAAAAGGTGGAGCGTGGAAGGAAGGAGACAAAAAGGGAGAAAAGGAGGACGAGAAGCGGGCGAGCGGGCAGACAGGCGGACAAGCGAGGACACAGACGAGGGGAGCAATAAAAGATGACCACAGACAGACTAAACGACGTGCAGCAACCAACGAGAAGGGTAAAGTGAAGAGTAAAGTGAGAGAGTGTGTGTGAGTGAGTGAGTGAGAAAGAGAGCGGACGTGCCTACTTGAAACCGCTCTCGTGTGTTGTCCTCTCCAGGCACCGAAAGCCAGGCATGCCTCTTCTGGTCGAGCACAGGCAGATGTGCTGTGGTCCATCACGCCGATGGTGGGAAACTGCTAACAAACATTCGCTCGGCCACCTTGCTGCCGCTGCTGCTACTACTTTTTTTTTTTTTTTTTGAACCTCTGATGCTGCTGCTGTTCCTACTGCTGTAACTTGATGCTTATTGCTTATTACTTATTACTTATTGCAAATTGCTTATTGCTTATTTGCATGCCAGCAGACTCCTTCACTTTCTTCAGTATCCGTAGCTTCTTCCGCTTTGTTCATCCATTCACCTCCCCCCCTAGTGAGAACCACAATAATCAGTCTTTACTCAATCGAAGACACAACAAGAGAACCGGAAGCCAGATCTGCTGCAAGTTGGACTCCTAGAAGACACTGCAAAAAAATAAATAAATAAAATAAAATAAAATAAAAAATCTAGGGCGTCAACGGGCGCAAGCAACAGCTGGCAGTCTCACAAAGGCCTTTTCTCTCTCTCTCTCTCTCTCTCGTTCTCGTTCTCTTGTGTCTTCTCCTGGTTGTCCTCTGGGACAGTGTCCCGCAGACGAGCAGATCCAAACACGCTCGACGGAGCCGAGAACCGAGGGGGGTGAGGGGCAACAGAAAAAAAAAAAAAAGGCCAAACAGGCGAACAAGAGCCAAAGACGATTAAGAGTAAGAGAGTGAGAGAGCGGGGTGCCAGCTCAGTAGTCCCATCCCCAGAGGACCCGAGCTCGGGCGGGCGCTTTTTTTTTGTTGTTAATTCCCTCCGTTCTTTTTTTTTTTTTTCCTCGTTCTCATCCAGTCTCGTCTTTCCCGCTCAGCATTTGCACTGGCTAATGCTGCAGCAAAGGCATGCACGAGGCCTTTCTCTGTCTCTCTCTCGGCTCCCTCACTCCAAGAGTTTGCACGGCCCACACCAAAATACTGTTGACGCGACCTGGCCCAAGCCGGGGCCAACAAAAAGGTGAGAGCTTCGGCACAAGACAAAGCAATAAGGTTTCTGTTTATTCCTTTATTATTATTTTTATTATTATTCTTTTCTTTTTTTCAGCTCAGAAGCGAGGACCTCTCTCCATCCCTCCGACCTGCCTCGAGACTGAGGAACGTTACTAGGGAGTCTTGTGTGTATGTTTTTGGGGGAGGGAGGAGAGGAGAGAGGAGGGGGGAGAAGGCGGGAGGAGGAGAAAGGGGGAGAGGATGAGGGAGATGACGAGTGCGGCGCGCATCCACCAAGTCGAGAATCATCAAGGAATCAAAACGAGAGCAGGGTTCTTTTGTAAATTCCGAGAGTCGTGCTTATTCGACCACGCTCGAACCAACCAACGGGGACCCACCCACAGAACAGGAACCTAGAACGACGCATGATCAGGCGGTCGTATCCAAGAATTAACCAAGTTAGAAGAAGTAGTGGTTGAAGGAGAGGGAAGTTGGGCGGTGATGTGGAGGGGAAGAGATGGGAGAGAGAGAGAGAGAGGAAGGGGTGGGGAAGGAGGAGAGGGTTGTCTAGGGATGCGGGACGAGATCGAGCAAGTCTTGCGCGCAGTCTATAATCGTACCATTCGTCTTGCAGGTAGAGGCCTATTTTTGAAGCGGCCTCTCCTCCCTTTTGGCGGGATTCTCTCTCTTTCTTTTTTTTTTTTTTTTCATCTTCCTCTCTCTCTCTCTCTCTCTCTCTCTCTCTCTCTTTCCCTCTAATTGACTGCTGAACAGAAACAGGAAAAGGGGGTTTTGTAAGGGAGGGGCAAGGTCGTCTCTGTATGTCTCGGTTCATCTTGTGGAAAGTATCTCTCACTTTTTTTTCTTTCTTTGTGAATACGAGGCACTGTCCAGCAGTGCCTTCTCGGTCAATATCGTTGCACCAGAAGCCAGCGCATAGGTAGGGGAGACGGCGTGAGAGCAGGAAGAGAGAGAAAGAAAGAAAGAAAGAAAGCAATCACAGGATAGGAATGGAGCCTCTCGTAGTGGTTGCTTATACTCGGAGAAAGAAAGAGAGAAAGAAAGAAATAACAACACAGGTACATTTGCACTGTCCGGTCTCTGTTTCTGCATAGCATCCCCTCCCCTCCTCCCCCGTTTCTCTATCCTCTAGAGTCACAGGGGTCTCTAGGATAAAACAAGGGGTGCGGAGTAAAGAGCCAGAGAGCCAGACCATCCTTGCAAGAATCCATCTAAATAGCTATGGTGATGATGATGACGCGCGTGCAGGAAAAAAAAAAAAAAAGGTCGCTACCTCGTTTCAATAGAGACACATGGTCACAACTATCCTTCCCCTTTGCTCCTGATGCTTGCCGTTGCTGCTTTAAAAAAAAAAAAAAAAAAAAAAAAAATGCAAAGCTTCCCTATGCGCACATATTTCACACCATGCAAGCGATAAGCGGGAAAGAAAAAAAGTTCAAAGAAAAAAAGGCCAAGAGAGAGAGTTCCGCCCGTTCGAGAACGTGTCTGCCTCTCTTCGCCACCTCACCGTCCCCTGGGACTCGGTCCAGGAGTGTCTCTGTTCGTTCAGTTTGCCCATCGCCCTTGACCTTTCGCTACTCGGACCAATGACATATCTGTGCTCGTTGGCTCCCCCTGCTCGTCTTTTTTTTTTTTTTCCCTCCCGCGCGATTCATGCATAATCAAGAGATGTAGACATCTAATAAGCCCGTGGGATTATAAACATTCTAGCGTTTCATCCGCTCTGTTCTCGACCCTAATCCTCGGGCTCTAGAAAGAGGAAAGAGAAAACAACCCTTGGTAGGTTGCAAGAAAAGAAAAAATAGAAGGAGCACTTGGAGCACGGATGTGAAGGAAGGGGGGAAGGGGACAGGGTTATCACCCCTAGGTCTCTATCGTTTCAGAACCTATTGTTTTGGAAAAAAGCGCGTCTGTGCCACCAAAGTTTAACAAACTCCGATCTGAAAAAAAAGAGACCCTTCTTCTTCTCCAACCGCTGTTCTGGGCATCCTGGGGAGGAGAGTAGCTATCCTTTTTTTTTCCCGTTTCTTCCCGTCCGTTCTTAGCCCTCGACTTGACGTGGCTGACGCGTGTATTTTTGTTTGTGGTTATAATCATCCTAACTACTCGAAGGAGGGATTCCTTACGAAAAACCGAGTTTCATAGAACGAAAAGGGTCTAGTACCAACTATGCCACATCATTCTTTTACTAATAATAGTTTCCTCTTGTTTACTCCTTCTCTCTCTCTCTCTCTCTCTCTATTTCATATCCTCATTTTATGATATCAAAAAGCGATGATCCAAAGTCAATAGTCTAGAAACTCTCCAGAGTCATTTGCTTGGCCACATCTGTGTTCTCTACAGCACCACAAAACTCTTCAAACGAAATGCGACCATCCTGATCTTTGTCAGCTTCCATGATGGTCTTGTCAACGATTTGCTGAAGCTGGTTGTCTTTGAGGTTTGTGCCGACCATCATCTTTAAGACCAAGAAGAGCTCTCCGTTGGAAATAAAACCATCCCTGTCTATGTCGTATACTTTGAAGGCGACTATAGCAGGAGTGTCAATAAAAAAAAAGCGAGGAGAAGAGTGAGTTGTTTAGGAATCTTTAACAAAAGGGGAGAAGAGGTGAAGCAAAAAAAACAACAAAGCATAGCAGAAAAAACAACAGATAGAGCTATTATTCTTACATCGCAGCTTTTCAGTCTTGTTTCCCTTGCTACTAAAGGCACTCAGTCCGACGATAAACTCTTTAAAGTCTACGTCGCCGCCACCATCCTCGTCCATGATGGCAATCAATCGAGAGGCAAGTGGGTTGGTTGCAATCTGAGGAATCGCCAGGAACTCTTCCCGATCAATTGATCCTGACCCGTCCCTGTCTAGTTTCATAAATCGTTTGTAGAGTCGTTGAATCTCTTCTGCAGTGACTATGAAGAAAGTAGTGAAGAGGAGTTAGAGAGAGGGAGAGAGAGAGGGAGAGAGAGACCAAAAGCACTCCTGAACCACCATGTTAGACAACCATACACTACTCGTGTTGCCGATGCTGTCCTAGTCTGGCTCTCCTTTCTTTCTCTCTTTCTAGAGTACTCAGCTGAGCATAACTCTTTTTAGAGTTTTCAGCAAAGGTCTCCACTAGAAAACCCACCAAAGATTCCTCTCCCTCTCCTGGTCAAACACCTCTCTTAAATGCAAAACCATGAGCAATGTCAGTTTTGCTTACAATTTGACTCTTGCACCATTTCCTGGAGCGGTTGTGACACGCCTTGTCCCATGATTTGTCAGTGATGAGAGGGACTGGTCCTGAGTCTTGAGGATGGGTAGAAATGACTTTTGAAGAGTCCCTTTTTTTTTGGAGTTGCAGAATGAATCTTGATGAATGAGCTCCTGCCGATGCTGTGCACGCGCATGCAGTTCGTTTTTAATTTTTTTTTTTTTTTTTTTTTGAAAAAGGAAGGGGAGAGAGAGAGTGGATGTGAGAGAGGCGGGAGAAGGAAAAGAACAAACGGCTTTTCTTCTTGGGCCTTTTTTTTTTTTCCTTTCCTTCTTGCTCGACTCGGCTGGGGTGATACTTCTCAGGAACCCAAGCTTAGCCTCGATACGCAGAAAAAAGAATGTCTTCCAATGCAACGTTTGGATCCCCCAGTAACAGCCACACACACCGTGCCAACTCGCAATAGGATTGGTTTGAGGTCCTTTACAAAATAATATAAATATAAAAATTATCCCGAGATGCAATGTCTCCTAGAAGAGAGATAGATAGATAGATAGAGAGAGAGAGACTGGGTGCATTCAGCTCTCTTCTTTTGGTAGTTTCCACAGTTTTGGGTTCAATGCTATATTATTTGTTGTCAGAAAGAAGAGAGGGAAGAGAGCAAGATAAAATTTTACTGGTTAGTAGCCTGTTCACCACCCTACTGTTCCTTCTCCCCCCTCAAGCAAGCGGATTCAGCTTCATTGTTCCCATCTGGAAGAGGAGCTTACATTCGAGATACCGAATGGCCGGTGCAATATACAGGAGAAGCAAGGCGGTACCAATCATCACACACATTGAGCTGACGTAATAGTATCCATCCCGTTCCAGGATGCACCTTCCTTCCAGTTCCTGGCAAAGCGTCTTTCCCGACTCGGTTGTGCACGAGAATTCTATGATTTACGTAAACGGACGTGGACCAGCGTTAGAGCGATAGGAAACATACACCCGATAACATGATTCCTTCCTAGGTATACCTTCGTTATTGCTGTCCATGATGGAGCATGTTGAGATGGTAAAATAGTCGACCGACCGCAACACAAAGAACCTTGGCCAAGTCCCGCCAAAATTGCTCAACGTGTTTAGCAGCTATGACCAAAAAAAAAAAAAAAAGGCGCGTATTAGATCCCCACCTATTGAGCCCAACTCCCTAGAATGGTGTTGTTTCCTCGGTATTCACAGAAAAGAATGAAAAACTAAAGCCAAGACTCACCGTCATGTACGTGCCGCCAATGACAGGGTCAGCAATGACCGACATGAACGCTCCCATGCTGACAAACGCGACCGTGCTTTTTTTTTAACCAAATGATTAAGTTAGGGTGCAATGATATTGTGGATGACATGCTTAATAAAAAAAATGCGCGGAGCAAATCTTTCCACTAACCTGGTGAACGAGGTAGTAACGGTAGTAGCAAGGACCAAGTAAAAATAAGTTGGGGTCACAACGCCGTCGGACGGGAACCCGTTAACAATTAGCATGGCGATTACGCAACATACCAGATGTGCGCAGTAGGCCCAGAGCCACTGTTGAAAGAAAGAAAGAAAGAAGATACGTTAAATCATTTGGATACATTGGGTCGTGACTCTTATCAGAAAATCCACTCTTTCAAGCGCACTTCTTTTTTTCTTTCTCGCACACTTACAGGTCGGAGAGGCCGTGCACCCGAACTCCAGCGGACAGCATAATATCCAAAGATAATTTGAAACGGAAAGTCGATCAAGACGGCCAGCGCCAGGTCCTCTTTACTGAATCCCTTCTCAAGTAGCTTGAGCGCTGTCACGGCTCCATTGGCAATAAATCCAATCTTGGCTGAGAGCAAGACACCCATGAGCATCTTCATATGAGGCAGCTTGATGATTCGGAGAATGATTCGATAGACGGCTTTGATATCAATCTCACTATTGTTGCTGCTGTTGCTCTCCTCTGCAAACGATCGCTCTTCACGCTTGAGGAAGACAAGCCAGAGTGTGATAGTGAAATAGAGCATTGACCAAAATTTGAGATATCCTCCAAGAGGAACGAGTCCTGCATCCTTGGGGTCAGATCGAAAGTATTTGTTGCTAAACTCGGGCGAGTTGAACGCCAAAAATACTGTAAAAGAGAGGAAGTAACCCGAATTGAGACCAATGGTTTGGGCTGTGGATGCGTACGAGACACTTTCTTTGGAGAGCAAGGTCAAAGCCCAACCGTCGACAGCAATGTCTTGAGTTGCACAGAAAAAGACAAGAACAAAGAACACTGTTGTCAATCGGCCAACCTCGACATGTTCCTCTGCCATCCACTGATCAATGTTGACGCCAAGCCAGAGAAACATGAATCCTGTCAAGAGTTGAATCGGGACAATCCATGACTTGCGTCGACCCAGTTCCTTGGAGTAGACAGCATCGACAATGGGGGACCATAGAAATTTCATACTGTATGGGTACTGTGCCAGTGAAAAGATCCCGATCTGAGAATAACTCATCTTGGCCTTGAGAAGGAATGGGATACTACCAAAGGCTAGACCCACGGGAACGCCCTGAAGCAAATCTATCCATGATCAAGAGAGAGAGAGAAAAAAGAAAAGAAAAAAAAAAGAAAAAAAAGAAAAGGCCAAGGGATGGTCATATCCAAAGTTTAGTTCCTCATTGCTGCTTCTTATTTCGCAAGAAAAAAAAAAAAAAAAAAAAGGAAAAAAGATAAAAGAAAAGAAAAAAAATTGGCTTACATAGAACGACCAAGAGTGCAAAATTCCAAGTGTCCCTGGATGACAGTGGCATCGAAGTAGAGTTATTCTCCTTTAAATTGTTGTTCCCATGGACACTATTGCTGCTACTGCCGAGCGAGCTGAGACCGTCACCTGAGGGAGATCCATGATAGTCTGAGGTGTCCTTAGGAGGCGGAGACGGTGATCCTCGCCGGGTCATCATCAATTCTTCCCGTTCGTCGTCCGCCAACAACATATCGCCTCGTTTCTTGAGCGAGAGCATTTTGTTGTTGTTGTTGTTGTTGTTGTTGTAGTGGATTTGATTTTAGAGGATCCCTTTTGAAGGGGGTGGAGGTTGCTTTCACTCCTTCTCTCACCCTCTTTCTCTCGCTCTTCTTCTTTCTCGCCTCTTTCCTCCTTTATGTCGCACTGTCAAAAGGAGAGGAGAGGGGGGTTGGGGTTGGGGTTGGTGGACGAGGTACAGGTTTTTTTTTTTTTTTTTCTTTTTTCTTAAAAAAAAAGAGATTGTTCCTGAAAAAGATCCTGGCTACGGGCAATGGATCGGTATCGAATACGTCTCTTGATCGATGGCTGGCTTCTTTCTCTCTTTTCTTATTGACTCACTGACTTCCTGGTTGTTTGTGCGCCTTTCTTTTAAGCTTCAGTCTTTCCCGCTGAACTTTTTCTTTTTTCGTCGATCGCAGAGCCTAGAAGTAGGGAAAAAAAAAAAAAAAAAAAAAAGAGAAAGAGAAAGAGGAAGAGAGGGAAAGGCAAGGTTGAAATCCTAATGCTGGATCAGTCCATGTCCATGAAAGCAAGAGCCATGTCCATTTCTGGCTTTCTCTTCATTTCTCCATCTCCCTTCCTGCTTGTCACTAGTGGATCAGTGTTCCAAGAAAGACAAAAGAGAGATGAGAAGATTCAACTAACCCTTGCAGTAAGGTCCAGACTTCCCAGAACTAGAATAGAAAAAAATGCCGACTACTTTTCTTCTACTCCTTTGCCTTGAATGGTCGAATGGGCTAACCTTGGGTTGTTGTTGTTTCTGTTGTCCAAAGGATAAAAGAAAGAAAGAAAGAGAGAGAGAAAGAGAGAGGTGGTGCAATATGCTGGTATCTGGTTCTTGACTCTTTCCTTCCAGAGGATTGTCGTATGGACCCTGAATAAATGGGATCTGTTTCAGCTCGCGAATCCAATGTCACGGGTGTCGCGCGCGTTTGGGTGAGCAAGGTGCGTGGGTGAATGGAAGTTGAGTGGAGTGGATGTTTGAGCTAGCAAAGGTGTCCAGCACTGGGAATGCACCGCAAGGACTTTTTTTTTTTTTCCTACTTCGGCGGAATGCAAAAAAAAAAAAAAAAAAAGGGTTGAGGGAGTTGGCAACCACCCACAATCTGGTCGGATGGATAAAGATGAGAAGAGCGGAAAAGGGTAAAAGAACTAGAGAAGAAGAGAGAAAGAGAGAAGAGAAGAAAGAGAAAGAGAGAGAAAGAGAGAAAGAGAGAAAGAGAGGGTAGGGAGGTTGGATGCTCTGAACTGGTAGGGCAGGGATCAGGAGAAGGGACAAAAGGGGCACGACAGAGACAGTGCGCCTGCGGGAGGAACCTGGTTTGGTTTTTTTTTTTTTTTCGCTCCGTTTCTCTCTCATATGCGTCGACGCCATTGTGCGGATGTAACATTGGGCAAAATGCTCCAATCCTTGTGTACCTGGCTCTCACAACCTCTCCACGTCGCTCCTCTGTCTGTCTGCCACATGTGTAAGAACACAAAAAACGAATTCCCTCGGGCTGTTGGCTGTTGGGTCGACTCCCCTCCTGACCGAGATCATTCTACTCCGCACCTCTCATCCACGCCCAGCCCTGCAATCTCCTTTAAACTCGCTTGTCTAGTTCATCCCACCCACTTCAACACCTCGTTGCCTTTTTGTTCTGTGAGGAAGAAAAATGTTTAATGGGCGCATGATTATGGGAGAGATGAAGTTGCATTTGTACAAAGACTATATGACTAATGATAAAATTAAGAGAGAAGAGAAAAGAAGAAAGAAAGAAAGAAAGAAAAAAGACTAGAACCCTGCGCTCTTCATTAGTTCTGCTCCGCTGGCTTTGGGCTTGGGCGGCTTCATCTTGGACAAAATGCCACCCTTCTTTTCCTTGTCGCTCTTGGAACTCTTTACACTCTTGGTACTGGCGCTACCTCCAGATTTTTGTGAAGATACCGTCTCGGCAATCGACTCGTTCATCGTCATGACACTGCCTGCATACTGACTGCCCCCATGCTTGGAACTAGTGGATCCTGCATTCATTTTACTTCCACCAAAATGATAGTCCAAAGCTCCCATCATATAGGCCGCCTGGTTCTGGTCCACGCTCTTCTCAACCTTGTGCCTTGGCTGATACTGCTGCTGCTGCTGCTGCTGCTGCTGCTGCTGCTGCTGTCGTTGATACTGCTTGAACTGTAGTTGCTGCTGCTGCGTGAGCTGTTGTTGTTGTTGTAACAACAATTCCCGGTCTCGGGTCTGTTGTTGTTGCTCCAAATAGAGTAGGTGCTGCTGTTGCTGTTGCTGTTGCTGAAGCTCTAAATCCGACTGGATCTGCATCTGCAGCCGTCTCTTGGCCTGTTGAGTTCTCATCTCACGAGAGGCTGCGTTCATGCCACCATGCGATCCAGAGTGCACCGAAGACCCATCATCCATATCATCGTATCCATAGACACTCGGCGCACCATCGCTCCCAGTGCCTTGCAGTCCTCCAGCACTCCGGATCGAAGCAGCTCCTGAAGAGCCAGGCGCAGCCGACACCGAAAATGAAGACGGATGTTGTTGAAAGTTAGGTGACATGGGTGAAGGATAGGCTTGCTGAGCATAGTGCTGCGACATGGAAGAGTTCGAAGCCATGCTCGTCAGTGAAGGATGGTGCCCATGTGACGAGAAATTAGGTGAACCCAATGGGCTCGCAAAGTTGGAGCCTCCCGAGCTCGTACTCATAAAGGACATGGGATGCTGATGTGGATGATGTAGCTGTGGCTGCAACTGTGGCTGTGGCTGTGGCTGTGATTGTTGCTGGTATGCTTGCTGCTGTAGAGTCGGCGGCACAGGTGGCGTGCGTAGCTTGCGTTGCCGAGTCGAGACAGGTGGAGGCGACATAGTCCCTGGTTCGGGCGAAGAGAGGTACAAATGGGGCTGGGGTGCATCGTTCTCGTAGACAGGTCGAGGCAAGGGTGTCCCCCGACCCGAGGAACCATACTGCTGAACAAGACTCTCGCTTACCAATCCACCATCCGTGCTCATGCTGTCTCTCGAGTGGTTCGAAGGAGCTCTACGGCGCTCTGGAGGCTGTGGTGGCTGGGCCAACGGCGGGGGCATACGTTGACTGTAGGTCCGGGACAGGCTCGGATCTACAGTCGTGGAGAGTCTCGATGGCAGAGCCGAAGGCCTTTTTGTTTCTCGAGAGATCGACGGTGCAGGTGACAGTGGTGCAGATTTTGCAGGGACGCCTGCCATTGCCAATCCGACTGCACGAGCCTGGAGTCCGAGTTCACCCGCCATCAGGGCCGAACTGTAGATACGAATAGGGTTCTGAACCACACTCTGATGGAGGGTATCCAATGTCAAGGCATGGAGGCCATTCAATTGGTATCGACGCGCGAGAATCAAGAGGTAGTCGGCCGCACCTGGAGTGACTGCTGCTGATGGAGGTAATGCTCCTGTATAGAGATAGTGAAGAAAGATCGGGACGACCTCGTCGGGCACAGGAAGCTCCAGAATCAGTGGGGTCAAATAGGGCGGCGAGAGTAGTAGGTTCGCAAACTCTGGCCAGCGTGCTGCAAGGATCGTAGAGTTGGCACCAAACAAGGTTCCTGTAGCCGATGCAATGGTCATGTCATTCAGTCCTTCTTCCTTGAGAAGCTCCTGGCCGAGATCCTGGGCTGTCGAGAGAAATGATGGAATAGGTCGCTCATAGAGACCATAGGCCTGTAAGTTAATCATCATTAGATGGTCGTGATGTTGAATGCGATTCGAATAGTCATATTCAGCACTTGATTCACGATTGCCAAAGACGAGAAGTGTTCCTGTGGCAGGGTGGAGAAGCGTTCTATTCCACGATCCAGTATCAAGCATCGAGTCGGTGTCAAGTTGCTGCCACTTTTTCTCAATGATGTTGAACGAATAGATCGCAAGCGTCGGGGGTCTTCCTGGGATGATCTGAGTTCCAGTGAGAATCAATTGGTTCTGATACATGTGCCCCTGTGGGAACCGAAGGCCAGGAGGAAGGTCCTGGCTATACTTTTCGAGCGCATCTGACTTGTCCTGGAGCTCAAAGATCGGTGCAGGATTCTGCTTTCCTGAAACAAACTCTGTAGGTTGGGTATAATGGGGTGTGATGACCCTGAAGTCTCGCTGCAGGCTCTGGAAGTTGTAGTTTGAGTACAAGTAAATCGAGGGGAGGTCCTTGCCAGTCTTGAAAGCAGGAGTCAGTTCGTCGCTGAGGAGCCTGTCAGATTCCTTCTTACTGCTACGACCTCTTCCACTATGGCCTCTTTGTAACTCTCCTTGTTCCGTTCGGTCCCCCCTGTTGCCTTCATCGCCCTCTGTGTCAAGGCCATAATGAATCGAGCCTGAGGAGGTGACAGAACTGGGGACAGAGATCCGTCCACTCAGGACCATGGCAATACTCGTCATGGCGTCAATGGACCATGACTCGGTCGACGGCCATGAGAGGTTGGATGAGATCTGGGGAGCAGAAGCATGCAATGAAGGGAACGAAGGCGAAGAAGGTGTGATGTGGTTCGCAGACGGGGAAAGGACATTGGGTCCTGCAGCGGCAATGGTCCGATAGGTACCGCATTGACCAATGTTCACGATAGACGCAACCCACTCCCAGGTATTCAGATCTAAAACACACGCGTCCTCGACATAGTTCTTGGAGGTATCCGTACCACCGATCACTACCAGGTACTGACCAACCACGGTTGCCATATGGGCCCAACGAGCCCTGGGTGAGTGCTGAGTCCGCTGAGGATGTTTCTGGATCCAGCGCTGGGTTGGCAGGTCGTAGACATGCAGATCGTCGAGTGCGACGAGTTGCTGGCTCGCTGCTGGTTCAGCCGCCATAGCTCCTTCGTTGTCACTGTCGCCGCAGTGGCTATTGGTGCGGGCAGAGCCCATTCCTCCAAAGAGGATCAATGAGGTTCCGTAGGCGCTGAGAGTGTGAAAGTATCGTGGAGAGGGTGGGACAGAAAGAGCATCGGACAGGGAGCCGGAGTTGGCGTGGACGGGATCAGTCGAGAGTGAGAGCGAGTACAAGTCGGTCGGGTCCAGCATGTCTCTTTGGCTCGGATAGGCGTCTTGACCCTGTGTTGGAGTCTGTTCTGGCGCTGCATGGATCGCCTTCCAGTAACCCATTTCGATATCTAGCTCATAGTGGCAATTGGACAGCTCACGGCTCTCGAGTCGTCCTCCGAAGCAGTGCAGTGTGGCATCGTTGGCAAGGACGATGGCCGAGCCCATGAGTGGTGGAGGCGGTTTTCCCTTGGTTGCTCGCGGTGTGATGGCTAGAGTCTTTGTAGAAGTGTGTTTCCGCTGCTGGTCCTGTTGATTCTGTGAAGAAATGGGTGCATGTGGGTTTCGAGGCTGCTGCTGCTGCTGCTGTTGTTGTTGTTGTGGTTGCTGCTGTTGTTGGCCAGGCTGGAGATGAAGACCAAGACCTGTATAGGTGTGGTGGCTGTCCTGGGCAAAAGCGCTGTATGGGTCGTGGGGGGAAGCCATGGTGGGGGGATCCGAGCGCCTGGGGCAAGAGACTTGTCTACCGAGGAGAAGGTACGATGCAAATGCAAATGCAGGAGAAAGAGAGAAAGTGAGAGAAAGTGAGGAGAAAGAGGAGAAAGAGGAAGGGAGAGACAAAGACAGAGAAAGAGTGAGCCGCAGCGACGGTGGTAGTGGCGTGGCGACAAGTGGGGCTGACAGAGCAACGAGAGTGTACCTGAAAGGATGTAGGCTGGGCTCTAGCGAACTGGTTGGTTGGCTGGCTAGAGAGACAGGGGTCGCGAGCAGATGGGAGGGGAACAGGCGGAGCGATGGGGATGCGGATGAATGGGTAGGCCTGGCGGGAAGCTCATTATTGCGGAGGTGATCCAGCGGCAAGAAATGGATGGGGGGAATGATGCTTAACGCGATGATGATTTGGCCGAAAATATATATATTTTATAGAGAGAAAGAAAAGAAAGGGGAGAGAGAATGTGGGTAAGAGTACAAGTATGAAAAGCAAGAGAGAGAGAGAGAGAGCAAGGCACCGTTGGAAAGGTCATACAGACAAACAGACAAACAGACACAAACAGACAGACAGACAGAGAGAGAAGAGAGAGAGAGAGAGAGAGCAAAAGCAGAGAGAGAGAGAAAGAAAGAAAGTGAGTGAGCGCGCGATGGACAGGCCCAGCCAATCCGAGCATGGTCCCGCGCGGCCGTTGGAGCGGCCCTGTGTGGAGCGCGGGTCTTGGGGGAGGGATAATCAAAGAAGGTTGTTTGGGGGAAGGAGGAAAATGAAAAAAAAAAAAAAAAAGTGTACAATTTGTTTTCGAGAGAGAGTCTGACCTCGTCGGCATCTTGACCGTCGAGCCTCACTACTGCTGACGGCACGACAAACACCAACCGTCGTTGCACCCACTTGTGCACGTCGTCGGCCCAGGCCGCACCAGAGCCCTGCTTGTGCGAGCAACCATGCACATTATCCTCCCCTCATCTCCTTTCATCCTTCCCCGCGGCCCATGCTGCCGCTCTTGTTCGATCTCCTCCCTCCCGCGGAAGGGTTGGCCTTGCTTCGCCTCCTCGCTAGCTCGCAAATCGTCCTGCAGGCCACATGTTGTAGCCTGCAGGAAGTACAGTACGTGGAGTTTACATGCCATGCTGAGTGGGGGACAGGGCACCCACGGAAGAAAGATAAAGACCCCGGGTGAGAAGAAGAGGAAGGCTACCAAGATGGTAGGAAAGGTAGGAAAGACCTGTGATCTGTCCATCCGATTACGCCTGCAGCCGTTCGTAGACCGACAGGATGGACCGACAAGGTTCTCGTCTCCTTCCAGTCCGGTCGGTCTCTCGTCCGCTCGATCGACTCAAATCGCCAAAGGGCAATGCTCACACTCGAGCAACCCACTTTATTGAGTTCTATGGCCGCAAAGCGGGAGAGAGAGAGTTAATGCCGCTAGCCTCTCTCTCTCTCTCCCCACCCACTCTTTCACCCACCCACCCACTCTTTATCTCCCCTTTCCCCCTTACTGTCGCCCTTTTAATGCAATGCCTGACTTATACCATCCCTGTCATCCATCGAGAGTACTGTACACGTTAATGTAATAGCTGCGTTGGTACTGTGCATGGGGTACATCCATCCTTTTAGGGGTCCCCGCGCTCAAGGCGAGAAAGAGAGAGAGAGAGAGAGAGAGAGTCAAGTCCTCATCAAGGTGCATGTTTAATGAACGATGGCCGATTGATCCTGGCTCTCCCCATCTTCAACAGGACCAATTTCTGACTTCGACTGGATCATCAACCTTATTACACACGGGTGCTCATACAAGGCGTGTACACATATGAAAGCAGGCGGGCCCCAAGTCCAACGCAGCGGACAACAGTGATGACTGTATGCTCCGCAAAAAAAAAAAAAAAACAACAACAATAACAACATACACACATACACACAAAAGTGGCGAGTCATGCAAGATTCAGCAATTGAGCGCACTATCCCTGCATGAGGCAACTAGTACCTCCGGTCCAAATAGGTGGACCCACTTGGCCTTGTCCTGAATGCTCAAGGCCGTGCTGTCTGTTGTGGCCACCTTGGCTAGCCGTTTTTTTTCTTTTTTTTTTCTTTCTTTTTTTTTTTTAGTCACTCTGATGTTTGCTTCAAGCGACTGTCCCCAGGGTCGATGTATCTGCTCTTTGTAGGAGTGTCCCAGCAGAGCAGAGCAGAGTAGACGTTGTTGGACATGATAAAGGAAAACCCGCACTGACATTGGTTAGCACGGGCCGTCGGTGTTTGTCCATGGGCCGTTGCAGGGATAGCGGTAAAAAAAAAAAGAGTAACAGTAGCAATAGGGCTTCACCTGTTTTAATTTGATGCCCGAAACTGGACCCAGTGGCCTGTAAGCAGAGGATCCTCCCTTAAAAAAAAGGGCCGAATCCCGTGGTCAGATCAAGTCGTCAGTCTAGCATGTGCACGCAGGCACTGATGGTCTGTTGCTCGTGTGTACAAGGTAACCTTAGTAGTGATATGTAGCTTTGTGTGAATAGTTGCCATGTGTGACCAATGGCTCTCTGGATGTGTGCAGAGTTTTTTTTTTTTTTTTTTCTTTCTTCCTTTAAGGGCGGTTGTGTTACGACGGCTCGTCGTAGCCGCTCTGAGCAGCGCCAAATTCTTCTCTATTGTTCGGCGCAGGTTCGCCACAATGGTGAGAGCACGCCATTCCCACACACACGCGCATCCGTACACACCTTCTAGTCATATATGAAAAGCAGACCTTTGTTCGGTTCGGGGTTGATGCAGCCCAGGCCATCCTCTCACTTCACCAAACGATGGTCCATGTGAGAGAAAGAGAAAGAGAGAAAGAGAGAGAAAGAGTAAGGGAAAGAATGAGAGAGAATGAGAGAATGAGAGGGGAAAGAGTCTATTTGGGGTCACCGTTATCAGGGAACTGATTCTCAAACCGCTATGAATGATGTATCAGTGTCGTGTGATGAGATCTATGCACTCCATCCTTTATTGGTTTGAACGATAAGAAAGAAAAAATACTACAAGAAGAAGAGCGAGAATACAAGTACATGGAAGAAAGGGTAAGGACAAGCAAAGGTGCCACGATCAAAAAATAGAGTGAGAGGTTGGGGGAGGGGAGAGAGAAAGACACTTAGAGATCCATTGCTGTCGGGATAGGGATCAAATGTCTCATCCGTTCCACCTTGACTCGTAGGTACTTGTCGAGTTCTTTGCCTCTCACAATCTTGTCCTCGACGGCACCCTCCTTGACGACAAACTCTGTATCCATGTCCATGCCCATCTCAAGCGCCTCCCATGACTTGGGCATCATGGGCACTCGTTCAACGACCTTGATCCCGCTCTCTTTCTCAATTTGCTCAATCTTGTCAGGGTTGTTGGTCAAGAGACGGATCCGATCCAGACCGAGGTCCTCAAGGATTGCCTGTGCAACCTCGTAGGTACGTTCATCTGCGCCGTGGTTCAGCATCAGATTGGCCATGACGGTATCATATCCTAGGTCCTGCAGATTGTATGCACTACGTTCATAGAAATAGGGAAAAAAGGAGAACAGGAGTCGTGAGAATCAAAGATTTGCATGATCGAATGTGGTTGTCGCATAAAAAAAAAAAAAAGATTTTCGGCAATTGTCGGCCGGGAGGGACAGCAGATAGTGCCCAAAAAAAAATCTAAACAAAAAAAGACAAGAAAGAGTGGAGGAGGCGAGGCCTTGCATATTTGCACCACTCGGCCCTGGCCATTCACATGCAGCCAGCTATCGGACTAGCTTTCAGCCAGCCAGGGGACCTACCGAAGCTTTTCTCCAAGACCAATGCCGCGGCCCTCTTGTCGCAAATAGACAACCACGCCTGCACCCTCGGCCTTCATCCTTCGAATAGCCTCATCCAACTGCTCACCGCAGTCGCAGCGAGCCGAGTGTCCAATCTCGCCTGTGAAGCACTCTGAATGGATGCGGACCAGCGGCGCATGCTCTGAGGTCTCTGTTGTCATGGTCGTGGAGGATGCTGTTGAGTATGCGACCGAAGACGACGTCTCCTGCTCCTGCTCCTGCTCCTGGGCGACTGTGTTGCGCAGCCGGCCGACATAAGCTCCGCGCTTGACTCGATCGAGCTCCGTCTCGTTCGGCTGAGCACTGTCGAGACTCTTGCTCCGGATGGCATCACCAAAGACAAAGGCAAGGTGTTCTTTCTTGTCCTTGACGTTCTCGTAGATATGTAAAAAGTACTCGGATCCATCTGGGGTGGGGATACGGGCTCGGGCAGTACACCAAGCAACAGCATCCGATAGTGTCGCTGGCTTTGATTGGACCAATGGTGGGGTGGCAGGTGGAGTATTATACGAGACAGTAGGCTCTGGGGCTGAAAGAGTTCCAGCTGCTGCTGCTGCTACAGTTGTTGTTGTTGTTGTTGTTGTTGTTGTTGTTGTTGCTGTTGCTGCTGCCGCTGCCGTAGCCGAGTCTGTGTCTTGTTGGACAGAGAGCCGGCGTGGAACAGGAGTCTGGAGAAAATCGTCAGCATGGGTATCAGGGTATTTTGACCGATGCGAGTGATGGTGTGAGTGATGGTGACGGTGATGGTGATGGGAGAGCACGTGGCCCTTGAAGAAGAAGGGATTCATGTGGTCAAGGGCACTTCGTGGGATATATGTTGACTGTGCCTGAGTAGGCTCTTCAGCGATCGAGATTTCGCATGCCATTGTTGAAAGTCTAAATAGATGATGGGGAAGAGAGAGAGGAGAGAAAGAGAGAGAAACCAACAAAGAGAGAGAGAGAGAGAGAGAGAGAGAGAGAGAGAGAGAGAGAGAGAGAGAGAGATAGAGATAGAGATAGCGGGAGAGAGGATGTAGAGCGGGAAGCGTAGTGAGAGAGGGGGAGTCAGAAGAGGCAGGGGGAGTAGACAGGAGAGAGAAAGAAAACTGATTGCAGACAGACAAAAAATAAAACCAACAAGAAAAGAGAAGAGAGATGGAGTATGATAAGATGGAGTGAATCGGCCCGGCTGCAGCTTAAGAAGGAGTGACAATGAGTAATCAGGCCGGAATTCAGGCGAGGCCCAATTAGTCAGATCAGGTCTCTTCAGGCTGCCCTGGTTCTCTGTCCCCTTGACTTGCTGACTGGACTGACTCTTTCCCTGATGGTTCCCAATCTCAGCCACCACGCCTTCCGCAGAGGGCCAGAAGGGATGATGACAAGTCGAACCGTTCCTACTTCTGCCCCCATACAAAAACGAACATACGGACATGAATGTGATCGGACTATTGGTGACAGTAAGCGATCTCTTAAATACAGTGACGCAATGATTTTTTTTGAGCCAGAGGTGGTTCGGGGGTTTGATCAGCAAGAAAAAAGATCAATCATTTCAACAGACTCACCTTTCTACATCCCCACTCACCTCTCTTTCTCTCTTTTCTTCTCTCTCTTCTCTCCCCTCTCCCTCCTCTCTTCATCTTTTCTTTGTCTCGGACAACCAAGAACCATGAACCGCTTCACCGCCATCGCTCGCCCCCTCGCCACTTCTGCCGCTCGCGTCCAGGTCGCTCGCTCGGCTATCGCCACTCGCACCGCCATCCAGAGTATGTGAGAATCTCTTCGCTCAATCGGCTCTCACGGAAACAGGAATGACTCTCGGAAATTGCTTCATTCGGTCAGGAGAATCGTTTGCAATGTCCTAGAGTCGCGACAAGCGATTCTTCTAACTCGGATGTAAAATGTCCGAACTAAGCGCCTTTCGGATTTCGTGTACCACCAACACCCATCAGACAACTTTATGGAGCAACATGTCGAACGAGCCGGTACTTTGGACACAAATAGCCTGGACGTTTTCTTTTTCTTTTCTTTTTCTTTTCTTTCTTTTTTTTTCTTTCTTTCTTTTTCTACGGGAAACTTGGAAGAAGCAACAAGGCGACACGAAAAAATTTAGAAAATCGCTATGCTTGCAAGTGGCTCGGATCGAATCAACCATGACGAAATCTATTCTGGCTGTAGAAATAATTCTAGCCGACTAGCTGAGTGAGAGGGTCATGGATCGGGATTTCATGAAACCAACCGACAAAACTTTTTCATGGACGATACTCTGTGTTCTAGCCTTGTTAACCTTCCTCAAACAAATATGTGTTCTTTTTTTTTTTTTTTTTTTTTTTTTTTTTTTTTTTTTTTTGTCCTTGATTGTCTGTCTGTTCCTCTTGTCCTAGTCCGCAACTACTCTGCGGAGCACCAGGAGGAGTCCTTTGAGCACTTTACCGAGCGCTTTGTCAAGTTCTTCAACGAGTGCGACGATGTCTTTGAGCTCCAGCGTGGATTGAACAACGCCTTTGGTTATGATCTCGTTCCCTCCCCTTCCGTGATCGAGGCTGCCCTCAAGGCCGCCAGACGCGTCGACGACTACTCCACTGCTGTCCGTATCTTTGAGGGTGTCAAGGCAAAGACTGGATCGGATGCTCTTTACAAGCAGTATTTGGATGAGCTGTCTTCTATCAAGACTGAGCTCGGAATTGATACCAAGGAGGAGCTCGGAATCTAGAAAGCTTATAGTTTTGAGAAGAAAAAAAAAAGAAGGATGTCAGTGTGATGTCGTTTCTTTTTTAATCAACCTCTTCTTCTTAGAGGCTCCAGGAAAGATACAAAAAAAGCCAAACAGGAAAGGAAAGGACGCGATAAACAAAGAACCGCACCATTGTAGCCAAGTCAATAAACCATTTTCTGGAGTGTAGTTGACTCGAGGTATTTTTGGGACTCTCCCTCTTTGAGTAAAATGATATAATCTCGATCAAATGCTAGGATCTGACAGACTAGACTGTGGCGATAGCATGTGATATGTTTATGGAGTGGCCATCCTCGACCTGGAGATCACTCGAGTAAAGTGATCGCCCTGGTACTCTCTTAGAAATTTGATTAAGATCTCGTTTTGAAATCTTTTTTAAAAAAAAGTATGACGAACTGTCATTTGCCCCCTTCTCTGAGAGTCCCTTTGTGGGGCCAAGAGAAAATACTGAATGAAGGAGTGGATGTTTGACAGAAGCAGTCCTCTTGTTCCAGGAAACAGATCAAAATTGGGGCAAAATTCGAATCAAATGCTGTGACCGAGTTTTTTTTTTTCTTTTTGGAGAGAGGACCGTAAATTTTTTGTTTAAATAGTGGGCCCAAGTAAGCAAGGACTTTTTTAACTTATCAAGAAAGAACCGAGAACAAATGTCTGGGGTGCCTGCTTCGCTTGTTTGGAACTGTCATTCCTGCTTGCGGCCATGAAGGACACCACCTACTTCCTTTCGGAAGATGAAGAATTGAATTCCCTCTTCCACACCAAGTTTGTAGAATCATGTGCGAACGAGGTACTATATGAGGGCAACATACCTTCTGATCTTCAAATCACCTTCATACCATCTTATCAAAAATCAAAAATCAAAGAAACCCAAACCTGAGCCTGAGTCTTCATGGTCCCCCGGGCAGAATGACGACACTGTTCAACATCTCGAGAGCATCAGATGGGTCCTTTGCATGCATTAGGGGAGGCAATCAAGGGTGCCAAGCGAGTGTTGTGGTCGCTGTGCCGCTTTGGTCTAGTACAAAAAAAAAATGTCCAATTGCTCTTTCTACCCCTGACCTGTAAAGTATTCTCGATGTACATTTCTGCCCTAGCGAGCATGGCCGAATGGCTGGTGGAAACAACGGGTGGAGAGCAGTTATTTGCTCCAAGGCCTTTGGAGCAAAGGGTGTAGTGCGGGGAAAGAATCAGGACCGAGGACTAGCGGCCCAACGGCCTAGTATCTGCTGGGATAGATAGGAGATATTTGGGGTCGACCGTCGCGGGGAGAATAGTCAACAACGGCAGAAGAGAACGCATAGCCACAGAGGTTGACAGGGTAAGGTGGAGAAAGAGAGAGAGAGAGAGAGAGAGAGAGAGAGAGAGAGAGAGAGAGAGAGAGAGAGAGAGAGAGAGAGAGAGAGAGAAAGAGAGTATGAATGTGTAGGAGTGCGCGAGCAGGTCGGATGTGAGTGAATGACAAATGTCGGAATGACCCCCGGACAGCAGACCCCCGGATGGGGCCGTTTTTTTTTTTTTTTTTTTTTGCAGGCTATTCTCGACAAAGGTCGGAGTAGGGGGTGGAGTGTGCGGCTGAGGTCTCCCGTGTGTCTCTGTCCACATGGACGGAGATCGCCTCAGAGTCTGTCCTTTTTTACCTCTTCCTCAGCTAGTCCTGGGTCGACTCTCCTTTCTCTTTCTTTTCTCTCTCCCAATCAGCATTGTCCCATTTGCCCACCAGTCCATCCCCACCCCCCTTCCATTAAATCCTATCCCCCCACCACCACCACCACCACCACCACCACCACCCACAACCAATCAACCCTACCTCTCTCTCTCTCTCTCCCTTCTCCTCTCCTTCTCCCCTCCCTACTGGCCCTTGTTGAGAGTGAGAGAGTGAGAGAGCGAGAAGAGATAGAAGATAGTAGTGAAAGAGAGTGTGAAAGTGAGAGTGAGAGTGAACGAGAGCGAGTGAAATAAGAGTGAAAAGAAGTGTTTTCCTTCTATCCACTGCACCTGCACCTCGCCTCTGCTTTTCCATCTCGCCTGGATGTGCAGCCGCTGATTCCAGTCATCACCCTCTTCTTTCTCTCCACACTCACGCATCCGTCCTTCTTCTCGTCCTTCTCGTCATCGTCTCCGCATCCTTCTGTTCACCTCATCGATCTGATCTCCTTCTCCTTCTCTCTCTGCTTTGCATACCCCCCTCCCCTTCTCTTCCATCTCTCCCTTCTCTCCTCTCTGTCATCTCTCCTCTCCCTTTCCCCTTCCTCGAGATTCGCCTGCAGCAGAACCGATCCACCCGGGCTAATCAGGGTTAGCCAAAAAACTCTTCTTCCGCTCTAACGACCATTCCAATCTCCTCTTCACACAACGGCACTCACGGAGGACCAACATTCTCTCTCCGCCCCACAATGCCATTCTCAGGCCCAAAGCAATATCGCCGGCGCCGCGGGACCAGCAGGGGTCGCTACGGACGCAATTCTGATGATGCATCGTCATCGTCTTCTCTACACGATCCGATCGTCCTGAAAGGCGGTCATTCATTCAATTTCCTTTCACAATGGTTCTTTCTCTGGGTGCTACCACTCATCCGCCGGACCAGAACCGACCCGGAATTTGATGCAGACTCGATCGAGCTTCAACGGGAAGAGACTGCCCAGTACGCAGGCGATCGTCTAAGTGATCGTTGGCATCAGGAACAACTCGACTACAAAGAGAGGTAAGGAAGCAGAGTCTCATCTGTCTGTTGAGTGGACTCCACTGTGTTTGGTGTGTCTGGACAGCAACCCAGCGTGTCGGATATCTCCTGGTCTTTTTCTTTTCTTTTCTTTTCTTTTTTTTATTCGCCAACCAGTCAGCCCCTTTGCCCTTTTTTTTTCTTTTCTTGGTATTCTTTTTTTAATGGATGGGATGACTCTCCTTTCTCGACCCTGTCCGAACCCTGTCCTCTTCCCCTTTGTTCTTTTCTGCGAAAGAGAAAAAAAAATCTGTGTGTGTGTGTGTGCTGGAGTGTGTTCCTGAAAAAGACCTCAGTGGGGCAATACCCCCGGTACACAGTTGGCTGTACATGGTTGTACATGATTTTTCATGTTTCCCCAGGAGTGTGTCTCTCTCTTTCTCTTGTTCTCTCTTTTCCCTTGGATAGACAGACAGACAGACAGAAGAGATAGAGAGATTGATGGACGGGACGACTGAGACCAGAAAGTGGTGATGGATGGACTGATATGTCAGTCTGAGCAGCAGCAAAAAGTTGGCCCATGGCCAGGGGCTCTTCGTTGTCTTGTCGTGTGCTCTCTTCTTTTTCACATTCTGTTCTAGACAGGCATGCGGTTGTTGCGATTTACACAATCAACTACCGGACCAACTGCCAGTCTCTGCGCGGGAGAAGACCTTTGTCAACTGGACATATGCAGAGAATGCACCTTCACACCTATCCACGCATTCACGCATCCACACACATTTATATGAAGCAATAATAAGAAGGAAAAAGCCCCCTCCCACCCACTCAAACTCGACTCGACTTGACTTGACTCGAACCACCCTGTCATCTCGCTCCTACCCGACAACTCACAACCCCGCCTACCAGAAAGGGCCGAGAACACAGGTCCAAAGAGAGGAGAGAGGAGAATGAACAGAAAAATAGCGCTAATGCATGATGCACGCAGGGCAGGAGGTGTGACAGGGAAGGACAGAGAAAGACAGCCAGCGAGTCAGAGAAGGAACAGAGAGAAGCGCGCAACGGATTTCGCAAATAGGGTCCGATGGTGCTGTGCCTCGCAGGGCCAGGTCGCGACCACACAGATGCTCCTCCGCGTGTAACATCGTGGTCCCTCCCTCCTCTTTTTCATCACTCCTTCCATCTCTCTCTCTCTCGCTCGCTCGCTCGCTCTCCCCTGTTCCCTACTTTGGCCCTGAACTTGCTCTTGCGGACATAGTCCAACGACCCCTGCTTTCCTTTTTCTCTCTTTTCTTTCTGGTCTTTTTACTTTCATGCCATGCCATCCCCTGACGCGTGTTCTCTACCCCCCAATGGCTCATGGCTTTGTACCTCCCTTTGGCTGTCGAAGACATTGCCTTCTTGCCCCTCTTTCTGCCCGCCTACTCCTACTCCATGTGCCTCGCAATGACTACGACCACGACTAACACGAGAAAAAAAAATATGCGCGCACTCCAACTGTTTATTATTAGAGCATCGATCAGCAGAGCATTGATGAGCGCGTTCGGACGGCCATACCTGATGCTCGCTTTTTACAAGATCTTTTGGATCATCTTTACCTACTTGGGCGCGTACTTTTTCGTGCGCCAGCTGATCACCTTTATCGAAGAAAGGGAAAAGCTTCCTGCCTCAGAAACACCTGGTTCACTACAGGAAGGGTATCTTTATGCCCTCGCCTTGTTCCTAACATGCATTGGTAGCAGCATCTGTATCCAACAGGTCATGGCCGAATGCACTCGTATCGGAGTTCAGGTAATAAAATGCGGGGGTGAAAAGAGGGGAATTAGGAAGAAGAGAGGCTGAGGAGACAGGACCACATTGGTGGAGAGACCTTTTTTTTGCTTCGGCAGGTTATTCGATCAAGGGGAAAAGGCGCTAAGAAGTAGGACTAAGCACCCCTATTATGTCCGTTTAATTAGGTCCGTGCAGGCCTCATGGCTTTGATCTACCGAAAGGCCCTCAAGCTTTCATTTGCTCATGGCGGTATTGGCAGCATCATCAACCTAATCTCAAACGACTGCAACCGTATAGCAGAGTCGTTTGTCAACTTTCACTTTCTCTGGAGCTCGGCTCTAGAGATTCTGGGTATGATGCAATTGCTTCTAGAAACACTGATGAAAAGGAGAGAGAGGGGGCTCTGCTCGCCTCCTTTGAATCGACCACCAGAGATACTTAATTTTATCATTTGTATATCCTCTTTTCGAGATTAGTCGTGATTGCCTTGGCGTTTGCCGAGCTGCAACTCGCTGCGGTCCCTGCGCTAATTATCCTAGGATTGCTGTTCCCTGTCCAGTACCTCCTCTCGTCCTACACGGCCCGCGTCAATGCCATGGCTACTAACACGACCACAGCTCGCATCCACATCATGTCAGAGCTCCTCACTGCCATCAAATTGATCAAATTTTATGCCTGGGAGAGTCATTTCCGTGACCGAGTCACACGTGTACGGACCAAGGAGATTCGGGAGCTTCGACTCGGGATGTACCTCAAGATCACCTCGTTCGCCGTCGTGTTTGCTGCGCCTGTCGTGACCACTTTGGCCTGCATCTGTGTCTACGAACTGACGGACCAACGAGGAGAGCGTGGAGAGATCCGAGCAACAGTTGTCTTCACAATCCTGTCCCTCTTCAATACGCTCCGGTACCCACTCATCATGTTGCCAATTGCAGTCAAGACGACTCTTGGCGCACTCTTGAGTTTTGACCGACTGGATGCTTTCCTCAGACTTCCTGAGGTTGAGCGTCTGCAGCCTCGTGGTAGTGACTTGGATCCGCACCGGACACATAGTGACATGGATAGCTCGGGTGTACGAACGGGAACAGGCGATGGCATGTTCTCAGGATCAGTAGTTGCTGATGGCTTGGTCATGAACGGATCTCGGAGCGGCAGTGGCGACACTAAAGAAATGGAACGTCAAGCCAGGCGCCGTGAAATTGCTCAACTTAAGATCTACATCAAGGATGCTGACTTTGGTTGGCCAGAGTCCAAGGAGTCGAACCCAACGCTCAAGTTTATTAGCATGAGTGTTCAGCCAGGACAGCTGGTCGCTATTGTTGGAGATGTCGGATCAGGAAGTATGTTTCTCTTTCTTTCTTTCTTTCTTTCTTTCTTTCTCCCCTTTCTTTTTTTTTTTTTTGGAAATGGCGACTAATTATTTTTCACACTCTTCAACCTCACGCACAGAATCGTCTACTCTCTCTGCAATCATGGGCCAAATCAAATTGATCGCCGGAGAAAAAGAAGTTCATGGATCACTGGCGTATGTCCCACACGAGGCCTGGCTTTTGAATGCCACACTCAAAGAAAATATCCTCTTTGGATCTGACGAAGATCAGCAAAAATACAACGAAATCATTCGAGTCTGCGCCCTGAGTCGCGACCTGACCTTGCTGAGTGCTGGAGACGACACTGAGATTGGAGAGCGTGGCATCAACCTTAGTCAGGGGCAGCGTCAACGAGTGAGCTTGGCTCGCGCTGTTTATTCAGACGCTGACATTATTCTTCTGGACGACCCTCTCAGCGGCATGGACGCACAGATCGGAAAACACATCTTCCAGGAATGTATCAAAGGTTATCTCGCCAACAAGACGGTCATCTATGTAACGAACCAACTGCAGCATCTCTCGGATTGTGACCACATCATCGTTATGAAGTCTGGTTCGATTGAAGTACAGGGAACGTTTGCGGATCTCATGGCTCACGATGTCAGTCTGGCACGGATTGTCGATGAGTCAATGGAAATCGAAGACCCAGACCAGGTGGTCGAGATGACCAACGAAATCCGACTCGAACCCACGGTCGAGGAAGAGGAGGAGGCGACGGAAGAAACCTCGAATCCTGCTGGAGAAAATGGACATAACCCTCAACTCACTTTTTCGAGATCTTCTGCCAATCCCCGATTGAGCCTCACCAAGAACACCACCCGATTCCCAGATGACGAAAAGCGAAAGAGCAGTGCTAGTAGTAGCGGAGAGATTCAGGAGCTTAGTACAGTGACCGTCCAGGGATCCAGAAACAACCGGCTGTCCGTAAGCGGCACTGGAGGACGTCCTAACCTACTTTCTCAACGCTCACACTCCATGTCCAACCCACCCGGATCCAAGTTCAACACAGCGGCAAACGAACAGACCATTCATCGTCTTCGAGAGTTGAACGCCCATACTATCCAGAATCAAATGTTGAACGAACAAACCATCTCGAGAATGATCGAACGAAACCAGATGACAATTCTCGGAAGCATGGGACAAAATCGAATGTCAGCCGCCCCCACCAACCGTGAAGAGAATACCATGGCCCGTGTCGTCGAAAGAAACCAGTTGACGATTCACAGTATCAGTGCTCGCGAGGGAGGAATGCTCGGCAGTGGTGGACGGTCTGAACGATTGGATCTTGGATATGGTGTCAAGAGTCGAGATCGTATCAGTGGATGGGCAGTCGCCAAAGCCTACCTTCGCAAGGGAACCGGTATGGGACTCTCGATTGCGGTGGTGATTGTCTTTTTGGCCACTCATGGTCTTCGTATCTTTTCGGATTATTGGCTTCGGTTTACAGTGGGTGTGGACGCAGAGCCAGACTACAAGTATTACCTCAGTGTTTATGGAGGTTTGGTCACGGCAGTCGTCTTGGGCGCCTATGGTCGAGCCTTCTTCTTGTCCTGGGTGACATTCAAAAAATCGATTGCCTACCATGATCGAATTTTCCGCAAGATTATGCGTGCGCCCATGAGTTATTTCGATGTGACACCCCTGGCCAGGATCCTGAACGCATTTGCACGACATATGTCTGTGGTGGACGAGGTCTTGCCGGATGCGATCCTTCAGATGTTGCAGTATATGCCTCTTGCGATCGGTGCGACAATTCTTGTGATCGCCATTGTCCCCTGGTCGGCGATTGCTGTGGTAGTCCTTTTGGTCTTTGTCTGGATTTTGCTTCACTTTTCATCCTACACGGATGCTCGACTCAAGGCGATGGAGGCCATGACCAAAGGCCCAATCTTTGCGCATATGGCTGCCACATTGGATGGTTTGGCTTCGATCCGTGTCTATGGAGCCGAGGATCGATTCGATGCATTTAACCTGTCCAAGATTGACAACAACCACAAGGCCCTGTTTGCCATGATGCAGGTTCGATCCTGGCTTGCTCTCTGGCTGGATCTGCTCTCCTCACTCTTTGTATTGGTGACGGCCATGTTTGTGATATACTTTTCAAAGTCCCTCTCTTTGGATGCATCCGAGGTTGGTCTGGCATTGACCAATGCACTGCAGCTTTTGATCTTTTTCCAATGGTCGATCCGAATGTCATCCGAGGTCATGTCAACCAAGGAATCGGTCTGTCAACTGGAGCTCTACGGTATGAATATCCCAGCAGAAGCACCTGAGGTCATTCCCGAATCTCGTCCGCCATCGGATTGGCCGAGCCGGGGAGAGATCGAGTTCAAGAAAGTGGTTCTCCGATACCAAAACTATGGTGTGGCCGTCCTGAAAAAGGTCAGCTTTGTAGTCCGGGCAGGTGAAAAGATTGGAGTGGTGGGCAAGATGGGTAGTGGCAAGACCACGTTGTTGATCAGTTTACTCCGAGTCGTGGAGGCAGCTGAGGGCAAGATTTTGATCGATGATTTGGATGTACGTGAGATTGGGTTGAACGATTTGAGGAGCAAGATTGCTATCATTCCTCAGGAGCCTGTTCTTTTCCTTGGTACTATCCGATCGAATTTGGATCCATTCCATCGCCGGACAGATCAAGAAATTTGGGCCGCACTGGATGCGGTTCATCTTTCTGAGAATATCAAGCAAAATATGCCTATGAAACTTGAGACTCAGATTGTGGAGAATGGTCGCAACTTCTCTCTGGGTCAACGCCAACTCTTTTGTATTGCTCGCGCAATTCTTTTTCAGAGCAAGATTCTTGTTCTTGATGGTAAGGAAACCTCTTTCTTTTTTTTTTTTCTTTTAGTTTTTGGCATGACTTGACTATATCATGGACAGCATGAATAACATTCTTTCTTCTTCTTCTATGGGAATTGTTACAGAGGCAACAAGTGCTGTGGACGTCCAGACTGACCTTTTGATCCAAGAGACGATCAAACAGAACTTTGCTGATTGCACGGTGCTCATGATTGCTCATCGCTTGAACACTATCATCGAATGCGACAAGGTCCTGGTCATGGAAGATGGGCGGGTGGTTGAGTTTGATAACCCATCTAGATTGATCGAGAACCCTGAAGGACATTTCCACTCCCTAGTCAAACAGTCAGGTCCAGATGCTGTCTCGAGACTAAAGACTATGTTGACGGAGCATGGACCTGGACGCAAGGGCAAGTCCCAATACGAGACGCAAGGACTCGAGACCATGGAGCTCGTAGGTGATATGGAACAAGAGATCGAGTCGCTCTCAAGTGATTCAATTCACACAGCACAGACTCCCGGCACGTCAAGTAGACGCCCTCTAGATGGCTCTACCAGAGCTGGAGCCGCTGGTGGAAGCAGCAGCTCATTGATGGGCGAAGCTTCGAGCCCATCTTCGTCTGTGGGTGGTGGAAATGGTACAAGTGCTAGTGCTAGCAGAGTGAATAGCCCAGCCGTAGGCACATCGTCCACATTCTCGTCACCTGTTGTAGGGACAACGACTCCAACGACCACAACAACCTTACCCGCAACAAACCTCGCGGTATCGACCCTGCAAACTCAACCTCAGATGCCTAGATCGCTCGAGGATGTTTTTACGCCCCGGACACCTCCACCAACGTCTGCCCGAAAGGAAGACTAAAAGATATCCCCTCCCTGCCCTCCCCCCCCCCTCCTCTCTAGGCCTTACTTTCCACTCCTTTTCTTTTACGTTTCTTTTTTACAGTTGACACTATTAATCGGACCTTAAAAAAAAAAAGCTGGTTCCCCAAACTTGGTGGGACATAATGACCAAGATGAAGCCCTTTGGTTGGTTGTAGTAAAATATATTTCTATTAGATGGAGGAGAATTCTTCGATCTCTGGGCCTTGTCGTGACTTTCCTCTCATGTAAAAAGAAGTCGCAGGCTGGGTGAGCCTTCCACCACAGGCTACCTGACTGGTTTTTTTTTTTTTTTTTTTTTTTTTAGCATGATCTTCTGGAGAAGGCTGAATGCAAGTGTAGATGGACGTCATTTGTATCTATATGAAATATGAAGTAATGGTTGGAGATAGGAGAGAGAGAGAGAGAGAGAGAGAGAGAGAGAGAGAGAGAGAGAGAGAGAGAGAGAGAGAGAGAGAGAGAGAGAGAGTACCAGGTGAACGGTCGATACAGGTATATGGTTTAAGATTGTTTTGGAGGGCACCCTCCAGGCCAGAGAGTTCGTTGTGGTGTTTCTGTAGGATGCGGAGACCCCTCCCAAGATATCTCGAACAAATCAAGACTCTATCTTTTAGAGGTTCTAAACAAGCCAAGCTAGAAACTTTTATTGCATACTGGAATTGTAGGTAAAGCGCTAAAACGCGTATATTCACGAAACTGGCTATTTGCCCTCAAACTCACGAGCAGTGGACTATTACCGACGAACAAGATATATCTATATATATATATATATATATAAAGGGTTTAGGGGAGGGGGGTATCAAAGAGGCAGTACGATATTACAGACCAAGCATATTCTTGTAAAAGCTCCGGTATGGTATCCCAGTAAATGTCGGTATGTCACACCAGAGGCAGTTTACAGCAAAGCGTGTATGTTCTTTTTACTGCTGCTATGGGAGGCATAGGAAAGCTATGTACCACGGGTAAACAATTTGGATCTGGTGGTAGGTTTTACCATTTACTGAGTATCGAAGGTACTATGGAATACCGACTGTCGACGTAATTTCAAACTTTAGTGTTTTCTAGACTAGAAGCCAAACCCGAAAACGTCTTCATACGTCAGAGTGTATGGGTTTGGCGAGAGTCGTTCGAACTGTTGAAAATAGGAAAGTAAGCGAGAGGTGTATGTTCCCGACTCTGGTACTCTCCGATGAGAGAGCGCCACAACAAACCTCCCCTACCCTCCCTTGGTATCGAATAAAACACGCTGACTCTAGCCTTACTGCATTTAAAAACAAGAGAGGTTTCTTTTAGTGACAGTCGTACTTGCGACTCGTTGGTTGGCGAAAACCTTTGTTATGGGTGAGAAATAAAGAGGGTTTTAATATTGTCTCCATTACGTTCTCAAAGAGTCTCGAGTATCAGTACTTTCAAGATCTATGTTGACTTCAAGATAAACTGTCTCGAATGCGAAAATCGCCCTGCGCAATCATCTCTAAAGATACACTGTATCCATATCATTGCAGTATCCTTGATTCATGGTTTTATCACAGACATTTTAATGCCAGTTCTCCAATAGTGAGGCTGGCTAAGCATCTTTCCTGGGCTAGACCTCACAAATGTGAGTTGATGGTCTCGAGGTACTTTTACACTGCACTGCCCAATCTCTTTGCTCGGCTTCCTAGATCTCACAAGCTCTGCCTCATGATCAACTTTTGCATCACGCTTCCTCTATTCCAAGAGTATCCCTTGGTAAGAGTGACTTGGATAAAACATCTCTACTTTCTCTCCTCTAATAATCTAAACCAAATTTGCTGGATGCGTTATAGAGATAAGAAATTGATCTGGATCCATGAAAGCTAGTACTGAGGATGCATATGCATATAGTTTAGAGAGTATGAGGGTCCTATAAAAAAAACCAAGCAGGAATGACCAGCCTCGAAGTGATGTAGGTTAACAGTTTCTTTGGTGAACCTCATGACTGAACTGTTCATTCCAGGTCTACTTTGAGAAACGTACTTGTGAGATCATTGAAGAACTTACTCCTTCTACGTAGACTAATCGATTATTTTTTTATTCACAAAACTGATTTTGGAACAAGGTAGATCGGAATATGAGCGAGTTCATACACTCGACTTCCTGGTTTGGTCGCATATCGTTCTTTCTCGTCTTTTGTTATTGTCTCAAGTCCCAGATCTTTTATGTTGAAATCGTTAACTTTACCATTGTGAAAAACAACTGTCAAGCCTTTTCTTCGACTCTGTTCGCGATGATAGACTTGGTCTGGGTCTGATTCATCTACACTCTTGTCAGTATCCTCTTTGGCTCTGCCCTGAGTCCCATCCATTTTCTCAATGATCGTGTATGCTTGCTCTATATCCCGGATATCTAAAATAGGGTGCACTACTAGCTCGCGTCTATTCAATATACTCAGATGAGGTGCACGCGTTGTCAACAACTGGACCCATTCATCGGGACTGAAGCGGTTCCATGTGCCATAGAGGCTGAGTTCTCGAAGTCTGTTACTTGAATACGAGCTTGAGGAAGTCAGGTTTTCGTAGGGGATTTGCTCCGCTTGCATGGACGGAGGTCCAACGTTTGCCAAGGGTGAGGGCGATGACCTTTGGTTCAGTATGTGGTAGAGGTTGAATGATGGATCCTGCGGGACAAGTTTCTGGATAGAGTAGAGCTTGGCCAGGGCTTCCTTTTGTGTGCGAAAGAATGTTCTACTGTCTGAGAGTGGGTATCGGAGGCATAGATGGTCCAGAGATGGAAACAGCGAGAATTGATCTAGATGGAACATTATTGCCATTGAACCTTGGAGAGAAATATTGGACAGCGACTCTGATGACCAGTTCCAAGGGTAGAATCTTGATGTTGGATTCCAATTTGGCGAAGAATATCTTGTTTTGCTCTATCAAGTCAGATTCATACCACGAATATATTAGCAAGAAAGGGTGAATAGTCAAGAGAAACAATGAAACTAGATTCATAAGCACTATTGCTTACAAGGATCGATTGTATTTCACTGGGACATAGCCTCATATACATGTTTGCAAAGAGTGGGAGACACTCCTGGAAACCAAGACTCAGTGTTAGATCCTTTAAACTTCCCATGTGTTTGATAGACTCAAAGTCAAATTGCAAAGCAGACGCTCCTATCAAGATCAAGTGCCTCAATCTGGGGAGTTTCCAGATTGGCATTAGTGCCAGTGTTTTCAAAGCGACATTCTCCTGGATTAGTCTGATGGAGGATATCCATATACTTTTGATCGAAAGACTCTCAAGGAGTGGACACTGGTTAAATGAACCGATCAGAGTCACTTCTGTAAACAAAAGTTCGATTTTTCGCACAATTGGAAGGTTCCACCCAAACCCAACGGTGGTCGTTCTAGGAATACTTTGCAACTGAGGGTTTCCCAACATGACCGTCGTCATATTATCTGTTTGATGGGATGCGCTGGAGGACAACAGTTTGGTCACAATGGTTTCAAGACTCTCCTTGGACGCGTCTACTATGTCGTTGAGTGCTGGGATGATATTCTGGCCAAATTGGTTCGACCTCAATCTTAGATGTGAAAGCTTAGAAAGCGGTCGCTCTGAACTCATTAACAAAAGGGGTCTGGTCGTCTTATCAGAAGTGGTAGATGAGGTGTTGAGCCACTGAAACTGAGAGTGGTGCCAGATTATCGTGTCAAGGCGCCGTAATTCAAGACAACGTCGAAGGAATGCTACAATCGCTGGACCCTCACTAGCTTCCCAACGGTTAGGATCATGATCCACTAACGACACAAGATTCTCTGTTTCGATCGAATGTGACTCTTCATAGAACCAAGGCAAAGCAGTCGCATTGATTGACCTTGGACGACCGACTGCCTCGTAGAGTATTTGTTGCGGATGGAAAAATGCCTTCCATCTTCGACGTTCTTTCAGCCACTCCTCCAGTCTTGCCCCATTCCCGTCATTCCTTCCGAGTCTTGGTCGAAGATGAATACAGTCATTGCCACTAAAGTCGAGGTCCAGTGGAGGTTTGGATGGAAATGTTTCTTGGTTCAAACGAATAAAGTTTCTGGCGTCGTTTGCGTACACGAGAGTGCAGCCAAGGTACTTAGTAATGTCGATCCTTAGGGTTTTAAGATTCGGCAGCATGGTGGCAAACTTGACGTAGTGGGCTGACTCGCACATGTCAAATCCGAGATCTGTGATTTTTTGGCGGTTATGTTGAATTAGGAATCCAACAATACCCCTGGAAATTCGTTGGCGAGCGTAATTCTTTCGTTCCATATTTGTTTCTGAAAAAACTGCTGAAGATAACCCGAATTCATTTTTAGGCAGGAATCGGGCTAATAGACTCTGGTCAAGACAACGAATGTCAGAAGCGGAAAGAGACGACAGATATGACGAGTAGTCGACTGTGGTCAGCTGGGAGTATGGTTCCTTGGGGTGAGCAGTCGAGTAGGAGAGTTTTAGTCCATACTCTCCAATGATAGATCCCAGGTCTGCAAAATAGTCGGATCCTTGGAGATAACTCTGTAAGGATTGATACTGACTAGTAGTTGTAGTTTGGCTATCCTGAATATCCAAAGGCCTCCCATCCAACTTGCTTTCGCTTTGACACTCCAGTTCTGTCAATTGATTGATCAGTCCTTGTCGCCTCAACCATTCGCGCTGTAATGCTGAGCGAAGAACAAGGGCCAATAAGCATTCTTTGCGGTGACCTTGGACATATTGTTTTGTAGAATCTTCACAAGGTGGAAACGAAGGCCAATCCCTGAACTTGTGACCCATCATCAGTCTCAAGGCCTCCTCGAAGAAGAAGCGGTTGACGGTCAAGAGATTAAAGAGCATGGGGATGTCGAACTTGAACTGTTGGATGATGATAGCTAGACATTCTCTAGGCAACAGTAGCTGTCGACGACTTCCTATCGAGGGAGAGTGCTAGCACAAGTCAGTCTCTTCATTCATTCATTCATTCATTCATTCATTCATTCATTCATTCATTCATTCATTCATTCATTCATTCATTCATTCATTCATTCATTCATTCATTCATTCATTCATTCATTCATTCAATATCTTTCTTCGAGGAAGAGACCTCAAGTGGTGGGGCAGTCGTACAAACCTGTGATGTTGATGCAGTGTGAACTGTCGCTTGTCATTGTTGGATGAAGGTGTGGGAAGAAATCAAGTGTAAACAGACAGGAAGAGGAGGGGTATTTATACTCTTCACCCAATGCAACACACACCATCGCCACCCAACGCGATATCTCCCGTTTGTTGTCAGTTTTGCCTCTGTCACACTCTGTGTTACCAAAACATAACAGAAAGCCTCCCTTGCCTCTGGTTGTCATTTACACACTTTCCTGTTATTCAAGAAGCTTGCCTTGACGGTCTATTTTATAGCATTTCTCCTATCGTGACATTACCCTTCGAGTAGCAAACTTGAAAACTGTAGTTTTGCCGACGTCCTTCCTAATAGGCTATAGAGGTATCTGTCGACCTGCTAATCCAACACACCTTCGTCTTCCCCTGGTGCTAGATTAATCAAGCCAAATCAGATCTGGTTCTAGTGTAGCAGGGGTGCCAGCTCAAACTTACTACTTCAAACTGGCAAAGTTAAACTGGCGTGCATAGTCTACCTTGTGTAACACTTTTCTCCTCTTTCAACACACACTCGCCCTTGGTCTCTCATGATCCATTGTCCAAAAAGCATTTTCTAGCCTTTACTTCTCGAAACGCATAGCTCGCCCTCTTTTCTCATCCTCAAGAAAACTTGTACTTTCGGCGAATATTTTGCAGGAAGACTGAGTCCTAAGTCAGTCTCATTTCTTTCTCAAAGCATGAGCTAGCAATGCGGACTCTCATACACTAGGGAGCCTCTGAGCAAGGAAGGCTGAGTCAAAACTCAGTTCTTTCGCCCCCCACTGCCTAGATTACAGAGAGTAGTGGTTTTGGAATCAGGACACCTGTGCTTGGTGTAGCTTTGTCCAAGTACTGGAGACCAGCTCTGGTTTGAAGGTAGGACTTTGGTCAAATGGTCAAAGTGCATCAAGAAACACGTTGCAAGTCATTCTGGATCCTAAATACATTTGGAAGGGATTTTAGTGCTTGGGTGTCTATTCGATCTCAAATTAATTTTATAAATGAACCGAGTGGGATGGAGATGAATTTATCGATGGCCTCCCCCTCCTTTGGAACATCTTTCACAACATTTACTTTATTGTTGAGAGTCTGAGTGGTGAATCTCGCTGTACGAGATCTTTTTTGCATCACATCCGCCAGTGTAGACATCTAGGAGGGCCACTTTGGTCTTATTGAAAGTATTTTACACCAGAACACCTTGCCAATCGAGACGCAGGGAGGCTGTTCTGTTCTCAACAATAGCGCACGCTTGACGAGACCGGCCATCCAAATAGATACAGTCTCTGAGCGGCGATCAATTATGCCTCTCAAGTAACCATGTTTTAAGGATGAGCGATAGAGGAGGTTCCTTGTAGGGTTCCTCGAAGCACGCTGATATATTTGAGTAAAGAGAGTATAGCCAGAGGTAAAGAAATCTCCTATTCAGTGGTGCAGTGTCTTTGTGAACATTGTGTGTGACAGGGGATGGGGGCAAAGTCGAAATCAGGCAGACGGGGGAGGAGAAATCCTATTTATTGCGCAAACATTGAGCGACGGGAATAAATATCTCTTTCCCTCCTCTTTCAAGCAGTTTAACCGTCCTGTTTACATTTGATTTCTTCCCGTGCTGCTTTCTTCCCACTGCTCTCTTCCAACAATGGCCAGTGACAGTTCAAAAAATGCTGACAGTTCAGGTATTTTCAATTGCTCCACCCTCTGGAGCATCCTCCTTGTAGATGAAAGAAAGAAGAAAGAAAAATGAAGAAAGAAGAAAGAGAGGTGAGACTGACTTGTGCTAGCACTCTCCCTTGATAGAAAGCCATCGGCAGCTACTTTTGCCTAGAGAGTGTCTAGTTATCATCATCCAACAGTTCAAGTTCGACATCCCCATGCTCTTTAATCTCTTGACCGTCGACCGCTTCTTCTTCGAGGAGGCCTTGAGACTGATGATGGGTCACAAGTTCAGGGATTGGCCATCGTTTCCATACCGTAAAAATTATACACATGTCCAAGGTCATCGTAAAGAGTACCTCTTGGCCCTTGTTCTCCGATCAGCATTGCAACGCGAGTGGTTAAAACGACAAGGACTGATCGGCCAATTGAGGGAGATGAGGTGCCAAAGTGAAGACAAGGAGGTTGAAAAGTCTTTGGATGATCAGGGTAGTCAAAACACAGCTCCCAGTTGGCGTCAATCCTTACAGAGTTATCTTCAAGGATCCGACTACTTTGCAGGCCTGGATTCCATCATTGGAGAATATGGACTAGAACTCGCGTACTCGCCTGCTCATCCCATGGAATCGTACTCTCAGTTGACCATAGTCGACTACTCGAAGTATTTGTTGTCCCTCTCCGTTCCAGACACTCGCCCTCTCGATCAAGACCTCATGGTCCGACTTCTGCAGCACAATGGATCTGGACCATGGCCAGCAGCTTACCCAGAAACAGAAGTGGAGCAGAGAGACTCTACTTGGCGAAAGGTTGTCAGGGGTCTTGTTCGATTTCTACTTCAGCATAGTTGCCAACAAGTCACCGATCTCAGATTCGATTTGTACGAGTCAGCCTACTATGTCGAGCTTGCTACCAAATTGTCAAGTCTTCAAACTCTAAGGATTGACGGTCAAGCGTTCTCTGATCAGCCTCTCGTATGCATACACGACGCCAAACAATTTATTCGTCTGAACCAAAAAGCGTTCCCTACCAAACATCCACTGAATCTTGAATTTGGCAACAATATCCGTGCTTGTGCTCGACCAAGACTCGACAGGCATGAGATGGGACGAACGAGATTGGAGGAGTGGCTGAAAGAACGTCGAAGATGTAAGGCATACCACTATTTGCAGCAAATGCTGTATGAAGCTGTTGGTTGTCCAAGATCAATCGATGCAACCGCCTTGCCTTGGTTCTATGAAGAGTCGCATTCCATTGGAACAGAGAATCTTGTATCGTTAGTGGATCGTGATGCCGATCGATGGGAAGCCGGTGAGGGCTCAGCAATGGCGGCATTCCTTCGACGTTGTTCCGAGTTACGAACCCTCGTCATATCCGTCGGTCATCACTCTCAGTTTCAGTGGCTCAGCACCTCTCCAACTGCCTTTGGTCGAATAAACAGACCCCCCTTGTCGATGAGCCCAGAACGACCACTTTCCAAGCTTTCATACCTAACGCTGAGATCGCACCGAGACTACAGGATACTTCTCCAAGCTCTCAACGATATAGTGAAATCATCTGGAGAGAACCTCGAAAAAATTGCGGTCAAGCAATTTAGTTTCTACCTTCCTGACCAACCAGGCATGATTGAGACTGTGTCGAGAAACTCTCAAGAATGGCGAAACCTTCTTAGCTCAACAATCATTGGAGCTGACTGGTATCTTCCAAAAATACGCAAAATCGATCTTGCATTTGAAGGGATTGTTTCGATCGGATCCTTTGACCAATGTCCACTCCTTGAGAGTCTTTCAATTCAAGATAGAGGCATCTCCTCCATCGCACAAGAACCGGATGATACCTATTTGAATTCGGTAGCACTCTTACCGATCTGGAAACTTCCCAGGCTAAAGTACCTGAGGCTGTCGGGAATGGCTACTATGCAGTTTGACTTTGAGTCTATCAAATATATGAGATGCTTGAAGGATCTAAGACTGGATTTTTACGAAGAAGTGCGTTTCTCAAGTTTTGCAAACCTTTATATGAAGACGTGTCCCAATGTTATAGAGTCAATCCTTGTAAGTAATGATGCTCATATCAGATCATGTTGTTTCTCTTGACTACATATTTATTCTTGCTGATCTATTCACGGTACGGATTTGAATTGATAGGACAAGACGAGAGACCCCCAGCCAAAATGGGATCCAACATCTAGATTCTATCCTTGGAACTGGTCGTCCGAGTCACTCTCCAAGATCGCACTCATGTGTCCTACAGTCATGATGTTCCATCGAGACCTATTCTACCGGTTTCCATCTTTAGCAATTCTAAATTTTAGAACCCCATTGGGAAGAAGCTGTGTATTTCTACAAACCCAAGAGGAAGTTTTGGCAAAGATCTATTCTGCGCAAACTCTAGTTCCACAAGACCCATCCTTCAATTTCGACCATATTGTGAATCAAAGGTCACAACACCCACCTCTAGCAACAGCTGAACCTCTCTCTGAGCAGGCGGAGCAAATCTCCCACCAACCTCAAGCTCCTTCAAGCCTAAGTTCTAAGAGCAAACTTCGAGAACTCGCTTTCATTGGTGAATGGAACCGTCTCGGTCTCTATGAATGGGTCCGGCTATTGACAATTTATGTACCCCGTCTCAGCTCAGTGCAAGTCTACTACAGTGGATTGGGCAGTGGTTTATCCACCCAGAATATCTAAGACGCTCACGAAATCATTGAGAAGATGAAGGAGACTCAGGGTAGAGTCAAGGAGGATAGAGACGACACTATGGACAAATCACCCAGACTCAGTTTTCACCATGAAACGTGTCTAAAAGGCGGTCAGGTTTTTATATTCCGTCTTAATACATTGTCCAATTCATGGGAGAAAGAACTGTAACTCAGGGGAATAACGCAAGATGGGACAGTGCGATATACGGTCAATTGAAGAGTCAAGTAAATGTGTTCACTGGGGAACTGATCAACATTGTTCCAAAGTAACGTTATTAATAAAGCCTCTCTCATCAATCTTCGGAAGAAGAAATAGAATACGTCAAGTCTTTCGATTAATTTAGTATTGGTCAGGAAGCGTTAATCAGTCTCTCCCTCTCTCTCTCTCTCTTTCTTGTCTTGAGTCTCCTCGTAGTTTTCTCTATTCGAAATCCTAATTGTCAACAAATATGGGGATCGTTGAATTTGAGGCCAGTCTGCGCTTGTGTGTTTGATGTATTGCAGAAAAGGACCACAATCACTGCATGCCTTCTGAGCGATCGCCAAGTTTTCCACCTACATAACATGAAAGTTAATCAGCCGAATCGCTGTGAACAAACTCCAGGGAATATGGTAAGGAGTGCCAGAGTCGAAAGGATCACATATTAGGAAGACAAGATTTTTTTTTTTTTTTATCTTTTCAGACCGAAGTTGATGCTAACTAGCACTTTTCTTTCTTTTTCAAACAAAAATATAGCATTGGTGGCGCTAAAGCACAAATAGGCAAAGTCGACTTGGTGCTAGCTCTTCAGGCAAGGCGATAACCAACCTATCTATGTTCTGCGTGACCAAGCGCGACTCCAGAGGAAAGAGAGGATTCAAGGCAACAGTGACTTTGATGACGGGAAAGGAAAGTGGCATAGAGCCCAATGCTAGTGGTAGAAAAGGAGAAGTAAGAATAGGCAACGCTTTGACGGACAGAGAGGAAGGAGGAAGCCTGGTTTTCCGTTTGCTGTGCAAAGGAATAGAGAGGCTCATAATTCTTGCCTATTCTGGTTTTGCGGAGGGTTGTGTAAACTTTAAATCAGCATAAGTAGGATCGTTTTCTCTTTCATCATCCTAACGTTCAAAAAAAAAAAGGAGTCGAGAAGCATCTCATCTCGGCCTCTTCCCTGTCCACAAGAATCGGGATGGCGTCCAGCAAAAAGTCGGTCGTTGCCAACCACCAGAGCACTCATCGCACCCACTCGTCCAGTAAAACCACATCCGTGACCTCTTCATCCCTTTCATCATCCAACCAGCATCGGTATCAGCATGAGGAGAAACCCGTCAAACCCCTGAGCATCACCCGACCTGTCGAGCTGGTCGTCGAGCTGTTGACAAACCATGCACACATCTGGAAACTGGCTGCTCTCTTGTTCCTAGGAGAGATCCTCTTGAACATTGTTATCATCAAAAAGGTCCCATGTACGAAAGCGCTCGTATCCAGTGCAATTTCCTTGCCAGGACTCTGTATGTGGGATTCTTCTGTTGTCATTTACTCACCTTCTTGGAGCGCGTTCTTTGTGTTACTTTGTCTATAGACACAGAAATTGACTGGGTTGCCTACATGCAAGAAGTGACAGGATTCATTCGTGGAGAGACCGACTATGTAAAGCTGAGAGGCGACACCGGACCTTTGGTCTATCCAGCAGGATTTGTCTATATCTACTCAGCGCTGTACTATCTCACAGACTTGGGAACCAACATTCTCAAGGGTCAATGGTTCTTTATGGGGCTCTACATGGCAACGCTTTTAATAGTGTTTGCGATCTATGCCAAGGATGAGGAGGTATGTGCATTTCGAGAGTGAGGCATTCAACCGCTCTTAGAATGTTAAAAGGCTCGTTCTAATATTTCCCCTCCTTTCTATTACTCGTTGCACTCAGATCCCTCCCTATGTACTGGTCTTTGTATGCTTGTCGCGACGTCTTCACTCGATTTATGTGCTGAGGCTATTCAACGATCCTGTGGCTATGTTCTTTCTATACGCTTCCGTCCTCGCCTTCCTTCACCACCGATGGACGCTCAGTAGCACACTCTTCAGGTAATTGAGTGGTTCCTTATCCGTTCTTGATGGCAAGATGATTTCGTCCGCCAAACCCTTACACCACCTTTCATTATTTTGTGACCCAATGACTACTCCTCATTTAATAGTTTGGCTGTGTCGATCAAGATGAACATTTTGCTCTTTTTCCCCGCATTTGGATATCTTGTCTGGCAGGTGCAGGGCTTTGTCGGGACTTTGATCCAGTTGGTGCATATGGTCCTGATTCAGGTCATTCTCTCTCTACCATTCACACTCCATCATGCAGAGAGCTATGTGAAGAAGGCCTTTGAGTTTTCAAGGGTGTTTGACTATCAATGGACTGTCAACTGGAAGATGATCAGCAAGGATATGTTTTTGAGCCAAGGGTTTGCGAAAGCACTTTTGGCGGGCCATTTTATTGTCTTGTTTGCATTTGTGATTCTGAAATGGGGCACGTAAGTACCTAGTCCACGGTTCTGCTCTGAGAAGCGGGGGGGATGGGCCATTGTTGTTGTGTTGATTGAGTAAGAGGAAAGCGTTCGCCATACTGGAGTCATCTAACTTTCTTTTATTTTTATTTTTATTTTTATTTTTTTTATATCCCTCCCGTACTTTACTTCCAACATTTGGTTGTCTCTGGATTACTGGATTTGCATTTCTCGGCCAAAACCACCAGTTCCGATAATGGTATTATTCTGGTAGTCTATCATGGATTTACATCTTCCAGGTCGAGACTCCAAATCAGTGCACAGTATATGAAGCCGAGTCGTGTATTGACGAAAATCTTTACAAGCAACTTTATTGGAATTGTCTTTGCGAGAACGTTGCATTACCAATTTTATTCGTGGTACTATATGACACTCCCATACCTTCTCTGGCAGACTAGGATTCCTCTTGTGTTCAAAGTGGTCCTCCTGGGAGCCATCGAATGGTCTTGGAACGTATTCCCAGCGACGGCAGAGAGTTCAAGTGTTTTGCTGGCATGTCATGCTGTGATCCTGCTGGGACTTTGTGTGGGACCGAAAAGATCGAGAGAGGAAAAGAAAACAGCGTGAAGGACCTTTTGGGCACATTCAGTTCGGACTAGAAAAAATGTGTCTGGCAAATTTGAAATAAAAAAAACGTTCTACGAAAATTGCAACCTTCTTGAACCTTGTCTTCGTTGGCTCGCACCCTCTCACCCCAAGTCTGCAAGTCTGGAATCGCGACTTGAAAAAAGGTGTGGCACCTCCAGGAAACAAGAAAAAGCATGGAGCAAGAATCTAGTCACAGTGATCAGACCGAAACGCACAGTGCTCATGAAAAAGATGACTACGAGGCCATGGACGTGGACATTGAGGAGCTGTTCAGCGACGAGGACGAGAACGACGACCTAATCGACGACGAGGCAGAACTACAGGAGTTACTTCGGCAACAAAATGTAACCATTGACCCTCCACTGTCATTGCCATCCCAACCGACCCCGGATGTCGAGGTGGACATGAGAGAGAATGCGGCCACGAATGCGGCAGTGATCCTGGAGAATATGGCATCTCACAGCTCTCAGACCAGTAGTAGGGCTGCATCAACTCACTTCACAAGCATGAGTATGGGCTCGAAGGATCCCGTCATGTCATTCGATGCCCATATGACATTACCCATGATCTCCTCTTTTCTCACAGGAACGTCTACTTCGCCTCTGCCTTTTCAACCAACCAGTCATGGTGTATCAACAGGACCTCAAATTCAACTGCCAAACACCTCTTTCTTTGCACAGGAGGCGAACAGACTGCAAGACCCTCAAAGTACATCTGAATACCAAGGCACGAACATTGGTGTACCTGACTCTTCAGCAATCGAACTTTTGCACAGGACCCTCCTCTCCTCCTCTGCCAATGCTCCACCCACGACACAGGGCTCAGAAAGGATCAACTCGACGTCTACCGGAGCAATTCCAGAGCTCGGTGAACACGCCGACTCTAGACAAGAAGAGGGGACAGAAATGGACCTAGGGGAATATGAAGAAGGGAATGAGCATTGGATCCAAATCAGTCACGAGGATAATGTACATGTAACTTCAGAGATCCGAGAAAAGACAAAGAACGCCCTTGAAGTCAATAGAGAGTATCAAGAAGTCCTCAAACGACAGCTGCGACAGATCGAATTGGCACGTCAGAGAAATCGCAGGCTTCAGGTAGGCATTGAGGGGTATTTCAAGGAGAATCTCGGTACATTGCCTTATCTTGATCTTAATCATAATCCTTGCACCCCCTTCCTTCTTTCTGGATAGGCTCAAATGAAAGAAATCATTGACAACCAGGATCGTGTCAAACAAGTGCCCACTATAGCGTCTTCCGCTAAACTACAAGGAGTGTTCCCATACTTTGTGGATGATAAAAATGAGGTAACGCAAGATCAAGATATGGCTAGAGGAGTGCGAGAGTCTCTTCTTCCCCTTCCTCAAAACACTGAATTGTACCCTCACTCACTCATTCCTTTTTTTCTTCACCTGGGAATCTCTCATTTGATTCTTTTAGACGCCACCCCCCAACCAAGATACCATAAATTCTCTAAAAGTCACGGCCGGATTCTCGACAAAGATCAAGCACTGGACAGAAAAGGAACGGGAAAATCTGAAGGCGGGTGTGATTTCAGAGAACAAGCGTTTATTGTATACGACATTTACACTGGCCCGAGATGTAAATGGGTTACGAGCCCTTGAGAACGCAACAGATACAGAGATGATGCTGAATACTAAGGGTCTAGATTGGAAACGCATCTCCAAGATGTTTGTATGTATTGTCATGACGGAACGTACTTTCTATTCCCTCCTCCTCCCACAGGTATTGTTGAAAAGAGATCAGAGGACCATTGCGGAGCAAATTCTAAGACACCAAAATCTCCCCCCTCTCCCTTCTCCCCTTCTGTATTATCTAGGTTGATACAAGAACGGCATCCGAGTGTCTGATTCAATGGACAGGACATGATCATCCAGGGATCAACAAAAAGGCCTGGACCAGAGAAGAAGCTGTGAAACTGGATGAATTGGTCAAAAAATATGGTCAACGCAACTGGATTCAGATCGCATTGGATCTCAACTCGAACAGAACGGGCGCTCAGTGTTTCCGACATTACATGTCAAGACAGAACAAGACGACCACGAAAGGGTAAGTAGAGAGCTGGGATGATTCTCATTGGAACTTTTTTTTTTTTTTCACTTTGCATCTCAAGAATGCATTTCTTACGTATGCTTTATCTACCCCCTCGAAAAATAGTATGTGGACCGAAGAGGAAAACAACATTCTTCGGGAGGCAGTGAACCTGTTGGGCACCAACAGCTGGCAACAGGTCGCCTACTGTCTTGATAATCGGACAGCTGCTCAGTGTGCGACCCAATGGTTAAAGGTCTTGGACCCACGAATTAGACGTGGTCGGTGGTTAGAGGAGGAGGATGGGGCTCTCAGGGCAGCAATTCAGTTGTATGGCGCAGGCAAATGGACCAAAATCCAACAACATGTTCTGGGCAGAACTGACATTCAATGTCGAGAACGCTACATGAATATTCTTGCGCCAGGTGTCAAGACAGGACCCTGGAGCAACGAGGAAGATGAACGACTGATGGAATTGGAACGACAGTTGGGTGGAAAGAGATGGGCCAAGATTGCCTCTATGATGAATGGACGGACAGATAACCAATGTTGGCGGAGGTTTTTAATGTTGCAACGAGAGCATGCATTGCTGACAGGGGGAGAGATACCGATAGAGTACGATCGTTCGAAGAGACGCAAGGGTATGATGACGACCGAGGGAGAATCAAGTCATGGAACGATGGACGAGGGATCAAATGTAAACCGGAAACGACATTTACTAGGTTTTGGTCGGGCAAGAGAGCCCAGTGAGAGTTATTTCAGGAGGAGAGAAGGACGTCGACGACTACTCCAACAACGACTTGAAGAACGAGCAATAATATTGGAGGGAATGCGGAGAGAGGTCGTAACGGAGCAAGAGGAGGAGTTAAGAAAGGAATATGATCGTTTTGCAATGGGCGAACGACGCATTTATGATGCATGGATAGCACAGTGGAGCCGCCACGTGGACCCAATAGAGAAGGTGTTCAACCTTGGAATTCCACCAACAATTCCAATAGCACCCTCCTCTGTAGAGTCTACTCGTCAAGAAACTGAGTCATCAAACAGCAATGTTGCAGCGCCTGAGCATCCATCTGCAGATGGTAGAGGAACACTGGATCCGACAGAAGAGCCAGCAGAACAGAGAAGTCTTGATGTCCAGGCCAGAGTGGGCGCTAGTGCCAATTCGGGTACTAATGCCAGCTCAGATACTATTGCCAACTCAGATACTACTGCCAACCCGGATGCTACTGAGACGAGTGCTACCGGAGGCGATTCTATAGCCAGAGCTGGTGATGGATCTAGAGTACCGATTCGTCACGAATGGTCCATCACTCACCCAATTGTTCCCAATCCAGCAGAAGTATTGTTGCCAGGAAGGATCCGACCTACACCGCCATGCCTTGCAACCATGAATGCATTTGAGAATATTCTTATCCAGGGCAAATCTTTGGACAACAGGTTCCAGTTGAAGCACACCATCAAACGGGGATCGATCCTGAACCCTAGCAAGACAGAGGTACTATCTGTTAAAGAGCGGGAACGCCCCGAGTTTGTTGAGCTAGCAGAGCGATTTGAGGCGACGTTTATGTGGCCAATGCTCATGGGAATGTTAGACATGAATGAGGCAAGAAGTCTAGTGCGACCCCCACCACGACCACAAAGCGAGAGCTCAATTAATCTGATAGCGGCCGAAAAAGCTACTAAGCAAGCAGAAAAGGAAGCGATCCAGGCCGCCAAGGAGGCAAGAAAAGAAGCCTCCAGACAGGCGCTTGAGGCTCGAAGAGAAGCGAGGAGGTATGAAATGGAGCTTAAGTTGGCTGATCAAGAAGCCAAGAAAGCCAGGCGAGCGGCGAGAGCAAAAGCAAAAGAGCTCAAAGCAGGGGGTGGTGTTGGTAGTAGTAGTGGTAGTAGTAGTCGGCCGAAAGCGACGAAAGCAGGATCCGAGCAGGGTTCAGGGTCGATCGAGTCGGCGACTGCGAAGACTCCCTTGACAGGCGAATCCTCAAAGCCAGCAAAGTCGTCTGCCACTCGACGCAAATCATTTCATGACTGAAGACTCGCAAAAGCACATATAAAAAACAAAAAAACTGTAATCTTGAACACATTGGCGAAAATATGATGGTTCATTCCTGTTGTCCTGTTGTCCTGTCATCCTTTTTTCTATTTTTTTTTTTTTTTAATAGCGGCCTTGTTTACTCTTTTGTGGCCAAATCACTCAATGCATGGGATTTGTGTAGTCTTCTTTTCTCGTCTTGATTGTATCTACAGATCCACAACAGCCTTCCAGAGCGCATCGTTAAGGTAGTGTGCCGTTTCAACTCCAATGCCCTTGTTAACACTTCGACTATTTTTTTTTAAAAAAAAAAAAAATAAATAAAAAAAAAATGGCTCGTTTTGTCAGATACTGTTTCCGGATCTCTTGGTAAAACCGATGACACATTCGAGGTTAAAAGGCAATGCTGTAATACACTTACATATCTTCAGTGGACATCTTTGTCAATCCGACAGCCAAGATCTCGTTCTTTCCCTCAGCCGTGATGGCAACCATGGATTCAGCTGGAACAGAGACGTCCATCCTTGCGCCTGCAGAAGTCAATCCTGGGCACATAATGTTGGCTCCCGCAAGAACAAACTTGATAGCGCCTCGATCAACCTGAAGCCTTGGAAAAAAAAATGTTGGGAAAAAAAAAAAAGAGAGAGTCGGCCGAAAATATTAGGGGGGCGAGAAAGAGAGGATCGGTTCCAGAGATTCATGTTTGGAGGAAAGAAAAAAAAAAAAAAAAAAAAAAAAAAAAAAAGCGCAAACATACACTTGTGAAGGAGTCTCAGGGTAGGGTAGTAGGGACCCTCAAATCGCTGGTAGAACAAGACCTCGTTGTTCATCACAATCATGTTGATATGATCATGGCTAATTCAAAAATTACAAAAGAACGAGTCGATCAGTCAAAGGAACCAGTGGTGCCAGGGTTTAGGAGCAATCTCTGATATTAAAAAAGGGTGTTGACTACAATACCACTTCATCAGGACCAGGGGGGCCTTTTTGGGCATCACATCGTCAATGATACCCTCGATGCCAGCCTTGTACTGGTCGAGGATCTTTGCGCGGATGGCCCGCTGGACAGAGGACTTGACCTGAGTGTGTCCTGCTACGTCGTCTTTGATGTTGAATCTGTATTAAAAGAAAGAAAATATAAAAAGATAAAAAAGAGGTGAGCGAGAAGGGTTTACAAACAGAGCCACTTTAGGTTCCTCGCCCAGTTAATGCATGCAGCGATGATTCACAAAAAAAAAAAAAAAAAAAAAAAAAAAAAATAGACAGCAGCATGGCTGGACTTTGGCGGGATGTTATACTTTTTGAACATGGTGGGGTCTGTTGTGTCCTGTCTGGCTCTCTGTCCTTTGCTGTCCGATGCAATAGGCCTGACTGAAGTGCGGCGCGATGTCGATGTGGAAGGAAGAAGGGCTGCATCACATGCCACAACACAAAATATTTTTCAAGAGAGCACGAGAGTGTGTGAGAGCACTTCTACAAGAGCTAGAGTGAGAGAGAGGGAGAACAGAACGTAGCCCGTGCGAGCCCGGCCTCTTCCTGGACCAGTGGGCCCTGGGCCAGTCCCAGTCCCAAGTCTGTGGTCCCTGTTCTGCCGCTCTCATTTTGACTTTCTTCCTCGCTTTCTTCTTTCATCATCCACACTTGTCTCGAGGCCCCATCCGCCGAATCCCTTCTTCACCGATGGCGCAATCGACCCTGAGCCGTTTCAAAAACTTTGACGCCTATGCCAAAACGCTGGATGACTTTCGAGTCAAGACCTCGACCGGTGCTGCAGGTACCTGTTTTCATCTCTCCTCGTCGCCAACATCTCGTCTCAACTCTCTCGCTTATCATGACTCATCCAAAGCAAAAAACGTGTCCACCTGCTCTCACTCTCATTCCTACACAGTCCATCACACTTCAATGACTCGCACTCTAACGTTTTCTTTCTCCATTGCTGCTAGTCACTTTGGTCAGTGCGTTCATCATCCTGGTTCTGTTGATGGGTGAATTCTTTGACTACAGGTCCGTCCACCTCGAGTCCTCTCTGATTGTCGACAGCGGTAGGAAAGAAAAGATGGCTATCGCGTTCGACGTCTCGTTCCCAAAGATCCCATGCTACAGTAAGGCAAAACTTGTCTCTCCTTTCCCTCGACGAACGAAGGGGAAAAAGGAAATTCAGCTCAACGTTCTTTGTGTTCAACAGGATAATAAGGGGAAGGAAAACAAACACTAAACAACAAAGCTTTCACTCCTTCCATTTATGTTGCAAAAACCAAATAGTTTTGACGCTGGACGTTATGGATGTAGCGGGAGAACATCAGGCCGACATTACACACTCTGTCTACAAAGTGCAACTTGCTCCAGATGGCACGGAGATCAAGCGGGAAAAGACTGCGAGTATGTTCAGTGAGATGATGCACAGTAGCTACCCCTAGTAATTCCTGAGAGAGTTGCTACTGTTTTGTCTTTCACGCGCATTCGAGCTGCTGGTATTAATTCTTCTCCTCATCTCGCCATCCCTCACCTTTACCCTCTGTAGAATTGGGAAGCTCTGGTCCTGAAGTGAAGGATGTTGCCGAGAACAGCTGTGGACAGTGTGGCGGTGCTCCACCTCCTGAGAACGGATGCTGTAACTCATGCGAGGACGTTCGTCAGGCTTATGTCCGTCAGGGATGGTCTTTTAATCACCCAGAGGATATTGAACAGGCAAGTGATTGGACTGCTCTCAGTCCCATACTACGCAATTAGTCTCAGGGAATCCTCTTTCCCGACTCCCTTGGCAACGCATTTATATTAACCCGCCTTTTTTCTATTATTTTTCTTCTTCACTGATAGTGTGTTCGCGAGGGTTATGTTGAAAAGATGAAGGAGCAAGCCAATCAGGGATGCCGGATGCACGGCCAGATCACTGTCAACAAGGTTGCCGGAAACTTCCACATCGCTCCCGGTCGATCTTTCCAGAGAGGCAATATGCATGTTCACGATATTCAGCAGTATATGGAGAACGGACTTGACTTTTCGCATCATATCAAGCACCTGAATTTTGGAGAAATAGTACCCAACGTCCACAACCCCTTGGACAATTTGAACGTTCATGAAGCCAAGGGATTGTACATGTTCCAGTACTACATCAAGGTGGTCGGAACGCGCCATCACTACTTGAGCAAGGCCCCTGTTAATACCAACCAGTACTCGGTGACTCAGTTCAACAGGAATATCATGCCAGAGGACTCGAACCCCTTCAGTCAGCCCCGAGGACTACCTGGTAAGTCACACTGAAGCCTTTCCTTCTTGATTAGAAAAGCCTTTATTGTCACTCGAGACTTGATGTGATTTAACACAAAAGCCCATCTCCATGTGTATGTTTAGGTGTATTTTTCAACTTTGACATCTCGCCTATGGTCGTCATTCAGAAGGAGGAGCGCAAGTCGTTTACATCGTTCTTGACGGGAGTCTGTGCCATTGTTGGTGGTGTCTTTACAGTGGCGAGCATCTTGGACAGCTTTCTCTGGAGAGCGGAGAGGACTCTGAAGAGAAAGATGGAGTTGGGAAAGGCGCTTTAATAGCAGGGATATCCCCCCTACCTTTTCCTATTCCTTCTTTTCTCTTCTTCCCACATCTCGACTGGATGGCAGACAATGATACCAAGCAGGGAATGAAGTGGATGTGGGGCGACGAGGAACAAAAACCCCCATGGATACCACAGTTTGGAGCGATTCAATGCCAACATTTGAATAAAAAGTGCTTTTTGCAAAGAGATCCATCATACTTGATAATCATTGGGGAAATGAAGAAAATACCAGGGGCTCAAAGCTTTAGATGTCAAGAAAGACTCTTAATAACTATCATGATGGTCATGCCGTGCTTTTAAAAAGTGAAAAAAAATAAAATAAAAAAATAAGTGTTTCTTTTCTTTTTCTACCCTCCATCGAAGCAGCAGGGTCCTGCAAAGAAGAATCGTTTCAAGACATGGGCTCTTCAGGAACTGTTGCCTAGCGACATTGCACACTGAGGGCTTCCCCGCATATATCTCACTTGACCCCTATCCAATATCCTACTCTCACTAAACATTTGTCCACTCTTTACACTCCAACCTCAGTCCAGCATTTGCCCCCTTGTCTTCGCACCTCTGCAAAAATTTCAAGTGACAAAAGTACCCGTCATGACATTTCAGCACAGAATCATTCGGGTGAAGGAAATAAAAAAGGGAGACTGGGAGGAGAGGGAGCCAATGGCTCCTTAGTCATTTCAGGTTCGAGCGATGCTGGAAACGTTAGAGAGCGACGCAGGGGAAGGTGAATGGATAGAATGGACGAGGAGCAGGGAAGGAGAGGAGAGGCGCTTCGCCCAAACGCTGGTTCAAGAAGGGACCACGTCGGTCACGTTCTGGGCAGTCTCAGTGAAGCGCTTTTTTTTTTTTTTTTCTCTCTCTCTCTCTCCCTTCCTCTCTCTCCCCTCTCTTTCTCCTCTCTCTCTTTCTCTCTCTCTCTCTCTCTCTCTCTTTTTTTTTTTTTTTTTTTTTTTTTGCTGCTCCACCCGAATTTGTATTCATCTCGATTCTACTGATTCCCATCCATCACTGCATCACTGCCTGGTAATGGGCGCGGCGCTGTCCAGACGACCCTCTTCCGGCTCGGACCCTTTCCATTCGCCATCAAGGCATGACGAGGAAGAGCCCTTGTTCAGTTCTAACAGTCTCCATAATCATCATGGCTTGCCACGGCCATTTCCAACAGCACCAGTGACAGCTCTTGTGAAAGAAGCTCGATATGGTAAACAGCAAGAGCAAGAGAACTGAGTTTTTCCTCTCTGTTTCTATCATGGCTGCTAACACAAAAAAAAAAATCTTCCGTGGACATAGCCATCATCAACGCACTGGACACATCACTGACACGGGACGAACTTGGGTCACCGGAGATCTATCTCGCCCTGCTTCTGCCTATTGTCAGAGTTTATCGAGAAGAGCGGAAAGAGACTGCTGCTGTGTACTGTTTCCTGCTGAACCGGTGGCAATTCTTGCAAGATGCTGAAGACGATCTTGCGAACGCTCGCCTAAACGAGACACGGTATGGGTCTACACTTGTATAATATTTTTTCTCAGCGTCGTTTGGTTTCAAGAGATGCTGGAGTGAAATACCGCAAGACCGAAAGTCCGAGCCTAATCTCTCTCTTTTCTCGCGTTCTCCATCTTTTTTTAGAGCACATGCATGCGAGATTGTGGCTACAAAGTACAGTAGACAGACTTTCTTGATTCATCCTATGCCTCTGGGATATGCTTGCGTAACACGCTAACCAGAGAGCTGGAACCCTCCCTTCCCTTCCTGTGTCCACTGGTACAGAGTACTGAAAGCCTTTTCAATGCGACAACTGATCGATGTTCTGACCTATGACTTTGCACCTGTGAGAAGTAAGCACCCTCAGTCCGCTGAAGTGTCTTATCTAGATTTTGTTGATGGTCATCCGAAAAAAAAAGACGGATACTAACGCTACACTTCTACAGGGAAAGACACTCGATCTCGATTGTATCTGCCACACTTTGAAGGACAACCCTCTAACGAGCCTATGAGCGCACTGGAAGTTGCAATCTCAGGAAGAGCGAAGCATTTTTTATCCAATCCTCTTGTGCAGGAGATCGTTAGTATGTGAACAGTACCGAACCATGTCGGTTGAGACTACAACAAATGAATGACCATCTGGACTTGATTCGGGATCAAAAAAAAAGAAAAAAAAAAAAACTCATTCATTTTCCCTGGTCAGACCAGATTTGGTTAGGAAACATTGTCTTTTTTGCCACCGCCATCGATGAACCAGACACTTGTCTGAATGCATCCCAGCAAGAGATCCGAACTGTCTCGATCTACGATAGTCGTAATATCAAATTCTTACGACTATCTAGACTCCGTGTCCCGAGATACAAGACCACTTTTCAGATGGTATCCTTCTCGGCCTTTATTTTCATTTACACTGTGGTCACATTTGCAAAGGAAGCAGAATTGACTGCTATGGAAGTGGTAAAGTTCGGCTTTTTTTTTTTTTTTTTTTTTTTTTTTCCCTGAGATGAGAAATCTCGGTCGCCAGAAGTATCAGCAGTGGTCATGGTTAAGGTAACTGTTTTTTCTCATTTTTTTTCTTTTTCTGATCGACCTGAAAACTTGCCTCAAACTAGATTTTAGATGTGTTTGCACTTTCCTACACACTGGACGAATTTATCCAACTCAAGGATTCGGGACCTTCCTTCTACTTTGAGACCGTGTGGAATCTGTTTGATGTTCCTATTTACATCATCTTTTTGGTTTTTATGAGTCTACGGATCGCCACTATCACCACAGAGTCGATCGAGATGTCCGACTTTGCATACGACTTTCTGGCATGCAATGCCGTATTACTCTGGCCCCGACTGTTTGCAGCGCTAGGTAACAATCTCGAAATTCGTTAATCAAAACTTTTTTTTTTTTTTTTTTTTTTTTTTTTTTTTTTTTTTTTTTTTTTTTTTTTTTTTTTTTTTTTTTTTTTTTTTTTTTTTAAAAGATTTCGCCGCTAACCTAGAGGCGCATGTCCTTGAATTATTTGGGGGTGACTAGACCACTACAAGTTCTTTGGAACCATGCTTATTGTTCTTCGACAGATGATGCTGGACGCTATGCTCTTTTTGGCTCTATCATTTGTCTTTTACGTTGGGTTTCAGCAAGCTTTCTACGTAATAGACAGTCTTTCAACCTCTTCCTTCGGACAAAACACAAGACAAAAAGAGATATGCATGCTAAAGTTAATTATGTATCAACATTCTCTTGTTCCCTCCATTTTTGATCTTCTGTAGGCCCTGCATGACAACACCAAAACATATGGAGAGATTGCATGGCTCTTGCTGCAAGTCTTTCTTGGGTCGGCATTCTTGGGTTTTGAACAAGCCTCTGAGCTCTCGGAACTCTTTGGAGCTCCCTTGATGGTGTTTTTTGTCGCCATTTCGGTTTTGATGCTCTACACACTACTCATCTCTATATTTTCACAGACATTCTCAGAGGTGAGCGTCATTGTAGTCATAACGGTGCCATCGCGCGCGAGGTAGGAGGTCGAGATTTTGACCACACATTACCCCTTCTTCTTGAGCCATAGGTTAGCGCGAATGCAAAGGAGGAATTCATGTACTTATTTTCGGTCAAAGTCATGGAAGAAGTCAAGTCCGATGAGCTCTACGAGTTTCAACCCCCATTCAATATTTTGGCGGGCATAATCGTTTGGCCTTGTAAAATGCTCTATCCTACAGAGACGGCTGGTCGGGTCAGCCGGGGGCTATTACGATTATTCTATTTTCCAGAGTTGGTCTGCATCTGGTTCTTTGAAGTGATGGTATTGAAAAAACGACCCCAGTACATGCCGCGCCAAGGACAAACTAGTCATGGATCGACTTATGGGACAACTTTTTTGACAGGACCACACTCAAAAGGCGCTACCAGTGATTCACAGACGATATTCATAGGAGGAGGGGTCGCAAAGAGAAGATATGATGTAAGTCATACCACTGGCGCGTCTAGCTCGAATTCTGCGGCAGATTCATCCTTAGCGGCAGGACACCCAACCTCTTCCCCTATTGACTGTGATTCAAACAGCTCCAGGAGTGATCAGCGTCAACAACAGGATACAGATTTTGAGCCATCGACGCTCCCATCGGGCTCAATCACTGCGTCAGCGGTCCAACAGCTCCAACATCTCAACACTCGTGGACTTGGCATTGACGTGAGGAGTAATGAGGTCCTAACACCCTATTGGGACAACATTCTACGGTTCCGAGAAGCAAGCAACAAGGGTAATCCAGGTCAACAGCCACCTTTCAAAGGTGACCCAGCCTCAAATCATGAGCCTACGGGAACACCATACTCCTACTATCCTGCAGTGCCTATCGGGATGAGGAACCCTAACCTTGATTACATGCGACACGGTAGTATTTCAGGCTATGATCCGATGCACAACGGGACTGATGATCCCATGAATGGAGCCTCGCATGCAAGATGGCGTCTAGGAGAAATACCGGAGGATGGAGGCCTATCGGCAGTCGGAGGAAACTTTGTGGATCAATTCTCCTTCCAAGCCAGTGGGCCATATCCATACTCGCAGTCATCGCAAAGCCATCACATGCCAATGCCACCCAATCAGTACCAGCAGTGGCAACCACATCAGCGCGTGCCTTCAGAGTTTGTGGTGGCCGAGATTCAACACTTACAAGAGCTACAGGAGCGTTACCAACAGCGACAGGATGAGCGACATCGTGAGCTAACTCGGCTTGTCGAAAATCGGTTTACAGAGGTACGCCAAAAGATGGAACAACTGGATCAGAAGCTTGATCGATTAACAAGCGTCCTTGCTTCGGAGGATCAACCGCCCACTAGTACAGCAGAAAGTACTTCTAAACTCACTTCCTAGGAAAGGATTGAGGAGTGTATAAAAAAGGGCATCTAAAAGGTCTTGACCGATACATTCAAGCTACAGAACTCATTTCAAGCTACCAAGCACAGGCCAGCAGATCAACACAACACCGCACGCACACGCATATAACCTAAAGCACACCCTACTAAAGAGTCCGCTATGCACCTCTACAACTTTTTCGGTCTCGCCCTTGGGATGACCCTTTTGGGGACGACGATGGCTTTGACCAATGATAACGAGGAGGACCATTTTATGAAGCGAGCCCAAGATTATGATGACCGTAGCCTGTACCGCCATTGGGGTGGCGGATGGGGTGGCGGAGGATGGGGAGGATGGGGCCGTGGTGGTGGCGGATGGGGCCGCGGCGGTGGAGGATGGGGTCGTGGAGGAGGAGGATGGGGCCGCGGCTGGTAAACGGAGGATTCAAGGATCAAGACGTCAATGATCTATCCTCACTTTCTCTCACTTTCTCTCACTTTCTCTCACTTTCACTCTCTCTCTCTTTCTCTCTCTCGAATCCTGGACACTCTCTTTTGTGGATTCAAGCAGTGCTTTGATAGGAACAATAGACTGCTTCTATAAAAAAAAGAAAAAAAGAAAAAAGAATAAAAGTGCCTCGGGTCTTCCACACGCAGCCATGCCAAATGTGACGTGCAAGCGCAGGTAACGCGTATTGTACACGGAAACTGTTTGATACGAATCTCAGGCAGTCTGATCTATTGAACTACTCCCTACTTCCTTTCTGTTCCGGATTTCCATCATGGCAATGCTCAAGTCGATCCTGGATCGGACTTTCAGCCGAACAGGCAATGCATTGCTTTCAAGCACTGGGACTGCAATGAAGATTCCATTGCCAGGATTGACTCCATTCCATGCCCACTCATTCCGCCCTTGCTCTCGCTCGATCCACTCTTCTGTGCCAGCTCTCTACACCCCTCCTCCCAGAAAGCCAAAGAACGCTCACGGGGGTGGTATCCGCGATCGCTTTGGGGCTTATAAGCGCCTTTCACCCACTTCTCTCCGACTGGGCGTAGTTCCTCCAGAGATCGATCAGTTGGTGCCTCCTCATATCCAGCGGCCTGGGTATGCGCTTCGTGGAGAGCCCTCCGAATGGGCCTCGTTCATTCCGATCTATAGCCAACCAGAGGAGATTGAGAAGCTCCGAAAGGTTGGACAGCTTGCAAAGAATATTCTTGCCCTTGGCGAGTCTCTAGTCAAGGTGAGATGCAGAAAAAAAAAAAAAAAAAAAAAGGAAAGAAGGAAGATCCTCTTTTCTGAACACGCTTTTAGTGAATATTTTCGAACTAAGCCTAACCTTTGTCGCTCTTTCTTTATCTTCTACTTTTTGTTAGCCAGGTGTGAGCACCAACGAGATTGACAGGATATTGCATGAGGCGATCATCGCTCAGAATGCCTATCCTTCTCCATTGAACTATATGGGATTCCCAAAGTCTGTCTGTACCTCTGTATCGAACGTGATTGCCCATGGCATTCCTGACAAGTAGGTGAAGAAAAAAAAAGAAATATATATATATAAAAAAAATATCCTCATTGTGTGGAAAAAAAAAAGAGCAAAAGCCATCTCGTGTGTGTACATGTGTTGTGTGTCTGTGTCTGTTTCCATGCACCTAATCATGCGTATTCATTTCCATTCCGTGGTATGAAACCACTCCATAATTCAGCCGTTGTCTAGAAGATGGCGATATTATCAACATTGATGTCACTGTATGTCTACTTTTCCACCAAAAGGCCCATTGTCCGGAAGAGAAATACCGCTTCACAGAAGAAAAGAAGAAATTTATATCAAACTATTATTAATCCAATATCATTGACTTCTAGGTGTATCTGGATGGATACCATGGGGACACCTCGGCTACGTTCCTGGTTGGCAAAGTTGATGAACAAGGGCATGAATTAGTTGAGAGGACTCGAGAGGCGTTGGAAGAGGCTATCCGGATCTGTAAACCAGGCCAGCGCCTGAACCAGATCGGCAAGGCGATCCAAAAGGTTGCAGATCGCCATGGATACTCGATCTCCGAGCAGTTCTCAGGCCATGGTATCGGGAAGGAGTTTCATTGTTTGCCACTGATCTATCACCATGGTAAGTCTCGGCAAAATCTCCAACCCAGTACAATCATTCGTCTAAAACGGCGACGATGTATAGAGCTAACCGATGGTCTGTTCTTTCTACGACTGCCTCCCCTCTCCCTACCCTCTCCCTACCCCTGTTAGACAACGATGAGGATGGGACCATGGAAAAGGGTATGGTGTTCACGATCGAACCAATGCTCTGTCAAGGCTCGGCAGTTGGGATGCAATGGCCAGACAAGTGGACAGTTAGCACAGTCGATGGTGGACGCAGTGCCCAGTTTGAACATACGGTAAGGCACAAAAATAGTTGTTTGTTGGCAATATGAATCGATGCTTTGTTTCTGAGATAAGAAGAGAGGATAAGCGGGCCGTGCATGGACCATGGGACAAAAAAGAGTGCATGGAGTAACGGAGGCGTACTACAAATGCAAACATAGATCTTGATTACAGACGATGGAGCGGAGAAGTTGACGGGTTAGTCTCATAGCAGGGCTGAGCGAGCCGGCCCATCGCCTACCCACCTCATTCTCTCCCCAGCGACCGATGCGCGCGTGGCATGAGGAGAGAAAAAGATAGAGATGAGACCGAGGCAATAACAATATATAAATGCCAGACAAGGATGGCTACGGCCAAGAGACAGAAAGGAAAGAGCCGGGCGGTGCCCCAGGGTTTGATTTTTTTATTTCTTTTTTTTGCGCACTGCCAGCGAACTTTGTTGCGCTTGGCTCTCTCACGGATGTCCTTTTGTCGCTCAGTGGGTCGCGCACTGTTTTTCCAACTCCTCCCCATCTCCAGACACCAGAGAAAGGGGGGAGGGAGAAGTGAGAGAAAGAAAGAAAGAAAGAGAGAGAGTGTGTGTGGCCCAGACAGGCGTCCAACAAACCTTGGGCGGCTTTCCCGACCATCCGCCATGACGGTAGTCCGTGGAAAACAACCGTTTTTTCTCTCCGCCATCGAATGGACAGCCCGTCCTGTTGCGAGCGACCTGCATTGAGCAGTCACTCAATCACTCGCTCGTTTTCCCCTGTCTCTCTCTCCTCTCTCTCTCTCTCTCTCTCTCTCTTTCTCTTCCTCTCTCCTCCTGTCTCTCTCCTCTGTCTCTCTTCTCTTTCTCTCTCTCTCCTCTTTCTCTTTCTCTCTTGAAGTCTTCTGTCATTCTCTTCACAGTGTGCCATTCTTCTTCTTCCTTTTTTAAATTCGCTCCTCCTCCATCACCTAATCCACATCGCTCAGCCCATTGCCATCTGCCTCGCTCACACTCACCCACTCACATTCCCTCTCTTTCCCTTTCACACACACACGCACTCTCCCTCTCTCTCCCGTTCTTTCTCTCGCCCTTTGACAGCTTTCTAACTTGCTTCCACCCAGTGTGTCTCAATCTGTTCCACCTCTCTTAAGCCCTTTTCAACTACTCTTGACCCTGCTCACAGGCAACCCCACACTCCATCCGGCCTTCGCCTATTCTCACTCCGTCTCAAAGCAGTAGGACGCTGCGTTGTTGCGCTTCTCTTCTCCTCTTTCACACCGTTCCTGAACCACAAGGATGATGACCGATGGTGGTCCCTGCGGTCCACTGTTATCCGGTGGCCGGCTCCTGGTTGCAACCCTCCTCTTACCCGACACTATCTCCTTCCAGATCCCCGCCCGTGACAAGGACAGTGGTCGTTTCTCCAGATCTAGTCTCAGCTCCAACTCGTTCCGATCCTGCCCTTCTCCACGCACCGCTGCTACAGCTTCTCTCAAGGCGCCACGGTACCGCCCGCCACTCAACCGGGCAGGGCTTGGCGTCGATCTCGGGCACGAGCTTTCGGTTCAGGACCCGGCGCGGGTCGAGGTGCTCTCACCGGGGGTCTCGGCTTTGTCCCTGGGGACATCCCCATCTGGTGAGATGATGGGTGGCGAACGCTACTTGCGGCCAGATCAGGATCGCGCTACAGTCGGATTACCACACCAGGTGCCGCTACCACAACGAAGCCAGTACCACCAACTTCACCCGTCTCCCGATACCCCTGTGCCCTCGATCCTGGCACAGCCCCCCGAAGGCAGCCTAGGCCATCAAGACAGTCTCTTCCCAACTACAGAGCCCCTGCGACCAGCTTTGCACCAGCCGCGACGTCGAACTTCACGCATAGGGGATGGGAGCTTGCTTCACCACCATCACCGGTCGCTTTCTTCTTCACTTCACAGTCAAGCGTCAGTTGCACCTCCCTCGACAGAGTCCGAATCGGCTTCTGCCTCTGCCTCTGAATCAGCTTCGGTCATGGCTCTGAGTGCCACGGCTCTGTCGTCTGCAGATGGCGCATCTGAGAGCCAGGGACCATCAATAGCGGGGCTCAACAGTCCCCATGGCCCCGACAATGACTCTTGTCCACGAGTATCTACTGCAACATGTGTAGCAGGGGCAGAAGTAACAGCACCACCAGCATGTCTGCGACGGATCTCGAGTGATTCAGTCAAAGTGTTTGCAGATGCACCATGGACGGTGGAACGGGCACCAGGTGGAAACATTGGATTACAGAATGCAGTCAACTCGATCCTTGACCAACTCCACCCTTCGTCCCAACAGCTTTGGGTGGGAACTTTGGGGATGTCAACGGATGCATTGACAGATAAGACGCGGGGAGATATTCGAAGCGAGCTGGCGTTAAACCATCGTTCGATCCCCGTGTTTGTGAATGATCATGACTTTGAAGGGCACTACCACCAATTTTGTAAGCAGGTAATGGACCGATTTTCGGGGCATTGTCCAGACTCTATGGAGGATGGAGGGTGGGAAGGGTGTGGGTGAGTGGTGAAGAGAAAGGCTTTTTTTTTTTTTTTTTTTTTTTTTTTTTTTGTTGTTGAAAGGAGAGAGTGAGAGTGAGTAGATGCGCGAATTTGCCCAAGCGAAAGAGTGAGCTGGCTGTCTTTTATTAATTCGAGAGATGATTCAATCGGCGACCAATGCGTGGGATATGCGTGGGGAGAGAGAGATTTTTTTTTTCCTCTTGGGCTGAAGGGCACATTGTCGAATACACACACACACACACACACATACACACACGCACAGGGTTGCTTAGTTTGCAGAGTTGGTGCGAGCGTCGAAAGGAATGCATGCATCACCCCCTCGCACTCTCTTTCCCTCTTCTCTCTCTCTCTCTATTCCACACATACTCCACTCGCACAGGCACATGTCGGGCACTCTCGTGTCTAATCAGTTTGCCTGCAAGAAACACCCCTAAGTGTTTTCTTATTTTTTACCGACCGATGGTTTTTTTTTTTTTTTCTTAAAATGATAATATTGTCTTGATGACGAGCCTGGATGAGCATTGACCCGAGTTCCACGCTCCAAAAGATAAACAGACTAGTGCAGTTCACGCCACAAAACCTTGGCCACAAAGCACTAGGAAGGAAAAAAAAAAAAACGAAAAATGGTTGGGGAGAGAGAAGCCCGCTCTGGGCAAAAAAAAAAAAAAAAAAAATCTCAGGAACAAGTTGAGCAAAAGGGGGGAGGGGTGTTGGTCATTCATGCTCAGGAACAGAACCTCGGGAGGACACGGGCCTTCTTTACTGTCTCTTCTTCTTCTTCTTTCTCCTTCACTCACACACCTTCCTGGGTTACCCCCTTTGGTTCGTGCTCTTTATCTCCTACAAAGCAAAGGGCCTAAAAAAAAAAAAAAGAGAGAGAGAGAGCTCTCTATCTCTCAATCTCTCTCAGACCCTACTGTTCCATACTAACACCACACACACACACATGCACACTAAATATTATTGATGATTGCTTTGTAGATTCTTTGGCCCATCTTTCACTATGTGATGCCTGACAACCTACGAGGCAAAGGTTACGAGGACCGGTCATGGAAGCACTATGTGGCCGTCAACCGTGCATTCGCTGACACTATCATCGAGAATTACGTCGAAGGTGACACAAGTAAGTGTCTCTCTCTTTTTTGCTTTCATTCTGTGTTGCATTGTTGCACCATCGCTAGGTTTACCGAGGCACCTACAGGGAAGGCGCGGTATTATTTTTTCTATTAATTTATAAACAAACATATACTCGTATGTCTGGTTGTAACGTTTTTTTTTAGTCTGGGTCAACGATTACCATCTTATGCTCGTGTTAAACATGATTCGGGAGCGGCTCCCCTATGCCTCTATCGGCTTCTTTTTGCATATACCCTTCCCGAGCTCGGAAATCTTCCGATGTCTCCATGGTAATCGGTCTTTCTTGTACCCTTCTATTTCTGGCAGTAGCCTTGCTCATAGACATTTTCTAATGCTTACTCCCCTCCCCCCTTTCTCTCTCTCTCTCTCTCTCTCTCTCTCTCTCTCTCTATTGAATGAAACGCTCCATGACCAACACAATAGCGCGCAAAGAAGTACTGGAAGGGCTGTTGGGAGCTGATCTAGTCGGTTTCCAGACATATTCGTTTGCACGCCATTTTCTACAAACCTGCTCAAGGATCCTTGCTCTCGAATCGACCCCCAAGGGCATTCAGCTTGAGAACACAGCCGTCAATATTGGCATTTTCCCCATCGGTAAATCAAGTACCAAGAGCCTGAAAAGAGAAAAAAAAAATAGCCACCGAGCTCTCATTTAAGCAGTATCTCATCCCACTCTTGGCTTTTTCTCTCACTCTCCCACTCTCACTCTAGGCATTGATCCAGTCACTCTCAACAAAAAACGACAGGACCCCGAGGTGGCGAAATGGGTGCAGGTTCTCAAGGAAAAATATGCAGGCAAAAAGTTGATTGTTGCCCGAGATAAGCTGGACTATATCAAGGGCGTTCGACAAAAGATGTTGGCTTTTGAACGATTCCTCAACCTTTATCCGGAATACCTGGGCAAGGTAAAATGAGGATGACAGCGCCCTTTTTTTTTTTTTTTTTTTTGACTGGATCGGGGCCCCATTTTTTTTTTCTTCGGTGGCTAATTTCATTTTCTCTTTATAGATCGTTCTAATCCAGGTGGCTCTGTCGACATCGGAGCAGAATGAAGTTCAGGGTCAGGTCTCGGATGTGGTGACACGGATCAACTCCAAGTTTAGCGATCTGTCGTACCAACCCATTGTGTTCCTGCACCAGGATATTACTTTCAGTCAGTATCTGGGGCTCTTGACCGCGGCCGACCTGTGTTTGATCACCTCCCTACGGGATGGCATGAATCTGACCTCTCATGAATATGTCGTCTGTCAAGAAGAAGATAAGAACCCTCTAGTTCTGAGCGAAGTAAGATGAGGCTCTTTTTTTTTATTTTATGCATTCCTCCAAAAGTAAAAAAGAAATGTATTATTGCATGTCGAGACTCACCTTCCTCTCACCTTACTAATGGGCTAGTTCGCAGGCACATATGGAAGTCTCGGAGCCTGTCTACGTGTGAATCCATGGAATTGTACCGAAGTCGCCCAGGCCATTCACGATGCTCTCGAAATGAAGCCTCAGGAAAAGATCATTCGATGGAACGAGCTCCACAAACATGTCTGTACCAACACGGCTCAGTTCTGGGCTTCTGGATTTGTGTCAGAGCTTGTCAAGGTTCATGGAGATATTCAGAGACGGTACTCGATCCATATCCCACATCTGGATATGCAGGCCATTTTACCCCAGTATCAGCAAGCCAAGCGTAGACTTTTATTGCTTGACTATGACGGAACGCTGCTACCTTATGAAAGACCCGCCGTGGTGCGCTCCAAAGGTTCTGTTGGAGTATCTCGAGGTGGAAACAACACCAAAGGAACACTCAAGTCAGGAACAGGAGGGCTTGCCACTCCAGCCGTGTCTTCGGCTGCTTCCTCACCTTCCACCTTCTCACCAGCATCTTTTGGTTCTACTGCAAATCCAACAGAAGAAATGCTCCGGATCGTAACCGAGTTAGCTCAAGACCCTCGCAACATTGTCTATATCATGAGTGGTCGAACTCAGGACAGTCTTGAGCAGACGTTTGGATCGATTCCTAATTTGGGACTCTGTGCAGAGGGTGGATGTTTCTTGAAACGACATGGTCCCGAGTCGCAATGGGAAAACCAAGTAACGCAGTCATCCCAGAATGGCGAGATTGCTCAATGGCGCAAAAAGGTGATGGAAATGTTTGAGTACTACAAGGAGCGGACACCGGGCTCGGAAATTGAGGAAAAGAGTGTACCCTTGGTATGGCATTACCGACAAGCGGACAATCCCTCGTATGGCTTATGGCAGGCAAGAGAATGCCAGAATCATATTGAGGAGGCGATCGGTTCGATTTACCCAGTACATGCGGTCGTCGGTCGGAAATGCCTGGAGGTGATGCCAAGGGACGTGAGCAAGGCTTGTGCTACGAGAACCATTGTCGAAAGTCTTATCCATCAGTTCCGGAAGCAAGAATGGAGGGAAGAACAACATAGGAGAAAAGTCAATGGTGAACAGTGCCATCCAAACAGCCTCGGCTCGACTGCGTCCACATCCTCGCTTGCATCTTTATCGTCGACACAATCCTCGGATTATAGCACGCATCCAAAGGGCGAAGAAGGGGATGGACTTGAGAAGGAATCTGATGTAGACTCTGATGGATCTTCTTTATTCAACTTGGGTCCGATCCCGATCGATTTTGTATTGTGTATTGGCGATGACAGATCCGACGAGGAGATGTTCCAGTTTGTGAACCGTCTGCAGCTTCGAGGAGAAAAAGGCGAAGACGAAGAAGAAAGCGATAGTAGTCAGGAAGAAGATGAGGAAACTAGTGAAAGAGTTAGCGTTCCATCCAATCGAACCCTTGCCAAGGATTCTGTGGGTGTGGCGAACTGCAAGGCAGTAACTTGTACCGTAGGATGCAAGAGTTCAGAGGCTCGCTGGTTTGTTCCTGGAGTGCCTAGTGTTCTCCAGGGACTTCAGATGATGATCGATACTAGCCGATAGATCTTCTATTCTCTCTCTCTCTCTCTCTCTCTCTCTCTCTCTCTCTCTCTCTCTCTCTCTCTACGACCATCTCAACACAGATATCCATGTAATCCAATGTAGACTATCCCTTCAACCGTAAAGTTTAATAGGCAGATTTGCCAGTCAAAAAAAAAAAAAAAAAAAATACTGAACGGTACCCATGGTACTTTTATTGAACTATAGGGGCTGTTGGAAACTAGTTTGCTCCGTCTGGAGCTGTCTTGGCATTGCCCATCGTAATAGCCTTTAGTTTCAGCTCATACTGATGCTGTTCTTGCTGTTTTCTCAACTCGATTCGGGCGAGTCGGACATCGAGAGCACGCATGCGCCGCTCGTGCTCCTGACTCAAGATCTTCCGCTGTCTGTGCCGCTCAGCTAGAGCAACTCGCCTTCTTGCTTCACGCTGCCGAGCCATGTGTAGTGCTGCACTTTGGCTATTAGGATATCGCTTCGTGAGCTCGTTGCGTACCTCCATCAGCTGCTCCGCATAATAACCTGACAAATGTATAGATTCAGCATTCCCAACAGGGACGGGTGATTCACCACGCAGACTATCTACGCGATAGCCAAACAGAATACAGCGACTCTCCTTTAAATGGTGAGGCTCTTGTATCAAGTCTTCGGTGCTCGACTCAGACAGAGACTCCCACTCTCCTCCACTGAAAACAGAACATGAGGAAGGAGTTGCTGAGGACTGCACTGGGACGGGCAGAGGAGATCCAGCCTGTTCAACATTCACGACAACACAGAATTCTGTTGTGTTTTTCGGTGAAGCATTCGTTAAGTCAGAAAGGTGAACTGGAGTGAGCGAGGCAGACATGGTGAGCTGTTTAGTAAGAGGCAGTGGATGAGAAAAGCTTGGCAAAAGAATACCCCCCAAATAAAGGTCAGCTTCTTTCTTCTGAATATATTTGCACTTCGCTTCAAGCGTACTCTTTTTCAGGTACCGGCAAGTCTCCGAACTTCTACAGGAATCATGCTCCCCCCTCCAAACTCTCTCGTACTAAGGCCTATTTTTCGCATATGTCCTGAACAGATCTCATCATACCTCTCCTCGATTCCTCATCAGCGTGACGGCAGGAGATAGTAAACAGATCGAAGTAACGACTGCATTTTTGGTACGTATGAGACTCGGTTTGGAGGCGATTGCATTCAAGAAAGGCTCCCAAACGGTGGTCCTTAGACCATCGTTTGGTTCATTGTCCTCCCGGCCATGATGCATGGACTTCACGGACCCATTCCAGTTTGGTCCGCAATGGATTATGACCGCAAGACCCCATTCTATTGATAGCCACTCCCCATTCTACTGTTCTCTCATTAGTTAGAAAGATTATCACACCTCCTTTTCTTATTTCTGGACAACCTCCATTCGTTCAGAAGTTACCTTTTTTCCGTTCTCGTAAGTTAGTCCATTCTGCTTGCATCTCTGAGGTCTATTATAAAGAAGAACAGATATTGATTAGAGTCATGATATTTAGACACTATTTTGTAGTACCACTCGAAATACATCGGCCTGTAGACCTTTAAAGAAGCTCTCATTAAACTTGGTATTCAGATGTTCATGTACTACACTTACGTTAACGTATAATATATTTTACATCTTAGTATTACCATGGATAGAGAGTTGAGGAGGACAGTCCAAACCATACTTGCTCAGCTCAAGCATGACAGATCGCGCAATCTTGATGTTCTTCCGTGATTGGATTTTCACTGCAACAGATGAGCCTGATGCCTGCTTGGCTTCGCCATTCACAAACTCAATATTTCCGACCGAGAGCGTACAATCGCACTTGCGTGCAGCACTACCTATGTTCAGAGCACATGCCAACTTGGTCTTTGACAAACGGGTGGCCCTGCTGCCCTTCTCGCCGCTGTTGAAGGAGCCAAAAGTTGACGGTATATAGTTGACCAATCAATCGATCGAAATAAAATGCTAGAATAACAACATTTGATTCTCTTGTCTTACAGGTAGAAGGTAAACGGTGTCCCGTTCGGTCTACCATCTTTAAGGACTGAGCCACAGACCAACAGTGCATCGCACTCTGAAGGCTTGTTGTCGCCATGGTGTGGATTAAGGATGCTTCCAATGCTCTTCTACAATAGATACCATCTTAACGATGATAAACTTACATGTTTCTGAGAACCAATAAAAAAGTCGAAGTGAAGGCTTCGAACTCAGCCACGAGTATACATCCTCGAGAATGGCAGTCAGTTTCCTTGTTTTTGTGGTCTTTAGGGAATCCAATAGCTTTTTAAGATCCTCATCCTTGCTATTGTAAAATAGTATTTGGAACAAGCACAAAAGGGAAATGGCTCGCACCGCTTGGCCGGCACGGTTGTTAAACCGGATTGGGAAAGGGGATAAGGGGGACAATCCAACCAATGCGCATCAGCCGATCTCCTTGAAGAAGAGGGAAAGAAAGGAGCCAAGTGATACAAAAGATCTGTGGACGAACAATATCTAGCTGTAGGATCTCGCCTGTGGGGCGAATTAACAGGCGGACCTACTCTAGAAGGTAAGTGTTCAAACTAACGGATCAAGAAGAAGGGAGGAAAAAAAGATCTGCCTTTTATAAAATGCTGTAGGGGGTGCTTTTTAAATACCCCCTGGAAGATCTTCCTAATGCATTTACTACACTACACTATCCAGTTCAGACCTGACAAGTTGAAGTAAGGATAAAGTCTTTATCTCAATTGACAATACGTCGTTAATGATACTCTCGGACTGAAATGCACTCGCGTAGTTCCTTGCATTCTTGGACTGTCAATACCAAACTAAAACACAAGTATTGGCCTTTGCTCGATATGATTCATTTTGAAGAACAGGTACTCACCTGGTTAATTTTTTTTAATCTCATGGGACCTGCATCCCCCTTTACCTTCAAGTGTGGCTCTCTATATTACCGATGGGTGTCATCAGTTTTAAGAAAACGTTCAAGTAAGCACATTTCCGTTTGACCAAGAGTCTTTCTTTAAGATGACTTTGTTCTAATGGCAGAGAGAGAGAGAGAGAGAGAACGGCATGGATGACCCTGTAGGTTACTACCTGGTTAATGCTGGGGGTGTAAAGGGAGTGAAAAGGGGAAAGGCCGTTTGCAGCATATCTCTCTTTCTCCTTTCTCCTAGCTAATCTTGAATCATCTCTACGGATATGATACGCATCTCTGATGCCATTCTCTGCTTTTTTTTTTTTTTTTTTTTTTTTTTTTTTTTTGATGTAAAGCCGTTTTTATTTTTTATTTTTTGTTGCCTGGGGTTTAAAGATGCATCAAACAGAGGCGCTTGGCTTCCAAGTAATCAGAGGACGACAATGCCTTTCTGGTCACAGGCGAATACAAGTTAAAGACTCCTGACAGTGCAACAAAGGCATCACGGAAGTGGAGACACGTTTCCTTATTGGTATCTTGTTGTACCATGGCCAATTTAGCATCTTTGAGAAGATTCTATGCTAGCCCATAAAGAATTTTGCGCATAGGATCCTTCTCAGTTTCTTTGGTATCCTCTGGTGGTAAATCGACAGTATCACCTTGGAACTAAAGAGTTTGCAACAGAAAGTAGTTTGCCCCCTTCCTTCCATTATGAATAAAATCTTGGCGTCTTCCCGAGGTAGACATTTCTGCTCTGATACTAAAAAAAAAGAATCAGGCAGTCAATTGCTAGAAAAGAAATGAAGCAAGCATACAATCGTCATTGTAGCAAAGTGTCATTCTCTCAGCACCAGTCGCGACTGTCATGTGGAATGAACACATGACAAAATCATAGGATACCAAGCAGGAAGGTTCCGACGAAGAACACGCTGCAGGCGGCTACGACTGCGAAGCTAACCCTATCTCCACAGACCTGAGGCCCTTCATTTGATTTCGCACCAAAGGAAGCCAGGAGGCAGAGGGGGCAGGCAGGACCAAGGAAGAGGCTAGAAAAAAGAAATGGCGATTACCTGATGAATGTCGATTGAAGAGGATTGTTAAAGAGAGCAGAAAGACTGTAAAACGAGTCTTCTTGTGTGTGTGTAGACCATGCCGACATCAAAACAATCACGGAAAAGTTCTTTGCGCCAGGATCAGACATTACCAAGTTTCTCGACACTTTTGTGAGGGGAGATGGAGTGTTACCTACTACAACAGGATCCATTCGTGGTTTACCAAGAGCATGGCGTCGTGGACTCGGAAAACCACCAGAGACTCGACCAAGTCTACTCTTCATGGATCTCCCTGACCCAACTATACCCGATACGGTCGTGGATTTCGAAGCCAACAGCCACTTTGTACGGAAGATCACACTCTTGCTGTTCCTCTCTCAGCTTCTTGTCTTCAAGTATTGCCTGAGCGTTTCTGGCTGTAGCAAGACGTTTACCAGTGCATGTTGGGCCCTGCTTCAGGCGTGTCCGCATGTTCTGTTTGAGGATATTTTCAACACGCTGTTCCGCAAACTCCGCAGACTGGTGGATTATCGCGAGCTCCCACTCTCAGACTACGTCAGCGATGTCTTTGAGAGTACGAAGACACGCCTTGTCAACCGCGGATGTCAACCAGTGATCAAGGACAATACTCGACTGCTCATCATTAACGACGAGGCACAGATCCTGGGCGATAGTTTTAACGACTTCTTCAGGCCAGAATCAGACTTTGTGAGCCCTGCTCGACCATTACTCTCACCTATCCTCCATGCGTTCCGAGATATTGGTCAGCACCAGCTCACTTTGGTAACGTGTGGCACAGGGCTTAGCATCAACACACTCTTCTGGGTCCAGAGCTCTGGTTCTGGTTTGAAGGATAGCTCCACTCCCTTTGAATATCTAGAGTTTCCCGGCTGGTCTGGGAAAGACTCGATTAAAGCCTACATTTCTCGAGTGCAGACGTGTCTAGAAGACGAGCAGTCCAAGCTGGCTCTGGACGAGCAACTTCCACTGGAGGCAGTCGACATGCTGTACGAAAAGTTTGCGGGCCGCTATCGTCCGGCTATAGCAGCAATTGGTATGTTAACTTGAATTGACCATGAAGAGAAGGGGCAATGAAGATGATACCATGTCCAGTATGCTCAACACCTGTAGCCTTATTGTCTTTCTGTCTATAGAGAGAATTGTGGAGTCCAACAATCCGGGGACATGGAAGAAAACCATCGAGGATACTGAGGATAGGTTAATATCTTGGACAAATCGACACATTAAAGGCAATATTTGCTACGAGATCAGACGCCTTCACGACAAACGCAACCAATACAAACATCGACTTGCGGATTCTATCGAGAGCATGCTCGGTCTCCTAATGTACCAGAGATGCATGTTTGGGAGTCACGACCTTGTCCTCAAGGAGGTAGATCCTCAGTTGGTGGAGCATGCGTTTGGTCGGATCAAAATCATCTCGGGTAAGCCTACTGCCGTTTTGGATGAGCCCTTCGTTTCTAAGGCCGTGGAGAACTATTTCATGGCCACAGATCCCTATTTCAAGAAGGAGGTCCGGAAACGCATGGTGAAAGCGACGGCCTCTGATCAAGGATGTGTGTTTGAGAGGTTCATGATGAATGTTTTTAGTGAGACATGCAACAAACAACCTCTATCGGATTGGCCACACGAACCCCCTATCGCTGACATGTGTCCAGCTCTCGCCGGCAAGGTGGAGATTGTTGGGCGGAGGGAGCCTGGACTCGATCACTCACGCGACAATATCAATGCAAGATTTCATGGACGCTCATATCAACTACCAGTCAATTCACAACAACATGCCCGTCGCTCCATTCTTCTTCCCCAAGTCCAAGCCTTCGGGACCAGATTTAGTTTTCTTTATTCGGATCGATGGTGCTCGGTTAGTACCTGTTTTTGTACAGATGAAGCTGCATCAAGGGTCATCCAACTTTTCGGAGAAGGACTGGAATGAGGCACTCAGTACAGTAATTGAGGCGCACGTGAGGTCTTTCCGCAATTACGGTCCGACAAAGTCTACATCAGCATGATTGTAGCATACCCTACCAAGTGGAGCGACAAGCTGCTGGCACCCTCAGATCTCCCAAAGGACACGAGTGATGTTCAGCAGGTCGTGATCAACATCGGCGATAACAATTTTGGTAACATGTTCCCCCAAGAGCATGTAGATTTTATTGATCGACTCAAGAATGCACGAAAGCGTTCTGTTGACGACGATGACAGCAGCGATAACGACAGCTTCAAAAAACAGCGAAGCTAATCTTTCACTGCAGCTCAATAAAGTGCGCTTTCTGTTTTGTGAAGACGTGTTACTGAGTTGTCCTCATCCAGTTTGCTTGTCTCCATACCTTTTCGTGTGTAGAGAGCAGAAGGAGCAACAGGCAGGAGGGAGAGCGGCGACAGAGAGGGCGCATAGTGGCAAAGAAATTGTCGTGCTGGGCGCAGTGCGGGATAAAAAGTCATACTGGGCGCAGTGCGGGTGCGGGAAAAAAAATCATGCTGGGCGTACTACAGGAAAAAGTTATGCTATGCTAGGCCCAGCTGACACCTGGACTTGGCTCGTGTAAGTAGGAAAAAGATGGCGTGAAGGATAACTTCCGCCAGAACAAGGAATCCACTGAAGTGAGCTGAGCTTAAAAATCAGACAGGGTCCAAGAGAATCCATGGTTCTCTCTCCGACGCGTGAACGATCGCATGGAAGGGGTAGATTCGCTCATTTAGATGCTTCTCACAAGGGATGAGTAGCATTCATTGCATTCGCTGAGGGTGAGTAAATGGTGGCAGTGTGTGGCGTATGAACGCGTGTGAACGCGTCGATTTTTTTCGGTGCTGAAAGTCAGTTGACCCTTGGATAAAAAATTTGCGCGTTGCCTCGACTTGAGCTTTTTTTTCTTCACCTTTCCTTCTTCACTCGTATCGGCGTCTCATGGAGTGGTAAGTGTCTTCCAAGTCGGGTCTCTCTTTGCTCTATGCTCTACTTTCTCTCTTGCTCTCTCTCTCTCTCTCTCTCTATGGTTTTGTTTCTTCCATTCATCCACCCATCCGTGCATCACTTTTTTTTTTTTACTTTTCAGCTGATTTCACTCAATGAGGTGCTGATTGGTCATCAAGTTAGCTTCATGGTTCTATGCATGGAACTAACAACCTTCCTCGTTTCCTCTTTTTTTTCTTTTCTTTTCTTCTCCTTCTTAAGAGTTCTTCTCTCCGTGTTATGCAGCGGTTCAACATCGCTTAGTTAGGCATGGTATCCTTTGGCCTCTACCAAGCTAAGTATCGTGTTTGAAGGTATTGGGCTTCCTTGTTCCCCTTGCCTTGCTCGGCTTCCTCGATGAAAGCTAAGCTGGACACCCCCCTTCCCCCTTCTCCAGTGGATGCAGAGAGACAAAAGCTATAGGTTGCTCCCTCCCGAAGGAGTGACCATAGTCGAAAAAGAGCAAACGCACTTCTGTTGTATTCTCTTTAGGCTTTCAGAGCCGGTTTTGTTATGCTCGGGCTTATACTCGGCAGTTCTTGCCTTGAGACGAGCTCGAGGAGGTTAAAGTGTAGAGTGCTAGGATCTGCATGCAAGGTCCCGTCGAACGGTCTCGACCGTTGAGAGTTGGAGAGGCGTGATGCCTTACTTCCCTGGCCAGGAAGTTCTGAACTTCACTCTCTGTCCTCTTATGGAGGATAGGGTAATTTCCGCTCTTTCTCGACTTTACCTCGCGCATCTACCCGGATAAGCCAGTTGTCACTGCTGTCATGCTAAGATATATTTGGTATAAGGCCATGGGGTAGTGTACTTGTTCTCTTTTTTAAAAAAAAAAAAAATCCACCCATTGTTCAACAGGTGTTTGCCTGTCGCTGTAAGGTAATTGTCTGACGGACACTGTCCTTTGATAGTGTCGCGGTGAGGCACTTGTCGAACAGATTCTGTATATTTAGGACAGTTCCGGCTGCGCTAAGCTGGGACCTCCTCTAGTTGAACAACTAGACTTGTGCTTTCACTATCACAGTTGAAGTGAGGAGGTCGGGCCCACTCTCCGACTGGGTAGTGCCTTTGTACGACGAGTCAAAAATCCAACTCAAACTCTAGAGGAGGGCAGACTTTCCTGCAAACTCTCCCTCTCTTTAGTAATAGCACAGTGCTTACAGAGCTCAAACCGCCTTTGCGGAAGAGAGGGCACCGGTGTGGAGCTTGGGTGAGAGTTTGTCACAAGTTCATTCTCATTTTTGCGTACTCCTTGCATTTGAGGTCGTCCGAGTCAGCCGGGCGGAAGGTCCGATACTGCCGGATGGCTAATATGATTGCTCATGGGTCAATTCTTTTTTATCGAGATGAAATGGGCAAACCCTCTATGTCCGTCACCCACAACACTTGTTATATTCAACCTAGGCTTCACCAAGTACCGCCGTACCTTGCCGGTCTTATGACCCGGGAATGCTGGGGAGGACGGTATGGGGTGGTGTTGTATCAGCGGTTCTGTTTTCTCCCTCCACACTTTTTTCTCGATGAGGTTACTGGCGTAGAGTAGAGGTCAGTTGTGGAGGGCCTTTACTTTGCGTCACTCATTACGGGCCTAGCTTTTTTGCGGATGTCAAAGTCTTGTTGAAGTGTCTCTCCCTAGCGCGGGGAAGTTCATCTTGACAACGACTGCGGCTGCTTGTATCCTTGCTGCAGACATCCGTATAAACTTTCAACAGGTTTGATACATCAGGGTCGGAGCAAGTCGACGATTCCTTCGTACGCCTGTCAAGCGGATGTCTTGAGCAAGTTAGCGGTCTAGGTAGTCGATGATGAGCAGACTCTAGATCTGGGAAGCATGTCAAGGACTTTGGCAGCAGGACGATGTGAGAGGACGATCAGCCAGAAGACAGAGTGGAAGAAGGACGGGATGGTCAGCCAAGGACTTTGCGGCAGAAGGAGAACGAGGAGGCTAGCCATGAACTTGGAGCGGAAGGAGAGCGAGGAAGGCGATCAAGGACTTTGCAACAGAAGGAGAGCGAGGAAGGCGATCAAGGACTTTGCAACGGAAGGAGAACGAGGAGGGCGGTCAATATTGGAGCAAGTCTTGATCAACAAATAAATCCATTTTTCTTTTTTTTTACAATGATTCTTGAATATAGTTTGTTGTTTGTAGACAAGCATGCAGTTCTTACAATTTATCGTCAACTCACTGTCATGGAGATTATCACTATCACCCAGTATCAGATGCATTTCAAGGAAGAAAGGATGGGCAGAGGGATGACAAATATCTCGGAATTTGGTAAAGTGGACATCAAAACATGACTCTGGGTGATGTTGAGGAACAGTAGATCATAGTGACCGAGCAGAAAGTTGGGAGACTCGGGATCATGGTGACACCTTGGAAATAGGTAACTACTAGACTATGTTCAAGTGTAGCAAAAGAAAAGAAAAGAACGGAGAAACAAGCCATCGTGTACAATACCGAAGATAGGTTCATCTAGACAAGAAGAACAGATGGCAAAGAGGGTCTCACACTCCTGGCGAAAAAGTCTGTCTGCCAAGAAGTCTACAGCCGTGCTTGAGAAAGAGGGGTTGGCAAGAGATGACAGGACCAAATGTAGGTAATACTTCGGACCTCCTCCTCCCAGGATAGTCAAGGAAGCAGTGAACGTTGGCATCAAACTTGATTCTTATTTTTTTAAAATCAGCTCAGGAGCAATAGCAAATCGGGAATGGCATGCTTTCCGCGCGATACAAAGACTTGAACACCAACTATCATCATTTATTGAAGTGAAACCCAAAGTATGACTCCTGACAGGCAAAGAATCATGTACCCACCCACCTCTTTGATTTCTAGATCCATAGCCTCTGTCAGTGTCCATGAACGAATGCGGACCAAACTCTTTTCTGCTGAGCGAGCAACATCATTGGATCCAAATAGTTGAATAAATGGGTAGTGGAGGGGGACATGCAACAAAGACATTGCCACTCTCTCTCATTCTGGCACCATTGAGGCATATTGGGATAGTCAATATTAGAAAGAAAGAAAAGGGCCAGTAAAGTCGTATTTTTAAGCATTCTTTATATTCGTTTCTTGTAAAGTGAGTGGTCGTTAGAAGATTGGTCGAACAGAAGAGAGAGAGAAGAGGAAGGAGGATGAAATGGAGGCGGGTGGGTGGGTGTGTAGGGAGGATGGTTCATTGAAGGACCTACTCTGATCCTCTGACCTCCTTGGTTCTGCAGTCTCAAGATCCTCTCAACTCCATCCTACCAAGTAGAAACGTCCGGTCAAGAAGAGTTTCATTACTCTGCCCCTCTCCCTTTCCCTTTCCTATCTCTTATTTTCCTTTCTTTTCATTTCATTTTTCTTAAGCGCCTCCTTTCTTCTTGCCCTTCTTGGAAACAACCCTGAACGAGTTATCTACAGATCCAGAAGAAAGTCCCACACCACTGCTTGCGCCTACTGCCACAGTGGTTGCTCCATATCCTGCACTACCACTGTTGCTGCCATACGTCGAACCAGTCGCACCCACTCCACCGACCATCGTCGAAGAAACACCCCCAGCGGTTCCCATGGCTGCCGCATCCGCCTTGCGACGTTTAATAAACTCATCCGCAAAACGACGTCCATCCAAAGACTGCGAACTGGCATAAATCGAGTCTTGAATAATCTCCACAGTCTGGGGGTCCGGGTTCAGAGGGAAGGTCAACAGCATTTGGATAAAGTCTTCCAGGACAACGCCCTGTTGGACACCCTTCAGCGCCTGACGACACCAACGGAGGAAATCCTCTGATGGTGGACCAGGCTCACTCACCGATCCCAATTTGGAGTTACTACCATTACTGTTGTTGGAGGTAAAGGTGGCGGTGGTCGTGGTGATGGAGTTTCGAGAGTTGGTTGTGGTATTGGGCTGAGTGGATCCTGAATCTCCACTTCGGAGGATTCCCGAAGAAGCCATGGCAGTCGAGAAAGCGGAAGAACTACGGCCAAGTGATGCTGGACGAGATCCTGCCGAGGCTGACAATGGTCCAGAACCCCATACTCCAGAAGAGCCGGTTGATACAATTGGCTAGATAAGAAAGAAAGAAAAAAGAATCACCTAGTTAAAAAAAACCGTTGTGCGCGCGCGCGTGTTTTTGTGGATATTGCCAAAAGAAATATAATGTACTTGGCAAAAAAAAAGGCATACTACCTTGGGTCCGATTGAATCTGCATATCGTCTCCCCACGGATCCTGTTCCAGAAGCAACCACTCCTGCCAAACCTGAGGAGGGGCTTCCACTACTGCCACTAGGAACCACACGTGCCTTTTGCACGGCAGCCTCTTCTTCCTGTTGAATCTCTCGCAATGTCTTCTTCTTGGAAGAAGCTAAACCCGTGCTCCACACAGGGGTAGGAGATGCGCTCTTGGATGAATCTGGATCAATCGCTCCATTGGAGGTTTCTACAGTCATCGGCTGAATCGTCGGCTTCTCGACCAATGTCTCCTTCTTAGTCTTCTTCTTTTCCTTGTCCTGAGACACTGGTGGGCTGGGGCCTTTGACGTGTGATGGATCATCTCCTGCAGTGATACTGACCGCGGGCGATTCCTCTGCAACTGGACGGATAGTAGTTGTAGGTCGAGTCTCCAAAGCAACGTCGACTTCCTTAGTCTCTGAGAAACTGACATTCTCTGTAGTGGTGCTGGTCATCACCTCTTGACTCTTTTCTTCCATCACCAAGGCGGTAGTATCCTGGGCATTTTGATCCTGGTCTCTCCATGCATCGCCTGCTTCCGCTGGCTCCTTTTCCAATTCGGGCTCGTTCACAGCCTCGACCACTAGGGAGGTATCATCAACGGTAGTAGCAACAGCAATAGCAGGTCCCGCTGCTGCCATCTCTGCCATAGCTTCCACATTGTTCTTGAGTGGCTCTACTTCCTGATGCCCCTGAGTCATCTCTGATGCCGTAAAGACCACTGCAAGCTCGTCGTTCTCCAAGGGCTCTGTACGCTTTAGGGTCAGTTTCTCTAAATGAAGGGCAAGTCCTTCTGGTCCTCCAAAATGACGCTCAAGAATTGGTGGTGGCGGAGGTGGAATCTGCATAATAGCCTGAGGCTCAAGTCGCTGCTCTGGATGCATCAACGGGCCATTCGGACCATCATGAGGAATCCCACCAAACGGTGGCTCACTCATAGACAAGGAGTGAGGCTGCAGTGGCTGTTGAGGTTGGATTTCCTGTAAGAAGGGTCTACGACTTGGAGGTGGAATAGGGGGTCCCTGGTGAGGAAAAGGTGGCAACGGTTGCGGCTGTGGCTGCGGAGGGTGTCGTGGAGGCTGCTGGAGAGAGTAAGGGATATGGTCACCCTCGCCTTTGCCATGTTCAAAATAATTGTCGGCCGATGATGGAATAATGGATGTGGACCACGGGCTAGAGTGTGGCGCCATACCATTCCAAGGCATTGGTGCTGCTCCTCCAGGCGTCAGCGGCCCGGTCACTGGATGATGCCCACCAAACTGAAGATGTTGGAACCTCATATGGAGTTGACGCTGTTGGTCCTGTTGTTGAGCCAAAAGCGAGGCCAAAGCATGAGGATCATTTCCAAACTGTCTCTGGGCCGCCATAAACTGCTGTCGATGCATGATGGACTGCATTTGACTTTCTTGGTGTAGCATCTGTAACGCCTGCTGTCTCTCTAATTCCTGATTATGCCGTCTTTGTTGAATATCCATAAGATGTGACCCACCGTGAGGAGCATGTACCCCTGGCATTGCTCCCATAGGGCCTCTTGAAAATGGTTCTCCTGGCCATCCCATGCTTTGTTCCATCACTTGAGGAGGAGGCGGTGGAGGCGGTGGACGTTCAAAAAGACCTGAACCCCAATTGTTCCCAAAGGATGGTAACGAGCCGTTGATTTCTTGAGCGGGAACAAATCCAGGTCTCTGCTGGCCAAGAAGGTTTGTACTACTAAACAAATCGCCCGAGACATGTTGTTGAAGTTGGTGCTGTTGTTGCATAAGCATGCGGTCCACACCAAACTTTGGGTTGACGGGTGTGGAGGGTGCACTCATGCCCATCCATCCAGCAGGGGAAGATGTGGGCTGATTCGTTTGTCCAATGTTTCGTCGATTCTGAGCGAGTGACGGTGCTGATGGATGAAGCGACTGATCTAAAGGTGCCGGTGGTTCCTGTCGGGAACGTCCTGCTATGAGGAAGGGCTTCTCCTCAGAGCCTGTCTTTCGGATTAGAGCTACTAGTGGCTCGAAACTTGGATCTTGCTCCCGTTTCACATACAAGTCAAAGCTAAAGAACCCAGCCGAATACCACTCATGCATCTCTTCAGACAAAAAAGGTCCCTGGACGCTCCCACTTGGATCTCTGTAGAGCCACCTACACAACTCTGCCTTTGATTCAGTAGAGAGATGAACCCCAAGTTCTTCTGTCTCTTCAACAACCAAGGATGATGCGGCAAATGTCGAAGAAATGGCTGGCGCAGCAATCAACACTGGAGACGGCCCAGGAGGAAAGCCAAGGGTTGGTGTTTGAGGCAAGGCCTGGGCTGATGGCGGAAACGATGCTGAGATAGGCGGAGGGACTGAGGCCAATGTCAAAGTCTGAGCGCTGCTAGAAGAAGACATCGATAATTCCGGCGGATGCGATGGCATAAACTCGGCGTCAGGTCGAATGGGGTTGGCGCCAAGAGCTCTACCAGAGAGCAATGCGGTAGTAAAGCTGAATGTATCCTTGCTGTTTTCTTGCATTTCCTGAGGCGGATTCGAGAGCGACGGTGAGACAGCAGATGAAGACTCGACTTGAATGTCGATTGCTTCCTGTAATGGTGCTGCTTCCGTCAAAGGTGGCGTCTGCTCAGAGGAGACCTGCGCTACTGCTGGCCCATCGTCATCCGCAGCTGCCGCTGCAGCATCTTCCCACTCCTCATGAACGGGCTCATCTGGGTTTGTCTCCTCCAACTCCGCTAACGGTTGTAGTGGTTCGCCTTCATTGCCGATTCGGAACACGCCGTTTGCATCAAACGACCCAACGCTGTTGCCGACTGGTGAGTTCCAAAGGTTTTCTTCTTCTGCCTCTCGCTCCTGCTCCCTAACGCGTCCCCGTTCGCGTTCGCGTTCGCGCTCTCGTTCACGTTCTCGTTCACGCTCACGCTCTCGTTCTTTTTCCCGTTCTCGTTCCCGTTGTTCGCGGTCACGATCACGATCACGCTCACGCTCACGGTCACGGTCCGCCTGGTCGGTTCTCTTGACAAAGACGTGGCTCCGATTGTCACTGTTTAAATCTAAGATTTTGGAGACACCAGTAGGTATAAGTAGTCCGCAGGGAAGTGTTTTAAAAACCCTGTGCCAGGGACGAAAGGGTGGGGGCGAGGTAGAAAAAAAAAAAAAAAAAAAAAGACTTACTTCTTGTTCTCGATCCTGACCCATGGAATTTGGACTCGTAGTTCCGTCCATACGAAAGTGGTCGTTCAGATCGGTCGTATCGTGCTGCAGAGTGCTCAAGGCTGCTGGTGGTGGAAGTGGTGGTGAGACTTTCGCGTCTTTGGGTGAGGACGCGCTCCTGAGGACCTTCCACCTTGTCAACACGTCGTGGGACGTCGCTGTTTACGCTTCCAGCAAGGAGCTGAAGGAGAGAGAAAGAGAGAAAGCAGGTAAGTAAAAGTGTGCCAGCCAAAGAAAGAAAGAAAGAAAGTGAAAGTGAAAGAGAGGACATAGTATTCTACGTCTTCTCGGCACCTGCTGCTGTTCGCGTCATGGCCAAGGAAGGGCGACAGCCGGCTGTCCCGAAAAAAAAGGGGCAAGGGGCAGAAGAACAAGAACAAGAACAAGAAGAACAAGAACATGAATATGAGAGAAGGGCTGTCATCCCAAAGGAAGAAAGTCTCGCCCCAATAGGGCGGGTCCGTCACTGACCTTGATCTCCTGCTCGGAGAGCGGTTGGGCGGCCAAGGGCAAGAGACACTCGTCGCTGGTCACGTACTCGTGCCGCTCAAATTCAATCGGGAGTCCAGTGGGCTTGTAAAGCGAGAGCATCAACTCCTTTGAGTACTTGAATGGGTTTAGGAAATCAGTTCCATTGCTGCTGACGCCTCCTCCGCCGCCACCACCATGCCCCATGTCCAGCAAAGAAGACTCTCCAGTGGACGGGCCTGAGCCCTGTCCATTCGCCTGTCGGACATTGTTCGCTGCCACAGACGAGTAACTGAATGCGGGCATGGGTGTAGCCGGTGTGGCGACGGCGGGTGCGGGTGCAGGTGCAGGTTGGCTCCATTCCTGGCTTGAGCTCGAGGATGTTCCCAAGGCTGCATTTGCAGAGGGGTTGGTTGCGGTCGAGGACGCGATTGCGGGTGAAGGTGAGATTGTTCGTCCAACCAGCTCTGGCTGCGATGGACCTGGCTTGGCAGGGAAACGTCTCATCCTAGAAACGACAGTGGATTGATTAATCAATGGGATCATCAATATAAGTTGAAGGGGCATGCCTATTGCACATCTCCACAATGCTCTTTTGAGGTGAAGACTAGATGAAATACTTACCATTCAGGACCAAAGTTCATCGTGTTTGACGCCATGGTCGGTTGCATTAGTTGGCGGTACAGGCTAAGTGGAAGAAAAAGATGGAAGCCGTTTGGATTCGGTTTTGCTCGGTTGCAGGCAAGCTACTGGCCTACCGTTGTCTGGGAGGTGTTTTTGGTTTTTTTGGTTGTTTTTTTTTTCTGTTTTCTTTTTGTTTTCTCTCTAACTTGAGTGTCTTTATAAGTTGCTGGCTGAAGAGCTAGCAAGTCGAATGGTCTTTAATGCCTCCCTCTCTGTCGGGGCAGATTGATGCGCTGACTGGGGATGGCTAGGTGATTGTTCCCGCAGACGTGAGGCGTAGGGCGTAGGGCAAGGAGTAAGAATAAGAGCGATGTCGGTCAAAGGGTAAGGCGAGCAAGGGATGGATGCGAGTTCAGGTAACAGAAACTAAACAGCGATGGATGGGATGTAGGATGTAGCAAAAGAATAGTCAAGACGGATGAAAACGAATGTGGACGGCAGCAGAACGATGAAATGGATTCGATGATGCGAAATGGATTCTCCTCAAACGTGAACGTGAGAGCGGGACTGTTCGCAACCGTCTGACCTGTCTGTCCCAGCCGAGTGTCGACGACAATGCCACACACGCACTTCTCACACACAAAAAGGGAAAAAAGAGCACACGATGTCGTCTGTAGCCTGTCCGAGGCATGTTCTGCCCAATGGCTCCTGACGACCCAGGGGGGAAGGTAAGAGGTTGGTCGTAACCGTGGCGCAGCGCAACTATGGCTCCAGGAAGAAGAAAAGCTATTCACAGATCTGGGGCCTGGTGATGCGGAAGAGGGCGCCCTGCTGATGATTTTCAGTCTCTCTCTGTCCTGCTTAACTATGCACCTGTGCTACGCTGGGCAAAGCTCTTGGGGAGGGGGAGCTCGATCTAAGAGAAGGAACAATGACGGCCTCCTCTCTCTCTCTTTCTTTCTCTCTCTCCCTCTCTCTCTCTCTCACACACACACATTCACGCACAGCTTTACTCCGCCGGACTATATCTAAAGCAATAATGAGCCGAGAGAAGAGAGTTGACCTCTTCATGGGGCATGAGGTGCATGCAGCCCGGCTAGCCGGGAGCACCTGGGGCTCCTGTCTATCACTTGGTTGGCTTTGTAGGGACTAGGCTTGTTTTGGTGTCCTTTCCTCTCCCGCCCACATCAGGAACAACAGGCGTCAGTCATAAATAAAAAAGCAGCTGAACGAAACATAACAAAAACTGATCTCTTTCTCTCCCAACACCTGCATTCGTCGGCATCATCCGTACAATCAAACACATACACTCCTCCATTCATTCTCCCTCCTCTTTTTTCCCCGTCTTTCTCTCTTTTTCTTCTCCCTTTCATCTTTAATCCACTAATCTCCATCTACCTCTGTCTGTGCATGCAAATCTGCATGTGCCTAGCAATATCAACCACCCCTTTCTTGCGTAAACTGACCGCCATCGCCCCAAGCGCTAGTTACACTCCCTCCTCACAGAAATGCCCAGGCTAACAACAGAGACGACAAAGAGTTCCCCTCAGGAGAGAGCTACAGCTTGTTCCAGCCCTGAATCAGCCCAGACATTCCGGGCTGCTCCACACCAGGATGACTCCCAAGCTACCCCACGGGGCAGTAGCCGGGGTAGTACCCACTCCAGGGCCGAAACTGGCTCGACCTACAATGATGACGAGGCTATTGACGAAGCTGGCAATGTATCCAAACGGTTCAAGACTGCGTCCCTGATCTTGTTCGTCTGCATTCTCTCCTTTGTGCTGCAGACTGTACGTTTCTTGTCTTTCCTGTGTGGAACCAGTATTTTTTTTTTTTCCTTACGCCATTCAGAGTGAACATGACCTGAACAAGCACTACTTCTTCCCGACCCTCATCTAATAGGAGCTGACAAAGTTTGTTCAAGATTCGATGGGATACCAGAAACCCTACTTTATCCTCTATATTGCCCATTCCTTCTGGGCAGTCATTCTTCCGTTCCAGTTCGTCTTCTCGACCTACATTTCCAAGGATGCCAGACGGTCGCTCTCTACCTTTCGTGAGCGTGTTGAATACTTTGCAGATCTCATCCGTCAGTCTACTAGCGAGTTGTTCAACAAAAAAGCAGACTATACTCTTGTCTGCGGCACAGGACAAAGCCATGCCATCCCCGCTGGAGTTTCTTCCACCGCGCTCGCCAACACTACGACCACATCGAGATACACATCGACCTTCACTTCTCGTGAAAAAAAGGTACTATCCCGGCACTTACTCTGGGTCTCATTCGGGATGACCATCCTTTTTATGGTGCCCTCCTATCTTTGGTACACTGGAGTCGCACTGACTTCGATGGCCAACTTGACAGCAATCTACAACACCGCTTGTTTTTTCGCATACCTTTTCTCGATCCTGTTGCTGCGAGAGAAGATCGTCCTTAAAAAGGTCATTGCCGTCTTTCTATCCTTGCTCGGAGTTGGCATTATCTTCCTGGCTTCCCGACTTCATTCCAATGCACCAGATACAGGAGACAACAAAGCACAGGCCGTTGCGAAATCCTCTATTGTCGGGGACACCATTGCACTTGTCTGTGCAGCACTCTACGGGTTCGAAGAGGTAAGCGCCTGTCTACTTTAGCCGATTCTTTTCACTTTTTCTTAAGCAGATGAGTAGTCGCAATAGCGGTTTCCACCAGCAACTAATGAAATTTGAACTCGCTCGTTATCACTGCTCGCTATGATCACTAGGTGATGTACAAAAAGTACGCCTCTGTCAAGATCCATGCTGTCACGTTTGCCAACACAATGACGGGCCTCATGGGTGTGCTGACACTTGTACTGCTCTGGGTGCCACTACCGATCCTCCACTGGGCTGGACACGAAATCTTTGAGCTTCCGACTGTGAACGAGTTCTTATCAATTTTAATGATTGCGGCGTTGGGTCTTGTGTACAACGGGTGCTTTATGATTGTTGTATCCATGACCAACCCTGTCTTTGCTGCCGTAGGTGTGATGGCCACTATTCCGATCGTAGCACTGACCGACTGGCTGCTCTTCAAAGAGCCCATTGGATGGGGCAACATTGTAGGAGGACTCTGTATCCTGATTGGCTTTGCTATCCTTGCTCGAGAGAACCACAAGTCCTTGAAGTAGCTTCTTTTAGACCTCTACCTTACACCAAATACACGTGATTTGTTACCATTAAAAAAGTGAAAGCGCCGCTAACCTGGCACTCTTTTGAGCATGCAACAACCCTTTGTCCACATCTGGTTGGAACAACAATAATTGATCGGCAGAACCATTTGACTGGCATGCCCGGCGTGCTATAATGCTCAAAGTAAGATTCTTTCACAGAATCGAACTGCATTGTCTCTGAGTGAAACCGTAAAGATCTGTTAACTCTTTGGTGATTTATAGAAACTCGCGACTCTTACCAACCTTGATCGTGGAGGCGCTGCTGCTCAACCTACTCAAAGCCCTGGTCATGGCGATCCAAATGTCAACAAAAGGATCTCGAGTCACGGCACAGGGGTAGCAGGTAGTCCGGACTCGTCATCGGGAACATCGCCACTCGGTGCATCTTCCAGTGTCAGCGTACTTCGAGACATCTCTAGTGCACTACCACGCACGGGTAGTTCATCCTCACTTCCCTTATCACGCCCTCCTTCCTCGAGTTCATTACCAGGACAGTCTCCCAAGTCATGGAGTGACTCGCGCTCCAAGAGTAACGACAGTCAGCAGGCTACAGCTATCCGGAATATTAGCGTCAAAGTAACAGAGCAGATATCCACGACTGCAAGACACCAACCGCCGGAAGCCGATACTTTTGACGACGATCTCCTGTTGGAAGGAGATGATCTAGAGCTTGCTTTGATGGATGACTTTGACAACCCAAAGCAGGACGATCATGAGTCGGAGCTGAGTTGGCCCGAAACGCCACCTAAAAGACAGGATCATCCAACATTGACAAGAGCCCAAATATCGCTGCCAACAATCCCTGCTATACCAAAAACGAACATTGGAGCTGCCCAAACAACATTAGCATCTCGAGCACCAGCACCCACTAACAACTCTATTTATGCCGATAGAGTTAGGACTGCAATTCCACAGAATGGTTCTTTAGCTGCCACAATTAGGATGACTTCAACACCAGCAGTAACATCGAGAGAATCTAGCACATACCCAAACAATATAGCCGATAGTGGAATAAGGCAGCTAGCGCAAATTTCCTCATCGGGCGTCAAAGCCCAAGGTCAAAGGGAGGCCACCCGACCAGATGAACTGGACACTGTCGACATGCGGCATCAGCAGAGGGTGCAGAGAGAACATTCGATCATCCATGGTGGAATTAGACAAGAAACTCGTGCACTGCAACGCAGTAAGAGTTCATCTTCGGAAATTACTTCAGCACAAGGACCTACTCGGAAACGCAAGCTGCCTGGTCCTGCAGGCAACCTACCTCGACTTGTAAGATACGCTATGCTAGTGGGCAGATTCTGAAAACACCCTCTTTTTTTTCAGGAAAGACTGATCGTCATGACTGTATTTTCTTGATCATTTCAGAGTGCGGAAGAAAAGGAACATCTTTTTCGGTCGAGAGGAGTGCCGTTTAGCAGAGACCCTACTGTGAATAATCCGGAATTATCAAGTCCGACATCATCTTTAAAAAGGAAAATGAAGTCAACAGTGGATGGACCGATTGATAGCATGTTTGCCAATGGAGCATGGGACGAGATGTTGAAAGCATACTCCTTGCCAAATTACAGACGTAAGAAGAAGCATGCTCTCTTTTCTTTTCTTTTCTTCTTTCTTTTCGTTCTCGGTCATTTGTCCTCTATTAAGCTGACAAGCTTGTACTTTTTGGATCTAGCCTCTACGTTCTCCATGTTCAAGGGTCGGGTCCCGTTGATCGAGGTCTCGCTTTCGGATATTGAGAGTCAACAAAAACAGCAGCCAGGAAAAATCAGGCATCTAGTAGTAATGATCAAAGACCTTACAATGTCCGAGATCGACGCGTCAGTGACAGTACTTGATCCTTCTGGAGAAATGCCAGGCACAATTCACCGGTCGGTGTTGGAGCACTTTAAAAACAATGAGATCAGAATCGGGACGGTCCTTGTTTTAAATAATGTAAATCACACAAGAAAATCTGCCTAATCGCCTACGGATTAATCTCAATGTTCAGCCTTAGCTTTGCCTTTACAGCAGATCTAACGCTCCTTTTTCTGCTTCCATAGGTTTCTGTGTTCTCGCCCACACTTGTGTCGTACTATCTTATTATCACACTCCGCAACATCATAGGGGTCTTTCAGCCGCATCCTCCAACAATTTTGCTCTCCCAGAGCTCCTCTCCTCGCTCCATCTCGTCTCAGGATCGTCTATCTCAGCGGCGACACCATCCATTGGGCAGTCCTGATGGGCCAGGTGGGCATCCCAGCACCCATAGTAGCTCTGGGGCCAATGTCAACGCTCACAACGTGACGAGTCCAACGTTTAGATCTCAAGAGCATGTCCAGCCTGCGCACGAAATGATTCGGAGACGAAGAAGTCCCTCGCCAGACTGGCCAAGTGATCATAATCCAACTCCAAAATCGGCTACAGGTTCCATTTCATCACATCCACATACTGGCACACACCCAGGCAATGAAACTCAGCATTCAAGCCAGAACAGTAAAAGCTCCACGACATCTCTTTTAATCAAGAGGCAAAAGCCTGATTCCTCCTCCATTATCAGCCCCATTCTTGCCAAAGACTCTCAGGAATCCAAGGACGGATTAGATAGCCTGTCACCAATAGCTGAGGAGACACTTGAAGGGCCAACTTTTCAAAGCTTGAGACAGACTTTGGGAAGTAGCATGCCATTGTCGGAAAGGAATCGCGATACACAAGGAGATGCATGGGGCATGGGGCATCTAGGGGTCACCCCTTTGATCCCATTAGGTGATGCAACGCCAAGACTCAGTTCAGAGACCAGCATGCTGTTGTCGTCCTTTGCAGCTCCGGCAAGTATTCGAAAGAGGTCCACTTCGTCCTCGACTAGTCAACGATCCAGCTCTTCTATCGCAGCCTCTGATTCAAACACTCGATTAGGACCAAAAGCAACTGTGACAAGAGCAGGTGGCTCCACTGGATCTAGAACCATCGACATCCCCAGATCTACTACAGGAGTGTCGAGGACTGTTTCTTCGCCATTACCATCCTCTTCAGCCAACCCTACTAATGTGAATCCACCAGTGATCCCAAGGCCTCGGAAGACTTTGTCCTCGGAACTTCTTAGCTCTGCGGATTGGTTGGATGATATTAGTGAGGCGGATTTTGAGTCAGGATTTGAAGATCCCCTGCCTGTGCGAGATTATCACAGTGATGTCCATAGTGGAAAGGGTGGAAAGGATAAAACGGATGGTACTGGCAGTGGTCATGGCAGCGGTAGTGGAGGTGGAGGTAGAGACGATGATGGTGGTAGTAAGGATAAGCATCCACAGCCTCCTCTCATTACGCCAATGTCCAAGATAGAGAATCACATGATAAGCCCTGCAATTGCCTTGACCGACTCGGCACCTACTTTTCATCCTCCTCGTCCTCGTCCTCGTCCTCCTCCAACTCATAGTCGACCGCCACCTATCGAAGAAGCAGACGATGATCTTGACTTTCTGTTGGATGGTCTGGATGAATCAGAGCTCTATGATATCTAATAGATTTCTCCGACCCAAAAAGCTGAACATAGTCTCTCTCGTTGAATTCTGTAACCAGCGGACAAAAAGAAAGAAAGAAAAAAAAAAAAAAAAAAAAAAAAAAAAAACTGTCGCCTCGACACTATTCCATTGTAAACGAATTTTGTATTGATCTAGTTGACTGCATTTGGACTCTAAACAAGATCCTGCACTGGCTTGGAGGTGAGGAGGGGGGATCTTTTTTTTTTTTTTTTTTTTTTTTTTTTCTTTTTTCCTGGTAAAACAGAGGATGGGGGTGGGTGATATCTCTTGGCGAAGGAGGAATGCAGAGTTCATTCAAGTTTATCATCCATTATCCTGGGTCATGATTTTTTTAAGCGCGCTTTGCGGCCTTGGGTGTCCAAGCCTCAAACTTTGGGCGAGTGGTGTTGTAAGTCTTGTAAGCTACATTGATCCGGAGTGAGAGATATTTATATTAGGATAAGAGTAAAGACAAACGGAATTCATTTCTCGAGTCAGATAGCAATGGCAAGCTGAATGTGAAAGTGAAGATCTTACCCTTAGGAGAACCAGTCAAGTTCTCGGTGTAAGTTGCAGCCCACTTTGGCGCGACCATGGTCTTGTCCACTGTGGGGGGAGCATCCAACATCTTGTGAAGCCAGCCATGCCTAGAGAATAGTTGAACGATTTTTTTTTTTTTTTTTTTTTTGTTAGACGAACTTTCCTTGGAGAAAAAACGAATTCTGCTGCTTGTCTTCTATCGGAAAAAAAGAAAGACTTACCATTCGGCTGGGACCTGACTAGCATTGAACTCGGCTCTCGAGAAGTAAGTATCCTCCTTGGCGAACTCGATCCAGCGCTGACGGCCTATCGCAGAAAGTGGTAGAGAAATAACATGCCAAAGCAAGATGATGAGCAAGATAACCCCAACGATGAAGAGAGAAAAAAAAAAAAAAAAAAAAAAAGGAGAAAAGGGAAGAGGAGGACAGGGATGGAGTTTGAGACGAGAAATGGCCAGGGGATACCCAAACGGGCTTGTCGCGAATGATGGCGAGATCTCCTACAGATGCTGCATCTCGTCCTGGTTGATCCGAACTCTGAAAAAAAAAAAAAAAAAAAAAAAAAAAAAGTCCGAGCCTGATAGTTGCTTATTCTTCCTGATGTCGTCCAATCCAATGTATTTCTGGGTGATGCATACGCCTTTGACGATGGAATGGGTTGCTGCATTCCTGATTCCATCCGCAAGTAAAAGATGGGGAGGGGGTTCCCGTCATGGTAGGTAGATGCGCGATTCGATCTCTTTACCATATGACTCCTTCATGTTCTGGTAGTACTTGTTGCCAAACTGGTCGGTTCCGATCAAGGTTCCGACCTTGGTGTCGCCCATGTTGTTGAGCTGACGCATGAAGCGAGCGGGTCCGAGGGTAAGGAAGCCCTTGACGGTACGAGGGAATGAAGACATGGAGGGGTGAGAAGAGTAGAGAGGAGGAACTGGTCAAGATGAAGTGAACCTCGCGGAAAACTATGATTCAACGTGCCTCCGAGCCCGGCGTTCAACCCCGGCCCCCGCCAGGTCAGATACACGTCACCGTATAGATTTTATGCGCTTGTCCTGCACAAGGAACCTGGGCGAAGCTCTTCATCTCTGTGCGTTTTCTCTTTCTTGCTCTCCCTTTCTCACTCTCTTTCAAAGGCAGTGTGGCTGCCATGGTGAAGAGCAGAGCAAAGTTCATCTATCAACAGGTTGCTAAAGCATTTGAAGAAAGATCATCATGCAAAAATCTAAAATCCAGCTCAGGAGCAGCCCAATCCCTGATAAGAATTGGTTGTCCTTTTAGCTCTTGACCTGGAGGCAGAAAAATAACAACAATAACAAAACTATATAGGTTGCTTGTTACATTTTTGACGCTTCTCTCCATCTCATATTCACGTGGAGTCTCCTTGGGAGGCCATCGGTGGCGTGGGGCAAAAGCGAGAGAGGCAATTGCAAGAGTCTCCTGGCACATCTAAACCACTAGTCGTTTCACTACTATAGAAACCTGGATGATGGTCGCCCCCTTGAACTTTCCAGCCACCTCAAAAGATCTTTTTGCTTACTTTATGCATGCATACGAACCAAGAACTGAAAATGCCCATTTACATACATCCGGTCCCTCTCTGTCGTCTCAGGTGGGGACGTGTGACTAAATGGCGGGACTAGAAAGAGTCTCTTTTTAACTCTCTTATCGCCGAACGCATTGAAGGTCTTGTCTGTCTCTCACTAGATCCTCTTCCTTATGTCGCTGTGCTCAATTGGGTTATTTCTGTTGACGGAGACACTATGGCCAGATTACCGGCCAATTGTGATGTGATCCATGTGTATTCGTTTTTGGACCCTGTTGTCCAGTGGAGAGGAAGGCTTTATTTTTTTTCTTTTAGTCAGTTGACGGCTTGTTGCCCACTTTTTGCATCGACCGTAGTTTTGGGTACATTTGTATTCTTTTACCATCTCGCACACGAGTAAAGTCAAAAATAAATAAAAGAAAGGGGGATGGAGCGAAAAAAAAAAAAAAAAAAACGATCGTTGACGAACTGGGCAAACAACAAGCAAAGGACAAGCAGATGAATAAGGTTCGCCGTACAAGGCGATGCCTGGTGGAGTGTGGTGGTCGCTATTCGCAGTCCGTACGGGGGACACCAACCTTGTTCACTGGATCACGATTGGAAGGAAAAAGTTCCCGCTTGCAGACCTTGCAGCGGTATTTGGTTGCAGTGGGCCGAGAAGAAAAAAAAGAAAAGGGGTCGCCCGCCTGGTCTGGCTGGTGGACGGAGAAAAGAAAGAGAGAGGAGCCAATGCCAGAAGGTGCAACATGCGACCAGTATCAACACAGACACATACACAGATACACGCACAACGGCTGCAACGATGCAACCGATTGCAGCTGCAGCCTCGAACTCAACGGCACGGTCCAAAGGACGGCTGACCCAGGGACCAGGGCCAAACACAACGGAGCCATTGAGGCCATTGTCAGGTAGAAAAAAGAAAAGAGAGAGAGAGTGAAAGAGAAAGAGAAAGAACGAGAAAGAGAAAAAGAGGCAAAAGAAGAAGGACAAAGGGTAAGAGAGCAGGGGAAAAGCTTATCTCTTTGAGGTTGTTACTAGCCTTTTTTTCTTTCTCTCTCTCTCTCTCTCTCTCTCTTGCTTTTCCTTCTTTTCCTCTTCTTTCCTCTCTTCCTTCTCCTCCTCTCCCTCCTCCTTCTCTCTCTCTTCCTCTTCCTCTTCCTTTCCTCTTCCTCCTTCCTTTTTTTTTTTTTTTCTCCCTTTTCCTCCGACACCGCCGACTCTGTCCGTCATCCATCCCATCTACGAACACACCCAAACGCACATCCTCTTCCTCCCATTTTCACGTCTATTCATCCATCTTTCATCCGTCATCATCGTGTCCCTGTAGATTCATCCCATCCAGAGAAGAGAAGAGCTACCTGTTCTCCCCTCTGTTGCTCTCACGTTCCTTCTCCGCTCCAGTCTGTTCTCTCACCATCCAAGGTAAGCAAACCTCCTTTTGTTGACCCATGTCCATACAGAAGAGATACAAGGGGATAGAGTGTGCAAGAGTGAGCGGCGGAAACTGAGCAAAAACGTGGCAAGGAGCATTGCTGTATGTGCGCACGCATGCCCCACGCTCTGCTCTGCAGGCCGTGGACAGGGTGCACAACACTCCGTACACAACGCTTTTGTAGCAGGTTTTTTTTTTCTGAGCACCCCTTCAGATGTGCTCATCATCCGAGCATGAGCAGAGGCGTTAGACTGGGATCTCAACATCGCTCATCTCGATGCTCCCCGTCTCCACGACCAGGTGCACTGGACCCTGTAGCAGTAACACCTGTCTACAGATGATGAACTGGTCTGATCAAATGAAGATGATGATGTGATGATGATGTGTGATGATGATAAGTGAGATGACGATGGCCAAGTGCTATTGCGACGACCACCTCGGCCGAGAAGAGTATTCTGATTCCTCCCTATCACCCCTTGCTACCTTTTTGGATGAATGTGTTGTGCGTGTGTGTGTATTTCAGTGTGCGAGAGTCTCCTGTCCTCACCCCGCCCCCTTCTCGCGCTTACAAACCACTGGGAGAAAGAAAGAGGAGATGGCATGCAGCGGCCTACTCTTTCTCTCTCTCTCTCTCTCTCTCTCTCTCTTTCTGTTGAGAAGACGAGCAAGACATTGTCCTTGTCCCCGGGCCGTTGTCTGCTCGATAAACCTACCCCATTCTTATTCCTACAAGAGAGACGCGTGGTGCGGTGAGGCGTCGGACAACCCGGACAGACAGGGTATAGAATGAGAAAGAGGGTCGTTGATCGCTCCTGTGTTGTGCATCGCTGTGTGCTCTTTTTCGATGTGTGTTGGATGAGTGTGTGTGCTCCCTTGTGTTCTACTACTGCAAGGCGTCGTCCTCTCTTTCTCTCTCTCTTGTCCATCGTCCTTGGAATGGCCAAGTGATCTCTCTCTCTCTCTCTGTTCTCTCTCGCCTGTTCGTTACTTTGGGATGGGACCTCCAGCAAAAAAAAGATTTTTCCCGTACCACCGTCCACCGCATCATGCCGCATGTCCCAAGCGGACAATGGCTAAAAGTACCCCCTCTTCCCTCCCCTCTTGTGGGTATCTTTTTGCACCTTTTTTTTTTTTTCTTTTTTTTTCTTTTCCTCTCTCTTTCTCTCTCTCTCTCTTTTAAAACTCTCCTTTCCCGTCCTCCCCCTCCCCTCCCTTCTCATCTGCTGTTGTTGCAGCTCTCTTTCTCTTGCTTTCTTTACACCATTTGTTCATGCCCTGATACCCCTGCCCTCCTCTGTTCACTATCCATTTTCTCTCTCTTTCTCTCTTTCTCTCTCTCTCTCTCTCTCTCTCTCTCTCTCTCTCTCTCTCTCTCTCTCTCTCTCCAAAAATCCTCCCCTCAACGTTTTCTTTCTTGTGTATTTACAGTATATATTTTTGTAGAGAATGTCTCTGGAAACCTATGTCAAGGGCACAAAGTGCTGGTTCGTCGACGATAAGGAGGGATGGATCAGCGCTGACCTGAACACAAAGGACGTTGCCGCCGACGGCAAGGTCACCATGACCTTTGTTGACGAGAACGACAAGGTAAGCCCGGCTCTGTTTTTCCTTCTCTTTTCCAAGCACCTGTCCGCTCCCTGTCACACCATCCTGTTTAGCAGTGTACTGACAACTATTTCAACCACTACTGCCATCGTCACCTCTACACTAGACTCACACCTTCACATCGACCATCGCCAAGATCGATGAGTCGCATAATGCCATCCTGCCTCCCCTGCGCAACCCACCGTTGCTGGAGGGCACAGAAGACTTGACCAACCTCTCGTACCTCAACGAGCCTGCAGGTACGAAGCCCTCCATCTCAAATACTCTATGCACCTCTGTCGCTGCAACTCTGTGCATCTTGCATCAATACTAAACGCTCGCCTGAATTTCTCTCTCTCTCTCTCTCTCTCTCTCTCTCTCTCCTTTCCCATCTCTATTTTCTACTCCAAAGTGTTGAGCAACATCAAGACAAGATACTCCCATTGCAACATCTATACATACTCGGGAATTGTCCTGATTGCTGCCAATCCTTTTGCTCGGGTCAACCTTTACACCCAGGATATCATCCAAGCCTACTCTGGCCGGAGACGTGGCGAGTTGGAGCCTCACTTGTTCGCTATTGCTGAGGATGCATATCGCTGCATGATTCGCGATGAAAAGAATCAGACTATTGTCGTTTCGGGAGAGAGGTAGGCTTCTGCTGACACGGTTTCTCCTCGAAAGTGATAACAACAAAGCCACGTGAGACTGACCTGGTATGACCTCGAATTACTCCCTTTTTATGTGATAACTTCTAGTGGTGCTGGTAAGACTGTCAGTGCCAAGTTCATCATGAGATACTTTGCCACTGCCGATGGTGGCGAGAGTGTCAAGACAGGCATGAGCGAGGTCGAAGAGCAGATTCTGGCTACCAACCCTATTATGGAAGCCTTCGGTAACGCAAAGACGACCCGTAACGACAACTCTTCGCGCTTCGGTAAATTCACAGAGATTCAGTTCGACAAAGACCGCAACATTATTGCTGCAAAGATCCGTACCTACCTGCTGGAACGATCTCGTCTGGTCTACCAGCCAGAACTGGAGCGTAACTACCACATCTTTTACCAGCTGGTCGCTGGTGCACCCCCCTCGGAGAAGAAGGAGCTTGACCTCCAGTCAATCCAACAGTTCCATTACCTGAAGCAGGGTGGTGTCCAAACCATCAACGGTGTCGATGATGCCGCTGAATTCGAGATTACTCAGCGTGCTCTGTCAACGATTGGTATTTCTGTCCAGCTTCAGTGGTCAATCTTCCGTCTCTTGGCCGCTCTGCTTCACATTGGTAACATTCAGGTGACTGGTAGGACTGATGCCATGATCTCGGATGAAGATCCTTCGCTGATCGTTGCCTCCAAGGTCCTGGGAATCCCACTCTCTGAGTTTAAGAAGTGGCTCATCAAGAAGCAGATCACGACTCGCTCGGAAAAGATTGTCTCTAACTTGAAGGTGGATCAGAGTTTGATCGTCCGTGATTCAGTTGCCAAGTACATCTACTCTTCACTCTTTGACTGGTTGGTCAACAACATCAACAGCTCTCTTTGCAGCGATGCTGTCGCCAGCCGCATCCACTCCTTCATCGGTGTTCTGGATATTTATGGTTTCGAGCACTTCAAGAAGAACTCGTTCGAGCAGTTCTGCATTAACTATGCCAACGAGAAGCTTCAACAAGAGTTCAACCAGCATGTCTTCAAGTTGGAGCAGGAAGAGTACATTCGTGAAAAGATCGACTGGAAGTTCATCGAGTTCAGCGACAACCAGCCCTGTATCGAGATGATCGAAGGCAGACTTGGTGTCTTGTCCCTTTTGGACGAGGAGAGTCGTTTGCCCGCCGGTAATGACCAAGGCTGGTGCAATAAGCTCTTCAGCCAGCTCGGTACCGAGAAGCACAAGAAGTGGTTCAAGAAGCCTCGTTTCTCGAACTCGGCCTTTACCATTTCTCACTATGCTCACGACGTCACTTACGATTGCGAGGGCTTCTTGGAAAAGAACCGTGATACCCTTCCTGATGAGCTCCTGAACTTGATCAAGAACTCTGACAATGAGTTCTTGGAGGAGGTCTTGATGACCAGTGCCACCCTTGGTGCTGGTGGAAGCGTAAGTATTTTCATTCACCTGTTTATTTGTTTACCGAAAAAAAGGCCCCTATCAGATCCTAATCCCTCAACTTTTTTTTATCTCCCATAGTTGACTGAAGATAAGCGCAAGAGTGTCATCAACAGAAAGCCAACTCTTGGTTCTATTTTCAAGGGCTCGCTTATCCAACTCATGGACACCATCAACTCGACCAACGTTCACTACATTCGTTGTCTTAAGCCCAACGAGGCTAAGCAGCCATGGGCCTTTGATGCACCTATGGTCCTTGGCCAGCTGCGTGCTTGTGGTGTCTTGGAGACGATTCGTATCTCTTGCGCTGGTTACCCTTCGCGCTGGTCCTTCCCAGAGTTCATCGAGCGCTACTACATGCTCGTCAACTCTGAGCACTGGGGCTCTGATATCCAAAAGATGTGCACAGCTATTCTTGAGGCAACAATCAACGATCCCGACAAGTACCAGGTTGGTCTGACAAAGATCTTCTTCCGTGCTGGATTGTTGGCCCACATGGAAAAGCTCCGCACGGACCGCTTGAACTCGTATGCGACCGTTATCCAGAAGCACATGCGCCGCTTTGTTGCCCAGAAGAGGTTCGAGCGCCTGCGCGAGGCTGTTGTCAAGATCCAGTGCCTTGCTCGCAAGCTCAAGGCCCAGCAATTGGCTCGCTCGTTGCGCGAGGAACGCTCGGCTATCTTGTTGCAGACCTTCCTTCGTGGCTATGTCCAACGCAGGAAGTTTACTGAGAAGCGTAACCTTGTCCTTCGCCTCCAATGCGCCATCCGCTCCAAGCTCGCTCGCGACTCGTTCAAGACTATGCGCGAGACCAATGGAGCGACCAGGATCCAACAGATCTGGCGCGGAGTGGTGGCTCGTCGCGAATGCAAGAAGGATCTCCGCTCGATTGTTCTTGTCCAGGCATGTGTCCGCCGCAGGAAGGCCCGCAAGGCTCTTATGGAGTTGAAGGCCGAAGCTCGCTCTGTGAACCACTTGAAGGAAGTCTCCTATCGCCTGGAGGGAAAAGTGGTGGAGCTGACGCGAGCTCTGGACCTGGCGCATCAGCAGAACAAGTCTTTCGACGCCCAGGTGGAAGCGCTCGAGAACCAGGTCCGTCAGTGGAAAGAAAAGTACGAATTATCACAACAGTCCAAGTCGAAAGAGATTGCCCTTGCTGCGGAAAACCCTACTGTACCGAAGAAGGAGTTCGAGACCCTGAAGGCGGCCAATGTCGAGCTGCAAACCAAGTACAGCGAGTCGGTCGATAAGGTCAGAGTCCTCGATCTTGAGATTGCCAAGCTCACTGAGTCTCTTGCCAAGACCAAGGATGAGATCCAGAAGCTGGCCTCGCAGGCCAAGACCAAGCAGGAGGATTCCGAGATGGTCACAGCGCTCAAGCGCGAGAACCAGTACGTCAAGGACCAGTTGGCTCAGCTGTCCAAGGCGACTGGTCGCGACACCTCCAGCTTCCCTGTCACGTCCAAGGTGCACTCGCCCCCTACCAGCACCAATGGCATTATGCAACAGTCGCACTCGATTCACAGCCATCTTGCTCAGGACACGATCGACAAGTACGAGAACTCGTATGGAATTGCCAAAGACAACTTGCCTCCCAAGATCATCACCGCCCTTCCTCCCTCTGTCCCCATTCCCCATGGTGGCTCCAAGCCAGCCCCTGCTGCTAGACCCATGCGCAACCGCAGCAACAGCACTCCTGACATTAATGGTCTCGAGAACGGAACACTCTTCAGACCCCAGAAGACTACAAACAGCGTCTTTGACAACCTGGACAACCACAGCCGCTCTGCCAAGACCATGTCTGGAGATGACTGGGCTCGTCGCATGCCTCGCTCTCGTCCAAGCATCCACAGCTTGATCGAGCAGCCCGAGGTCGAGATCATTCGCATTCTCGAGGACGAGGAGGGACTTCAGGAGGAGATTGTGAACGGATTGATCAAGAACATCAAGATCCCTTCGCCCAGTCTTTCGAACTTGCCTTTGATCAAGGAGGTCATGTTCCCTGCCCATATGATTGGTCTCTTGACCACTCAGATGTGGCGCTATGGTTTCATCAAGGAGTCGGAGCGCCTGATGATCAATGTCATGCAGGCTATCCAGCAGCAGTCGATGGCGATTGTCGGCGACGATACCATCATCCCATGCGCTTACTGGCTCTCGAATGTCCACGAGCTCTTGTCGCTCATCTGCATTAGCGAGCAGGAGATCACCCGTGAGGAGATGATGGCCCGCTGTGGCAACGAGAATGCTTGGTATGACTATGAGCAGCTCGTGTCGACTGTCAAGTATGAGCTTGAGTGTCTCCAGTACAACATTTTCCACGTGTGGATGAAGTCGCTCAAGAAGCAGCTCAACAAGATGATCATCCCCGCGATCATCGAGAGCCAGGCCCTTCCCGGATTCATCACCAACGATTCGGGACGTTTCTTCAACAAGTTGATGGGCTCTGGTCCCACCTACAGCATGGACGATCTCTTGATGTTGTTCAACAAGGTCTGGAAGGCTATGAGCTGCTACTATGTCGAGCACTCTGTGGTTCGCCAGGTGATGACCGAACTCCTCAAGATGGTTGGTGTGACAGGATTTAACGATTTGTTGATGCGTCGCAACTTCTGCACCTGGAAGCGTGCTATGCAGATCCAGTACAACATTACTCGTATTGAGGAATGGTGCAAGGGTCACGAGCTTCCTGAGGGCACCTTGCAGCTTGAGCACCTCATGCAGGCCACCAAGTTGTTGCAGCTCAAGAAGGCCTCGCAGAATGACATTGAGATCATTTATGATGTCTGCTGGATGTTGACGCCTTCTCAGGTTCAGAAGCTTGTGCAGAACTACCAGATTGCTGACTATGAAGTCCCTGTCAGCAATGATCTGATCAAGGCCATTGCTCAGCGTGTCGCCGCGAACGAGAAGAATGATACCCTGTTGTTGGATGCGATCTCGTTGGAGGATGCTGGTTCGTTCGAGACGCCCGAGATCCGCGATGTTGATCTGGACGGTGAGCGCTACTTGCCTCCCTGGCTCTCGAACTTGGGTCGTCTCAAGTCGCTGATGCACTTGGTTGTTGTCTAAACGACAAGAAAGGAAGTCCAAGAAGACTTGAGAAAGGCTGAGAGGTCTCTTCTCTTTCTTTTTTACTCTCTTTCTCCCTCTCTTCTCCCCCTCCCTTTTTTTTCATTTTATTTCGCCCTTTGTATCTCATCTTCTTTCTCCGTCTTGTTTCTAAATGTTGAATTGTCGTTCTTTTCTTTTGCGTTCTTTTGTACTTTTTTTTTTTTTTTTTCCTCTCCTTTGTGTGCCTGTTTCCTTGCTTCACATTGCTTGCCAACCTTTTTTTTCTCTCTTTTTTTTCCCCCAGGGAACACCTTTGTCTCCCTTATTCAAAGAAGAAAATCAAAAAATTCCTACCCATGGTTTTTGTTAAAAAAATAGCGGACAAAAAAAAAAGGCTTCTTGCTTTTTTTTCTTTCTCTAGTTCGCTCATAATTAGATCCCCCTCTAAAATGCTTTGCCAAAAAATACACATACAAAAAAAAAAAAAAAAAAAAAACATTTGTGATTTTGCATGTCCTCCCCTCTCCAGTATGAAAGATTGTCCTTGATTTTCTTTTTCTTTTTGCATGGATGTGTGTATTAAAATGGTTTTCTCTAAAATTTGCGCTTCTTGCCACTGAATCTGTCCAGAGCAGAATGTTCGTCGTCGTCGACATTGGATCTCCTCTTGGCCCGATCTTGCTTTTCTTTCTCGATCCGTTCGATGAGTGCAACCTAGAATAAAAGAAAAGAAAGAAAAAATAAAGTGCGGAGGAAATCATTGAGAGGCCGTTAGTCTTGGCTGTGGTGGCAATACAAAAGAAAGATAAATGTTATTTGCCTCCTTCTCTCTCCTTTTCTTACCTTCTTTTGATCGATAACATTCTTGGCCTTCTTTCGGAGGAGTCGTCGGGAAGACGAGTTCTTGCCACGAGCCCTGAATTTGAGTTCCTTGGCCTCCTCGGGATGTGCAGCAGCCCAAGCCTCCTTCTTTTCCCGGTTGACAACATCGATAGGCGCCTTTTCCTTCTTGCCCACCATGTCCACATCCAATGTAATCATCTCGGGTTGAATCTTCTCCAAGAGCGACCGAACCTCTGTCTCCTGTCTCTGCTTCTTGGTCTGGAATGGGTTGGCCTCGAGAGCATCATAGTTGGGCTCTCCTGAACCTGGAATTGCCAACGAACTAATACCATCCCGATGACCAACACCAAGAATATCTTCAAACGGAGCAAACGCAAGATCTTGGATCGCTGAACCTGGTTGAAGGTGTTGCATATAAGGATACTGTTGTTTGGTCTTGAAGGGATCCTTCCAAACTTGGACATGAGGTCCAAATGCCACTGCAAGCAATCCACGCTGAGAGATTGAAAGCGAATGAGCTGGCGTAGGGGTGATGTATTCCTGTGCTACTTGATAATTCTTGAGATCCCAGAGTTTAAGTCGACCATCCAATCCTGCAGTTGCCATGTATTGACCGTCGTGTCCAATGGCCATGGCCGTCACGGGTCCTCGATGACATTGCATCTTGACCAAAGGTGTGGTCATGGTAGGGGACCAGAGTGTGACAGTTCCATTGCTGTGACCAAGGTGCATAACGGCAGTGGCAGGATTTTGAGTCATGACATCGCACTTTCCAAGTTTAGTCTTGTGTTCTGCCACAATCTTTCCTGTGGATGTGTCCTGGTATTTAAGATATCCTGCAAGATTCTGTCATATCCCACGATCCAACACAGAGGCGTCCATGCGTGAGAGTATACATAGATGATACGATGTAGGGCGACATTGAGAGGAAACAGAATTGGTGTTGTATACATGTGAAAGGGAGCAGGTGGAGAGGGGAAAGAGGAGAGTACTTCGTTAGAACCAATAGACTTGGAATCAAGATGGCTTCATAACACCAAAGGGCAAACAATAGCACTTACGACTGATGTGAGCAAGAAGTGGTATGGCAAAAAGTCCAACTTGGTCACCTCAACATGGTTCCGTAAGCAGTGGATTTCTGTGCCGGTCCGGTCATAGATGTATACATATTTCTTTTGTGCCACAGCAAACATGGTTTCATTGTGCAGCCATCTAGTGGGTTGAGAGAACAAATAAAGAAAAGTCTGAGTTAGGATAGGAGGATCTGACAGGAAAGAAGGAGTGAGAATCGTTCGTCCCAAGTCTTTTTTTTTCAGGATGGGCACCTACGTGACGTCGCGAACAGTCTCCCTGAGTTGCAGTTCGCATGAGAGTCTTCCTGTCATCCAGTCAAACCCAGCTACATGTCCCTTGCGTCCACCGATGAGGAGATGGCGACCGTTCCGGGTATAGTCGATGGAATAAGGGCCAAACTTAAGATCGAGCGAGAACATCTTGTGTTGCGTTGACAAGTCTGCCTGAGATCGTAGTGCTCGTTGAGTGAAATGCTGAGTCTTTTCCACGCCCTCGGCTTCCAAAAGTCCCCCTTGCTCCGTCAGGAGCAGCTCTGAGTTGGCGGCATTGTACGCTGCTTCCTTGAGGTTCTTTTCTCGCTGCTTGATCGTTCCTTTGAGCTTTTTGTTTTGCAGTTTCTATTGTTGTGGTTGTGGTTGTCGTTGTTTATGAACAAGGTGTTGGGGGTATGAGACGTTAGTATGGCGTAGAAGGTAGAGTCTATGACCTTGGTTAAGGCCGATGATGAGTCAAGACTCTCTCATGGCACTTGCCCACCATGCATAGGGCCTCTTTTATTTGGGGGGAAGTAAAAAAAAAAATTAGAGCTTACATTGACACCTTCCAGTGCCTTTGAGCTGCTTCCGCGAGCATACTTGGGCACGATGGCCAATACGGGATCCTTCTTTTTTTGGTTCTTCTGTTCTGCCATGTTTTCTTCCGAGTCTAATGCCGGTTGTCCTGGAGAATGAACTAGGTCGAGATGGGCACGCCTCACAAAAAAAAAAAAAGAAAAAGAAAAAAAGGTTGTTGTTTATGTGGCTGGAGCAAGCAACAGAGGGAGAGAGAGGATTTGTGACTCGAAATCAAATAGCGCGCAAAGTCTTGTAGGTTGCTGTCTGACTATGGCAAACCTCTTTGGGCAACAAGTCGTGTGTGTGCTTGGGAGGTTCCGTCATGGATACTTGGACTTTTACACTGCCCCAATATGTAGCGACCTCTTGGTCTATCAATAGTCGCCCTCTTTCCCTTCTCCCCCCCCCCCCTCCGGCTCTTACCAATGTCCTATTCCTCCAGATCAAGATTGCCTCATAAGCAGCAACATAGTCTTTACCAATGCCAACTATGAAAAAAGAAGAAAAAAAGAAAAAAAAGACTCACACATATACTTCACTAGCGATATCCTGACAACAAGTCTCAATGATACGCGAAGTATCCCCTTGGCTTGGAAATGAGCGAGCACTCCAAAATGTCACAACTTATCATGGGTAATCTTGTGGGAGGTCCAAGGTTTGGTCGGACGTTCGGAGAAATGACCAAGTCTACATGGCCACTACGAAAAACGCGTTTTCATACCAGAGCGATCCAGTCTCGATCCCAGAAAGGAAGAATGGATAGATCACATCTGAAGAAAAGCATTAATAGTCACTCTAGGTAATCCAAGGAAATCCTCGACTATACAAGATACTGAACAAGAGAAAGGTATGATACAGTCAGATGAGCTTATGCTTGGTATGCTTATGCTTGCTGCGAAGCTTGTTTCCTGGTTGACTGCAATCATCATCAGAAATACTGCGCTTCTTCTACCTGGTCTGCTGCTCGATAAAGACTGGTCTACAAGAGCAAGAGTATCGTTGTTAACAAATGTATAGTGGGCCGACAAAGATTAACAACCCGCACCAGGAGCTTGTTTCAATGACGCGAGGGAGTGCACTAGCCATCAAGAAGGAATACCAGAGGCAGTACCAGATTGACCCTGCCACCATGGCCTACGAACTATAAATCCTCTATCAAAAGGGTTTGGCAGGCTCAAGTGAAAAGTACCCAGGATAGCTTTTGTACTCATGTTCCTGGCCTATCATTTTATGGACTTTTTCTGAAGAGTTCAAAGCCGGCTTCATCGGCCAGAGCTGCATAAGAAACTGTTGTCCGCCGTGTTTGAGTCGCTACTAGACGCTGAAAGATTGTTCATCAAAACGCCAAAGTTGCTAGGCGTTAGAAAAAGAATTAGCGAGATATATGAAGAACTGTGCTGATACTTTGAAGTCGAGTCTTTGACAAAAGGAAACGGGAAAGAGAGAGGCAGGGAAGAGAGAAAGAATGAAGAATTCTTTGTTTTCGAGTGGTGGAATGGTGAGATATTGTAGAGACTTCTATCGAGTGGTTTGCTATCAGTTCACCCTCAGGAAAAGCCCGAGAGAGATATGCAGAGTGCGCCAACGAGCAGGCTGCAAACCAAGCGCACTCCGTTTCTTTTGTGTTCTCCTCTAGCTTTTACCTCCCGAGCGAGACCCCAAAGAAACCAACAGACCCCTGCGCGTGCGAGCAGGGGAAAGGGAAAGAAACGGTATGAGGAGAGAGGACCCACTCTCCCAACGTACCCCTTCACCTGGACTTATAACCACCAGACTTATCTCGAACATCCATCAGTCTGACTCCTGATACCCCCACACTTTCCATATCAGAGCCACCCACCATGCCGTTGCCCTCTGGAGCCTGAGCCTCCAGAAGGCATCTACAAGGATGTCACCCATCCGAGTTAGACCGGCAGAGGGTGAGTGGATGGCAGAGGAAAGGGAGTAGGGTCTGGAGGAGAACCGAGAGGGGGAGGGCAAGGCCGTGGCTGGCAGTCTCTCGCTACCAGCCAACGGGCAGCCAGGAAGGGGAGAAGGAGAGTGACAAGGAGAGAGAGGAGAGAAGACAGAGTGTGCTCGAGATAAAAGGACAGAGGGTCAAGCCTCCTCTGTACTTCCCACCACTTGACCTTGGTCTGAGAGAAGCTGATTGCAGAGCAGTGAGGACGAGGCTGGAGACAGCAATGAGTGTTCTAGCATCACCTTGATTGCCTCTCCATCCATTCGGCCTTGCTCACACAGCTGCCATGGTTACCATTGCTGCCTGGAAGAAGGCCTCATTGTCTTCAGTGCATCTATTCGATTGGTATACGACCCTCTGGATTTCATGATTTTGCCACCAATTTTATACTTCCTGACCAATACTACTCTCTTCTACGAAGACTATAGAAAACCTTGACGTACTCTCCTTCTTCAGGCAAAAAAAAAAGATAAATGAGAAAAGAGGTTTTATTCGCAACATCGCTTTAGAACAAGGTAGATCGGCAATCGGGTTGGCTGATATGATTGCCTTGCTGGTTTTGTCGTACAATGTTCTTCCTATTCATTCGATCTTCGCTTGAGTGTCTGCCCTTTCTAGCTGGAATTAAACACTATATCAGAACAGAGTGCAGCAACAGGCCACCTCTCGGATACTTTTCATGGTGAGAAGCTGAATCTGAGTGATCTGTCGGTTGTATCGTCTCTGTCCTCATTGGTTCTACCCTGGTTCTCCTTCATCTTGATGATTTTGTACGCGTCTTCAATATCTTGGAGGGTCAAATCAGGACCCACTCCATCCTGGTGGATTTGCAATGAGCTTAGATGAGGCGCATATGTTGTCAATAGTTGGATCCATTCATCGAGACTGAAACAGTTCCATTCACCAATGAAGGCGAGTTCTCGAAGTTTACTTCTTGAAAATGGACCTGATGAGACCTGAAGTGAGTCGGAGGTTTGTTCCGCCTGCATGGAGAGAGATTTAGCTTTTGCCAGAAGTGAGTGTTTTGACCTTTGATTCAAAATATGGTCGAAATTGAAGGATGGGTCTTGTGGAACTAGAGTCTGAGAAGAATAGATCTTGGCCAAAACTTCATCCTGTGTGTGTAGAAATATATATCCGTCTTCAAAAGGAGTTCCAAGACTTAACGCATCCAGAGATGGAAACCGATTGATTAGGTCTCGATGGAACATCATGACTGTAGGACAGATGAGCGTAATCTTGGACAGGGACTCGGACGACCAGTTCCAAGGATAAAATCTGGATGTCGGATCCCACTTTGGTAAAGAGTCTCTCGTTTTGTCCTACCGTATTGAACCCACACCATGAGCAGGTTAGCAGGAAGAAATGGGTAGTCAAGAGAAACAATAAGGTCTGACATGAGTACAGTTACTTACAAGGATTGATTCTATGACATTGGGACACATTTTCATGTAAATGTCCGCAAGACGTGAGAAACACGACTGATCGTCAAAATCCAACGTCAGATCCTTTAGGCGTCCCATGTATTTGATAGACTCAAAGTCAAATTGCATAGTAACTGCTCCCGCCAGACTCAGGTACTTCAGTCTGGGGAGTCTCCAGATCGGCAAGAGTAGTACCGGTTCCGCATTGGGGAAACTCTTGCCCAATGTAGCGGGGGAAACCCAAGTGATTTCGATTGAAAGACTTTCGAGGAGTGGACATTGGTCGAATGATCCGATTGAAACAATCCCTCCAAATGTGAGATCGATCTTGCGTACTCTTGGAAGATACCAGTCAGCTCCGACGTTTGTTGCTCTAGTGAAGTGTCGCCATTCTTGAGAGTTTCTCAACATAGCTCCTATCATATCTGACTGGTCAAGCAGATAAGAATTGGATTGTCTAGCCACAAGTTTTTCGAGATTCCCTCCTGATGATTTCACTATATCGTTGAGTGCTTGGATAAGTATCCTGTAATCTCGATTCGACCTCAACGTTAGGTGTAAAAGCTTGGAGAGTGGTCGCTCTGGGTTAATCGACAAGAGGGACCTGTTTATCTGACCAAAAGTGGTTGAGGAGGTGTTGAGCCACTGAAACTGAGAGTGATGACCGACCGATATGTCGAGACTCTTTAACTCAGGACAACGCCGAAGGAATGCCGTCATTGCTGAACCCTCACCAGCTTCCCATCGATCGAAATCACGATCCTCAAAGGACAAAAGACTCTCTGTTCCAATGGAATACGACCCTCTATAGAACCAAGGCAAGGAGGTTGCATCGATTGATCTTGGTCGACCGACAGCTTCATACAACATTTGTTGCGAATGGTGGAACATCTTCCATTTCTGACGTTCTTCTAGCCAGCTCTCCTTTACCCTCCCATCCTCATGGAACGTTGGTTGACCATGGAAGTGGCTACTCCGAGTAAATTCAAGATCCAGCGGAGGCTTGTGCGGGAACGCCTCTTGGTTCAGGCGAATAAAGTCTTTGGACTCGTGGTTGAAAACGAGCTGATAGCTAATATACGTACAGGTGTCAATCCTTAGAGTCCGGAGATTTGGCAGCATGGTGGCAAACTTGACATATTGAGCTGAATCGTTCACATCAAATCTGAGATCAGTGATTTGATCACAATTGTGTTGGAGTAAGAACCCCACTAGAGCATTTGCGATGATTTTACGATCGTAAGCGCCCCGGTCCGCTAGTAACCATGGTTCTGGTTTTTCTAGTTGCTGGAGCAGGACCATTTGGCTGAGATCGTGAGAGGAGATGTCTGGAGATGAAAGGGACGACAAATATGTCGAGTAGTCGACTGTGGTCAACTGAGAGTAAGACTCCTTGGGATGAGCAGGTGAGTAGGCGAGTGTTAGTCCATATTCTCCAATGATGGAATCTAAGCCGGCAAAATAATCGGATCCTTGTAGATGACTCTGTACGGACTGACGCCAACCTGAAACTGTAGTTTTGAAATCCTGATTATCCAAAGGCCTTACATCCACCTCGCTTTCACTTTGACATTTCAGCTCTGTCAGTTTTCCGATCAATCCTTGTCGCTTCAGCCATTCACGCTGCAATGCTGAACGAAAGACAAGAGCCAAGAGACATTCTTTGCGGTGACCTTGGACATATTGTTTTATAGAATCTTCACAGGGCGGAAACGATGGCCAGTCCCTGAACTTGTGACTCATCATCAGCTTCAAGGCCTCCTCAAAGAAGAAGCGGTTGATGGTCAAGAGATTAAAGAGCATAGGGATGTCGAACCTGAACTGCTGGATGATGATAATGAAACACTCTCTAGGCAACAGCAACCGCCGGCAGCTTTCTACCAAGGGAATACAAGCAGAAGTCAATCAAAGATTTCTTTTCATCTTCAAGGATCAAACCTCAGGTGGCAGAGAAGTTGAACATATCTGGGCTCTTGGTACCTTGCGAGTTATCGCTTGCCATTATTGGGTGAATGCGGTGTGGGAATTTAAAGGAGTCAAATATAAGCTGGACAGATACGCTGCTTGAAAAAGGAGGGGAGGGAGGGGTTTTATACTCGCCACTCAATTCGATTTGGCATGGCCACCAACAGACCTCCTCCTCCCCCTGATATCATATTTGCCACTGCCACACTTTGTGTCACAAAAACAACAGAGAAAACACGCCGCAAACAAAGCACTCGTTGGCTCTCTCTCTTCAAAAACGATAACGTGCTTTGAGGAGCCCGTTTCGATACTTACCTTTTGGATAGAAACCTTGAAGACTGTAACTTTACCGCCGTTATTACCATCTTTCCTAATAGGCCAACGAAGTATTTGATAGTCCAGCTCTCTTTGGTTTCTCTCTGGCGACAGACTAATCGATCCAGCTCTGAGTTGGAAGCATGACACCAATTTTAAATACTCTACTTTGACCAGCCAAGGACCCGCCCTCTCCTTTTAACTGGTGTCCACAGTCTACCCTGTACAACGCCTTCGTGGTTTCGGCGCGTATCCCGCATGATGACTAGCCCTGCAAGTCAGTCTCAGCTCTTTCTCAAAGCATGGACTACCAAAGCAGACACTCATAATCCAGGGGTCTCCAGGTAAGGGATCTGATTCAAGACCCAATTCTTTTGTCTCCGCTACTTTAGATGACAGAGAGTAATGATCTCAGAGTCAGAACTATTGTATTGATGTAGTTTGTTGAGGAGTGAAGACCAGTTCTGACTAGGAGGAAGGACTTTGGTCAAATGATCTAAGTGTAATCTACAAGTTACTCTGGATCCTATACACACATTTGGAAAGGTACTGAGTTCTTGAACGTCTATTTCAACTCATTGTAGACAGTCTTAAGCAGTGAATCTTGCACAGCGATATTTTTTACTATCATTGGAATCTAGGGGGGGTCGTTCTTGAAAGCACCCCACGCTTGAGCCCATCGCCAATTGAAACAGAGCATAGCAAGAAGTAAAAGGAATCCCTTATACAGCGTAGTGTTTTGGTCAGCACATTGTGTGACGGGGAAGGGAGAGGGGGGCTAAGCTGATATCAGACAGGCGAGGGAGGCACATTAAACCTCTCCTTTCTCCCCCTTCCAAGCAGTCTGTCTGTCCCGTTTACATCTGATTTCTTCCCACACAGCTTTCGTCCAATTATGACCAGTAGCAGTTCAAAACGTTCTGACAGCTCAGGTGTGTTTGGTTGCTCTACCTCCCTGAAGCATCCTCCTCAAAGAAAGAAGAAAGAAAGAAGAATGATGGAAGCGAGAAGTGACTGACTTGTGCCTGTGCTCTCCTTCGATAGAAAGCCGTCGGCAACTGCTGTTGCCTACTGAATGTCTCATTGTCATCATCCAGCAGCTCAAGTTCGACATCCCTGTACTCTTTAATCTCTTGACCGTCAACCGTTTCTTTTTCAAAGAGGCCTTGAGGTTGATGATGAGTCATAAGCTCAGGGAATGGCCACTGACTCCATATCGTGAGGCTTCGACAAAACAACATATTCAAGATCACCCTCAAGAATACTTCATCGCACTCGTTCTCCGCTCAGCATTACAGCATGAGTGGTTGAAACGACAAGGATTGATTGAACAGCTGACAGAGCTAGAGTGTCAAAGCGAAAACAAGGTGGATGGGAAACCTTTGGATAATCAGGATGTCGAAACTACAGCCTCAGGTTGGCGTCAGTCTATACAGAGTCATCTCCAAGGATCCGATTACTTTGCTGGCTTGGATTCCATCATTGGAGAATATGGACTAACACTCGCCTACTCGCCTGCTCATCCCAAGGAGTCGTACTCTCAGTTGACCACAGTTGACTACTCGACATATTTGTCGTCTCTCTCCGTCCCAGACACTCGCTTTCTCAATCATAATCTAATAGCCCGACTTCAGCGGCACAATGGACCTGGACCATGGCCAACAGCTTGTCCAGAAACAGAGGTGGAGCAAAGAGATTCTATTCGGCGGAGAGTCGCCAGGGGTCTTGTTAGATTCCTACTTTACCATAGCTGTCAACAAATTACTGATCTCAGATTCGATGTGTACGAGTCAGCCTTCTATGTCAAGCTTGCTACCAAATTACCGAGTCTTCGAACTCTAAGGATTGACGATGAGTCGTTCTCTGATAAGTCTCTCGTATGTACACACGAAGCCAGAAAGTTTATTCATCTGAACCAGGAAGCGTTCCCGTTCAAGCGTCGACTGGAGCTTGAGTTTAGTAACAATATCCGAACCTGTACTCGGCCAAGACTCGACAAGGATGATAAAGATGGAGCAGGACTAGAGGAGTGGCTGAATAAGCGTCGGAGATGCAAGGCATATCATTATTCACAACAATTGTTGTATGAAGCTGTCGGTCGGCCAAGATCAATCGATGCGACTGCCTTGCCTTGGTTCTATGAAGAATCACACTCCATTGGAACAGAGAATCTTGTGTCATTAGTGGATCGTGATTTCGATCGATGGGAAGCTGGAGAGGGTCCAGCAATGGCAGCATTCCTCCGACGCTGTTCTGAGTTAAGGAGTCTCGACATATCGGTCGGTCATCACTCTCAGTTTCAGTGGCTCAATACCTCCTCAACCACTTTTGGTCAGATAAACAGGTCCCTCTTGTTGATGAACCCAGAACGGCCACTTTCAAAGCTTTCACACCTATTGTTGAAATCGAATCGAGATTACAGGATACTTCTCCAAACACTCAACGATATAGTGAAATCATCAGGAGAGAATCTCGAAAAGCTTGTGGCTAGACAATCCAATTCTTATCTGCCTGACCAGCCAGATATGATAGGAACTATGTTGAGAAACTCTCAAGAATGGCAAAACTTTCTTAATTCAACAATCATTGGAGCCGATTGGTATCTCCCAAGAATACGCAAGATCGATGTTATATTTGGAGGGATTGTTTCAATCGGATCGTTTGACCAATGTCCACTCCTTGAGAGTCTCTCAATTCAAGATAGATGTAGCTCTACCATTGCATTAAGACCGGATGATGCTCATTTGAAATCGATAGCACTCTTGCCGATCTGGAAACTCCCCAGGCTGAAGTATCTGAGTCTGGCGGGAATGGTTACTATGCAGTTCGACTTTGAGTCTATCAAATACATGGGATGCCTAAAGGATCTGACACTAGATTTTGACGATCAAGTGCGCTTCTCAAGTTTTGCCAACATTTATATGAAGATGTGTCCCAATGTCATGGAGTCAATCCTTGTAAGTGATGATGCTTGTGTGTCTTGGCTTGTTGTTTCTCTTGACTACATATTTCTTTCTGATCGAATCATGGTTGTAAATTTGAATCGATAGGATAACATAAGAGATCCTTCACCCAAATGGGATCCGACATCAAGATTCTATCCTTGGAACTGGTCTTCCGAGTCACTCTCCAAGATTACACTCATGTGTTCTGTAGTCACGATGTTCCATCGAGACCTAATCAATCGGTTTCCATCTCTGGAGGCGCTAAGTCTTGGAACCCCATTTGGAAGAGGATATATATTTCTACACACACAGGAAGAAGTTTTGGCCAAGATCTACTCTGCGCAGACCCTAGTTCCACAGGACCCATCCTTCAATTTCGATCATATTTTGAATCAAAGGACATCAAAATCGCCTTTGATGACAGATAATCCTCTCTCTATACATGCGGACCAAATCGCACATGAACCTCAAGCTCCTTCAAGTACATATTCAAAGAGCAAACTTCGAAAACTCGCTTTCATTGGTGAATGGAACCGTTTCGGACTCGATGAGTGGGTCCAGCTATTGACAGTGTACACACCCTATCTCAGCTCAGTGCAAATACACTACGATGGAGTAGGCCCTGATTTAGTCATCCAGGATATCAAAGACGCGTACAAGATCATCGAGAAGATGAAGGAGACTCAGGGCAGAGCCAAGGTGGATAGAGATGACACAGTCGACAAATCATCTAAATTGAGTTTGTCATCATGATAAGAGCACAGGAAAAGGCCTGGCTATTCCAATCTACTCAAATTTAATATCCAATCCTAGAGAGAAGGAACCGGAGCTCAAGAGAGTAATGCAAGCCAAGGCAGTGCAATATACAATTAACTGAGGAGTTGAGCGTATGCGTTCGCCAGAGAGCAGATTTACCTTGTTCCAATGCAATGTTGAGAATAAGGTCTCTCATCAATTTCCTACGTAAAAAAGAGAATATGTCAAGTTTTTCGAATAGGTTATGAAGAAGAGAATAGTCTTGGTCAGGAAGTATAAACCAGCCTTTTATTTATTATTATTATTATTATTATTATTAGCAGACATAGAATAGGTGGTTCAGACACAAGAGTGACAGTCGTTTCTAACGACTCTTAGTCCACTTGGTAAAAAAAAAAAAAAAAAAAAAATGGTACGTTCTTAAGTAAGGTTTGGTACACAGACCAGCCTGCATCTTGCAGTTCAACTGTCATCCCTACACATTTTTTTCCCTGCTGCATCCTCATCGGGTTGCTACAGTCTTCTCTTCGAGGGGATACTGTTTTCTCTTCGAGGGGATACTGTTTTCTCTCTTTTGTAACCCTTAGGGAATAAGACAAGCAACAAGATAAGCAAAGTATTTCACATGCTCCACACTAACTTATCACCCCTTTTTGGTCTGACTCAAAAAAAAAAATTGGTGGCAAAATCATGAAGTGCAGAGGGTCGTGTACCAATCGAATAGATGCACTGAAGACAATGAGGCCTTCTTCCAGGCAGCAATGGTAACCATGGCAGCTGTGTGAGCAAGGCTGAATGGATGGAGAGGCAATCAAGGTGATGCTAGAACACTCATTGCTGTCTCCAGCCTCGTCCTCACTGCTCTGCAATCAGCTTCTCTCAGACCAAGGTCAAGTGGTGGGAAGTACAGAGGAGGCTTGACCCTCTGTCCTTTTATCTCGAGCACACTCTGTCTTCTCTCCTCTCTCTCCTTGTCACTCTCCTTCTCCCCTTCCTGGCTGCCCGTTGGCTGGTAGCGAGAGACTGCCAGCCACGGCCTTGCCCTCCCCCTCTCGGTTCTCCTCCAGACCCTACTCCCTTTCCTCTGCCATCCACTCACCCTCTGCCGGTCTAACTCGGATGGGTGACATCCTTGTAGATGCCTTCTGGAGGCTCAGGCTCCAGAGGGCAACGGCATGGTGGGTGGCTCTGATATGGAAAGTGTGGGGGTATCAGGAGTCAGACTGATGGATGTTCGAGATAAGTCTGGTGGTTATAAGTCCAGGTGAAGGGGGTACGTTGGGAGAGTGGGTCCCTCTCCTCATACCGTTTCTTTCCCTTTCCCCTGCTCGCACGCGCAGGGGTCTGTTGGTTTCTTTGGGGTCTCGCTCGGGAGGTAAAAGCTAGAGGAGAACACAAAAGAAACGGAGTGCGTTTGGTTTGCAGCCTGCTCGTTGGCGCACTCTGCATATCTCTCGGGCTTTTTCCTGAGGGTGAACTGATAGCAAACCACTCGATAGAAGTCTCTACAATATCTCACCATTCCACCACTCGAAAACAAAGAATTCTTCATTCTTTCTCTCTTCCCTGCCTCTCTCTTTCCCGTTTCCTTTTGTCAAAGACTCGACTTCAAAGTATCAGCACAGTTCTTCATATATCTCCTGATCTCCTGAGCCTTTTTTTTTTTTTTTTTTTTTTTTTTTTTTTGGTTCACAAAAGATCACTAGAGACCAAGGACGAGCGCATTTTGAAGGTATTGCACAAGGTACAGATCATGCAGATCAGTTAAAAAGTAGACGAGTCTCTGTCTGTTTGATGTGAATTCTGAACGAGTGCCCTTGGTTTGATTAATCTGTTGCTAGAGAGAAGCGAGATAGTGTTGGGTTGGTAAACACCTCAACAGCTTATTAGGAAGGACATCGACAAAGCTACAGTATTCAAGTTTTACTATTCGAAGGATAGATAACGGATCCTCAAGCGTATGAATGACAGCTGGAGGTAAAAGAGTCTTTGTGTTTTGTTTTGGTGACACAGGGTGTGTCAGAGACAAAGGAGACAACAGATGGGAGATATTGCGTTGGTGATCATGGTGTGTGTTGCACTGGGTGAAGAGTATAAATACTCCTCCTCTTCCTGTCTGCTTACATTTAATTTTTTCCCACACCTTCATCCAACAATGACAAGCAACAGTTCACAATGCCCCGACAGTACAGGTTTGTATGATTTTTCCGTCATTTGAGGCCTCTAACTCAAAGAAAGAGAGTGAAAGAAAGAAAGAAATTAGAGACTGACTTGTGATAACACTCACTCGATAGAAAGTCGTCGGCAGCTACTTTTGCCTAGAGAATGTCTCATTATCATTATCCAACAGTTTAAGTTTGACCTCCCTGTACTCTTTAATCTCTTGACCGTCAACCGTTTCTTCTTTGAGGAGGCTTTGAGGTTGATGATGAGTCATAAGTTCAGGGAATGGCCACTGACTCCATATCGTGAGGATTCGACAAAACAACATATTCAAGTTTATCCTCAAGAATACTTCATCGCACTCGTTCTCCGCTCAGCATTACAGCGTGAGTGGTTGAAGCGACAAGGATTGATTGAACAGCTGACAGAGCTGGAGTGTCAAAGCGAAAACAAGGTGGATGGGAAACCTTTGGATAATCAGGATGTCGAAACTACAGTCTCAGGTTGGCGTCAGTCTATACAGAGTCATCTCCAAGGATCCGATTATTTTGCTGGCTTGGATTCCATCATTGGAGAATATGGACTAACACTCGCCTACTCGCCTGCTCATCCCAAGGAGTCGTACTCTCAGTTGACCACAGTCGACTACTCGACATATTTGTCGTCTCTCTCCGTCCCAGACACTCGCTTTCTCAATCATAATCTAATAGCTCGACTTCGGCAGCACAACGGACCTGAGCCGTGTCCAATAGCTTACCCAGAGATAGAGGTGGAGCAAAGAGACTCTACCGAGCGAAGAGTCGCCAGGGGTCTTGTTAGATTCCTACTTCACCATAGCTGTCAACAAATTACTGATCTCAGATTCGATGTGTATGAGTCAGCCTTCTATGTCAAGCTTGCTACCAAATTACCGAGTCTTCGAACTCTAAGGATTGACGATGGGGCATCCTCTGATAAGTCTCTCGTATTTACACACGAAGCCAGAAAGTTCATTCATCTGAACCAGGAAGCGTTCCCGTTCAAGCGTCGACTGGATCTTGAATTTAGTTACAATTTCCGAACCTGTACTCGACCAAGACTCGAAAGGAAGGACGTGGATAAATCAAGACTGGAGGAGTGGCTGAAAGAGCGTCAGAAATTCAAAGCATACCACTATTTACAACAGTTGTTGTATGAAGCTGTCGGTCGGCCAAGATCAATCGATGCGACTGCCTTGCCTTGGTTCTATGAAGAATCACACTCCATTGGAACAGAGAATCTTGTGTCATTAGTGGATCGTGATTTCGATCGATGGGAAGCTGGAGAGGGTCCAGCAATGGCAGCATTCCTCCGACGTTGTTCTGAGCTAAAGAGCCTCGACATATCGGTCGGTCATCACTCTCAGTTTCAGTGGCTCAACACCTCCTCAACCACCGTTGATCAGATAAACAGACATCTCTTGCCGATGAGCCCAGAACGGCCACTTTCAAAGCTTTCACACCTATCTTTGAAATCAGACCGAGATTACAGGATACTTCTCCAAACACTCAACGATATAGTGAAATCGTCTGGAGAGAATCTCGAAACAATTTCGGTTGAACGAACATATTTCGCTACATGCGGTCGTATAGAAGACAGCATGACGACCCTGTTAGGGGACATCCAAGGGTTGTATCGTCTTCTTAGAGCGACTACTGTTGGGCTTGACTGGTATCTCCCAAGAGTACGCAAGATCGATCTTACATTTGGAGGGTTGGTTTCGGTCGGATCATTCGACCAATGTCCACTCCTTGAGAGCCTCTCGATCGAATGCAAATGGGGCGCTTCCATTGGATCAATACAGCAGGATATTAGAGTGGGATCGTTAGCTCTCTTGCCGATCATGAAACTGCCACGTTTGAGGCATCTGAGTCTGATGGGAACGGTTGCTATTCAGTTTGACTTTGAGTCTATCAGACACATGGGGTGCCTAGATAGTTTAATTTTATACACTGATCGTATTGTAAGCTTCCCAAGTTTTGCAGACATTTATATGAAGATATGTCCCAACGACATTGAGTCAATCGTCGTAAGTAATGATGCATATGTGTCAGGCTTTGTTGATTCTCTTGGCCATTCATTTTCTTCTTGCTGATCTAGTCTTGGTGGTGGATTCGATATAATAGGATAAGTCGAGAGGTCCTTCACCAAAATGGGATCTGATATCAAGATTCTATCCCTGGAACTGGTCGTCTGAGTCCCTGTCCAAGATTACACTCAAGTGTCCTTCAGTCTTGGTGTTCCATCGAAATTTACTCAATCGGTTTCCATCGTTGGATTTGCTAAATCTTGGAGCTCCTTTTGAAGACAAAAATGTGTTTCTACACACACAGGAGGAAGCTCTGGCCAAGATCTACTCTGCGCAGACTCTGGTTCCACAAGACCCATCCTTCAATTTCGATCGTATTTTGAATCAAAGAACATCAGAGCCGCCTTTGATGACAGTTGAATCCCTCTCCATGCAGGCGGAGCAAATCCTCCACCAGCCTCAGACTAGCCCAAGTTCACATTCAAAGAGCAAGCTTCGAGAACTTACTTTCATTGGTGGATGGAAGCGTTTCAGTCTCGACGAATGGACCCAGCTATTGACAGTTTATGCACCTCATATCAGCTTATTGCAAATCCACTACCATAGAGTGGGTATTGAATTGATCATCAAAGATATCGAGGACGCATACAAGATCATCGAGAAGATGAAAGAGACACGGGGCAGAGCCAAACAGGATTCAAAAGACATCCCTGACCAACCACATCCAGATCCAGTTTTTCGTCATGAAAAGAGTTCAAGAAAAGGCCTGTCCGTTGATTTTCACTCATTCGCAATGCCTGATTTTAATTTTCATGCACTAGGACTCGAAAAGATAACCAAAGATGAGAAAGATCAATATCTGATCAGACCAGGAAGCCGAGTTTATGAATTCGGTCGAGCATGCACCTACCTTGCTCCTAGACAGTGTTGCGAATGAAATCTCTTGCTCATCTACATATTCTAAAAAGAGAAAAGAGAATGCATCCCACGAGTCTCAACTACACTTGGTCACCAGTTGGATACACCTGCAGTGCTCGCTATTACATAAATCGCATATTATTATTTTTTTAAACTTTGTGGACTCTTTTAATACTGTTACATGCTTTAGAGAGATTGCTGCCTTTTTCAGTAGTAACTAAACCACCACGAACTCTTTGGTTTCGCCTCGTCTTCCTTCATGTTTTCCGACTTGTCGTCCTTGTCATCATTGTCCTTGGGGGCAATGTCGGCGGTGCTGTGGTCTACATTCTCTTGATTCGTCTTGTCCGCGAAAAATCCGACAGCACCCCCTCCATCACCCCCAGGATCGCTTTCGCTGCCATATATTCATGCGACAATCGGCCATTTGGATCTCAAGTGCTCTATCCAGCGGGCATACAGAGCCTCTGCCACAGGACTCGCTGCACTTCTAACTTCGGGCGTTGCCGAGGACGCTTCGGCGGCTTCAGTTGGATCTGCCTCTTTGGAGCTCGCACCTCCAGCAGCCTCTGTGGTCTCTGTAGTCTCTGTGACCGCATCGGTTACGCTTGGTTCAGGGACTGTCACTAGAGGACTACCGTTCCCGAGGGTTCCAATCACTTCAGACGCACAAACGTCTCCATGAGCTTCAATTTGTTTCATCAAACCGGCATTGCTCTTGATCTGTGTCAGTGCCTGAGAAAAGAAGGCCAGAAGAAGTGTAGGGCTGACATCGTTCAAGTCGGCAATACCGTGCTCCAACACACTCAGTGACTCGAGTTCCTCTGGACTGTGCTCGCCACCCTTCATCTGATTGAAGAAAAAGAAAAAGAAAAGTGAGGTGTTAGGTACCTCTGACACATATTATGCTGTGAGTAATAGAAAGAGAGAGTGAGCGAGTCCACACATACCGCTTTTAGGACCGGAAGGAAAGCTTCCTTGGCAAGCTGCCGGCCAGCCTGTGCCTTTGGATTACCCTCGTGAGTATCTTCAGTCACCATCACTCTCGCTGCTGGAGGTGCTTTGATAGTCTCATATCTACAAATAGGGATGGTAGGTTAGCTCTGAGATTACCGCTAACAATAAAATAAAATAAAAAAGAGTCCTGTGGTACTATTTTTATGACAGAGTCGATTCGTGCACATTATCATACCCGTCCTCAATCACCAATTCACTTGGCTCTGCCACATGTCCATGGTGATTGCTTGTTGCATGGTTCAAGTCCACCCCATTAGGTACTATACTCTCATGCTCAATCTAATAGTTGATAAAAACAATAGACCGATACTGTAAGTAGCCAATTTCACAAAAAGCGGTACGCGGCTTTTTCTATAGTGTGAGTAGTTTGTACCTTTAGATTAGCCAAGTCGACAATGCTTCCTCCGTTTTCAAATGTAGTCCGCTAATAAAAATCATACGACAATAAATGGTCTTAATATTAGTCTTTCAGAAGGCTTTTTTCAGTTCCACATTCACTCAATAACAAGGGGAAATTCACATACAGCTAGACGAACAGTAGTATTGGCAGTGGGAGGCGCTCGTCGAATTGTAGAAGTTGTTGATGACAGCCCAGGAACCCGGACAGTTCCAAAATCCCAAGGCATATCCTCGTCATTAGTGTTGAATGTGCTAAAGCTAGATCGTCACAACAATTTAGAGCAATTTTGGCGCGCTGGTAAGTAATCACAGGAGAATCTTGACAAAAGGGATTGGGATTAAGTGAGAGAGGGGAGAGGGGAGTGCATTGAAGTAGTTAACCCATTCGTACGTTTTTGTAAGTGATGAAGCTGCTCGCTGGTGTGCTGCCAGTTTCCAGACATCATAGCGCTCAACGAGCTCTTGGAGATCAATCTTGCGCTTGGCCATCTTGATGAACCGATGCTTAAGAAGATCTCTTGCTGTTGGTCTCTACAAAAGTAAATGGGTGCAGCAGTCAGGTCGTCAGAAATGAATGTTGTATTGCTTTCTTGTTCTGTAAAAGATGGTGATCAACCGGTGTCCTCAAACAGAATGAAAGAGTTGCTTACATCCTTGGGGTTCTTGATAAGACAAAGTTCTACAAACTCCTTGAATGCTCTAGAAAAATCACCCTCAAGCGATGGTGGTTTGGCCTTTGGGATCAAAAAGAGGACTCGCATTGGATGATATTCAGCCAGGGGTGGTTCGCCCCTGGCCAATTCAATAGCTGTAATTCCTAATGACCAGATGTCTGCTTTTGAATCATATCCTGCCTGTCTAATGACCTCGGGTGCCATCCAGAACTACATTCACAAAAAAAAAAAAAAAAAAAAAAAAAAAAAAAAAAAGGCAGCGATATTAATTACATCTTCGGCTAGTATGTTGAAGTGAATATATCGAATGGCCTCTACATCAAAACTGTATTAACAAACTACAGCTGGCACATACCGGCGTTCCCACAAATGTATTTCGCTTGCTCTTTTGATGAGAAAGCTGTGCAGCAACTCCAAAATCAGCTACAAAACGTAGGGATGGGTAGAAACAATGTCAGTAGGAGGTATTCATTCCTAGGGGTTGGACAGAGCGATCGTCGTGGCAGAGAGAAGAGAGTATGATATAACATTACCGAGCTTTACATCTCCAGCTCCTGACAAAAGCACGTTAGCAGCCTTGATATCTCTGTGGATTTTTCCTTCGGCATGGAGATACTCCAGACCAAGCAGTAGCTCCCTGAGTACAATCGCCACATGATCCTCGCTGAACGGTCCAGGTTTAAGCTATAGAGAGAGGGAGAGAGAGGGAGAGAGAGGGAGAGTAGGGGTAAGATTTTCACGAGAGTTAGGGGGCTAGAAAAGTACAATGTGCGGCTTATTTGACAGGGGGGGACATGAGCATGGTAGTCAGGCCTGCTTACGAGATCAAGACATGATCCTCCTGCAAGGAACTCCATCACTATTATGGAAACAAATGGAATGGGGTCAGACAGCCTATTTGAAAATCCATGCCCTACTGCGAGATCTCGTTCCCACAGGCCCGTGTCTTCCGATTACCGATCCAGAGCTTGAATCCTTTGACACAGCTTCCGTAGTACTTGGTGATATACTCCGACTGGCACTGTGAAAGTAGGGCAATTTCCTGCTGGATCTCACTAATGTCCTCCTCCGAGTCTTCAAGGTTGATTTGCTTGATAGCAACGACTTCTTTGGTGACATTATGGATGCTATGATGAGCATGGATGTATACTAGTGAGTATTCTCAGTCCGGACACGATCCCCCGCGGGCAGCACAGCCAAGCAACGTGGGTGGCATTCAGGCATGTCTCTTTTGTGGGACTGATGTTGTGTGTGTGTGCGTGTGTGTGTGTATGTGTGTTTGTGGATGTATATATAGTACACACGCAGAGAGAGAGAGAGTTTGAGTGTGAATGTGTAAAAAAGGAGGCGCATCACAAGGTCAAGGGACAGGAACAGCTGGGGCGATTCGCCACAAAGTAGTAAAGCACCCGAGACGGGAGGAAGGGAGAAGGGGGAAGAGAGGCGAGCTGCGTGAGCAAGTGGTCTTTTGGACACTTGGGCTCGTGGCATTTCCAAGGGACAGGAGGCGGCAAAGGAGAGATGAGTGAAGATGGTTGTAGGGCAGGAGTGATTCGCATCGCTTGACAGACTCTTTGGTAGGCTTTGGAGAGCCAAGGTCTACTTACGCCTTGTAAACAGTTCCAAATGACCCAGTGCCAATCTTTTCGAGAAGTGTGTACTCCTCTTCAGGGTCGGATCGCATCTACAAACAGGAGCGAGTATCGACAGGAACAGAGCGTGAACAGGAGGAGCATGTCTGGTAAGTGTGAAGGGTTGTGGGTCAAAATATCTTTCTCTCTTTCTTTTTCTCTAGCGTTTGCCAGGGAGAAATCCTATACCATTGTGAGCAGACACTTGGTAGGAAGAGGTCAGTGCCGAATCGAGAAGAGCTCTCTCCGTCAGAGTGAACAAAGGGAATAGTGGATAAGGCAGACGTGTCGTAGAGTCGGCTGCTGGACTAAGTCTGGTTCACAGGGGCGTGAAGTGAACTGCTGAGATATGGGTTGGATGGAGGAGGAACTGTAGAGAAGGATGAGTGCGCAACAGCAACGAGGTGGAGTGCAGAGAGGAGAGTGAGAGAGTGGGAGAAAAGTGGCAAGCTACAGCAAGGCGGGAAAAAAAAAGAGAAAAGTGAGAAAGAGAGAAAAGCAAAGAGAAAGTGAGCGTGTGGTGTGTATGTGTTGAAGGAAAAGTGGCGAGACAAAGGAAAGAGAGAGAGAAAGAAAAAAAGAGGAGCGTGGGCAGAAATAGGGGGCAGCGATAAACAGGGACGCAGCGAAGTGGGCCGAGTGACCATGCAGTGCCTGCCCCACAGACCTGACTTGACCGCGCCCATCATATAGCGCACGTATACTCGCAGCACACACAACTGGCTGGCTGCCAATGCGTCCAAAGGTCCTCCCAGGGGTGGCCGTCGCAATGTTGCACTGTTGCAGGGACTAGGTAGACAAAGGATGTCCTCGTCATTTCGGCAGCCGGCGGCCAAGGCCTTGCCGAGCCTTACAAGCGCAGAGCTATCACGCGTTCCTCTTCCGAGGCGCAGGCGCTATATCATCTGCCCATTCATTTCTTCCACGAGTAGGTCAGAATAGGGGCTCCAAGGCCACAGACATTAGGCGGTTGCACACCAACGACCGCCCTTCTTTCGACTCTTTCGCCCAACCCCTTGGGCCATGACATCGGCAAATTGAACGGGCGGAGAAGTGTGTTCACGGCTGAAGAGGAAATTTATCATAAGCGCGATTTACGACCAGTGCGACGGGTAGAACTGGGTATCCAACGAGTTATTTCAGGTCAGGACGAGGACAAGCAACAGACACGAGATCGTCGGTGGCGCCGAGTTTCAAAGGAAGAGAGAAGAGAGAGAGAGAAAGTGTGTGTGTGTGTGTGTGTGTGTGTGTGAAAGAGAGACAAATCCACTCTGGCCAACCCACAGACACAGACAGTCACAACTTGGTTTTCGATGGCTATTCTCCGCATCGCGTGTCTTTCTCATCATTCATGCACAACCACGCAACCATCCACGTTAGGACTGGATCAAGGGATCCGACACACGGACACCGGATCCATGCATGCGCCTCAGGACTGCCATCCCCCTGTGATTGACTCGATTCTTTTCTGGTTCCGCCGTCTTGAGCCAAGGCTCCGCCTCGCTCAAAAAGAGACTTTTACCTCTACTGCTGACCCAAGCATCAGTCACTGCTCACAAACTCCACAGCAGCCGCCATCTTGGAGAACATCGACCATTGCTTCCTTGCTAGCCTGGGACTCGCTTCCTTCTGCATTCCGCCGCCCATTCGACCCAAACTTGTCCACGGCTGCAGTCATCAGTGCGTGCCTGTTTGTGCTAGCTGCTGTTGTCCTCGTCTTTGCTCTTGTCCACAGTTGCCACAGGCTTTGTCGTACCAGGAGCCACAGTCCCTGTAACAGCAAGGGCCTCGGCATCAGCAGTGGTAAAAGTGACAAGAGTCTTAGAAGTTCGACAGGGTTTGCAACCAAGCTTGGAGAGAAACGTACTCGCTTGACCAGGAGTCCTCAGAAAATATCCCCTACCATTCCGCCTCGACTACTGATGGCAACTCCTTCCTCCTCATCGACCTCGCCTGGCCGAACCTCTTCCTATTCTCCGCCGACGAGAATTTCCCAGGCCCAACCTATGAGTCGGATCAGTCCACTGGAACTCCAACGACAGAAATACAGTGAAGCGTATTCAGATATCAATACCGCACTGGATCTAGATACGGCAGGGGACTATGACACAGCACTAGTCCATTACCGACAGGGTATCCTAAAACTAAAAGAGGCACTCAAAATTCGATATCTCACCGATGCTGAATTGAGAGAGTCCGAAGCATTAGGCCCCAAGATGCGACAGAATCTGCAGGCAACAGAGAGTAGAGTAGAAATACTTGAGCAGAGACTCACAGGAAAAGGAACATCTCAGTCTGACGATACTACCTCAGGGACAACCTCAACCTCAAGGTCTTTTTTTTCGTCCGCCGTTTCAAATGCATTTCAGGCTGTAAGCTCGGTCATTGCTGGAGCAGGTTCCGTAGGAGCAGGGTTTGTATCTTCATCATCTACACAAACAACCTCATCCACCTCGCACTCGGAAAGGACTGCACCGACACACTCCCATTCACTCTCATCTTCATCGCGCCAACCAATTGGCTCAATATCTTCTCAAAACTCTTCGCCCGTGGGACGATCATCTTTACATCCTCGCCAGTCGTCAGGGAATGATGAGCCAGTATTCAATGTCAATATTGCTAACACTTCCAGAACCACAGTACCTTTCAAGCGGAGTGGTTCTAGTGGCAATATCGGCAATCCCCCAACCATGTCATCCAATGCCTCTGGGCAAGCCAACCGCTCACTAAGCTCTCAGTTCCGGAGCTCGACTCTGCCAGCACGACCCGGAGCAGTAACAGGAGGACGTAGGAAACCAGGGACATCCCCAGCAGGCCCTACTTCTGCTGCAATAACAGGCCAGACCCCAGCGTCCTCCGAGACCAAAGCTCGAGTTTCGAGACTGAAGAACATTGATACCAAGATGGCCAATACGATCCTGAATGAGGTCCTTATCGATGGCGCCAATGTCATGTGGGACGATATTGGTAAGTCTAGGAGGTGCTCCTTTCCCCTCCCCCCCCTCTCCTTCACTCATCCGGGGAGAAAGGTCCTCTCTCTCTCTCTCTCTTTTTTTTTTTTTTTGGTTTAATTAAACCCAAGCAAGCATATATATATTTTTAATGAGCAAATGAGGTATTGCAATTAACCAAAAAGAAACAAAACAACAATAACAACAATAACACGAAAAAAACCATGGGCTGATTTAGCTGGATTGACCTATGCAAAGCAGGCCTTGAAAGAAATTAGATCCTTCCAGCGCTCCGCCCAGAGCTCTTTACCGGACTACGAGCACCAGCCAAGGGTGTGCTTCTGTTTGGGCCACCAGGAACAGGAAAAACTGTACGCGGTCTATATTTTTGCTTATAAAAAAAAAAAGAAAAGAAAGAAAGAAAGAAAAAGAAAGAAAAGGAAGGAAGGAAAGGAAGGGAAGGAAAAAAAAAAAAAAAAACTCAAGTCTGTGGCTGAATTCTGACATATTCTTCTCCTTTTTGTTTCTTCTTCTTCCATCCCAATCATGACTCTGAGATATTAGATGCTGGCCAAGGCTGTCGCCCAAGAATCCAAGGCAACATTCTTTTCTATCAGTGCCAGTTCCATCACATCAAAGTTTGTATGCTCTTCTTTCCTTTTCTTTTCTTTTCTTTTTTCTTGGTCTCGCTTGTACATGGTGGTTGGATTGCCCCACTGTTGCCAAGCACGCGCCCATTGGGCGGATCAATGAAGTCTAGTATCCTCATTGATATAGATATCTTGTCACCATTACTGACAGTGACTAATCCTGACTATCGTCCTTCTCTTGGATCGAAAAAAAAAAAAAAAAAAAATAGGTTGGAGAGTCGGAAAAGTTGGTTCGGGCACTCTTTGCGATAGCATTGGAACTCCAGCCTTCAGTCATCTTCATCGGTAGATTTGACTAGCTCAAACAACACGGGCCATTAATTTGAGGGATTCTGAGTTTTCATTGCTAATACGAGCCTTCCCCCTCCCCCCTCTCCCCGCTATTGTTGCTAAAATAATAGATGAAGTGGATTCGATCCTGACAGAACGGTCTGAAAATGAGCATGAGGCAAGTCGTCGTCTCAAGACCGAGTTTTTGCTTCAGTTTGATGGAGTAGGGTCAAGTCCCGATGACAGAGTCTTGGTCATGGGCGCCACCAACCGACCTCAAGAACTAGACGAGGCAGCCCGACGACGATTCGTCAAACGCATCTATATTCCCTTACCCGAGGCTGAGACGCGTCGGAGTCTCTTAATGATGTTGTTGAAGGGTCATGACTATCGTCTTTCGGCGAGTGAACTCCAAAAGTTGGTTCATATGACGGAGGGTTACTCAGGATCGGATCTGACCGCGTTAGCCAAGGATGCGGCTCTGGGTCCTCTGCGATCTTTAGGCGAAACATTGTTGGACACGCCAGCGGATCAAGTCCGACCAATCCAGTTCCAAGATTTTGTCCAGGCCATTCAAACCATCCGACCCTCCGTCAGTCCCCAGAGTATCACAGCTTTTGAAGAGTGGAATCGGGAGTATGGTGCTGGAGTTCGAGGATAGAAGAAAGAATGGAAAGCCATTTTCACTCCCTAATACAGTTTTCGTCCCCGATACCGCCCGCATTTTTTTTTTTTTTTTTTCCTTCTCAAAAGGAAAGTGTCCAAATAGTACCAACCGGGGTGTTACCCCAGTGTCGGAGTCAATCTCAAATCAAAAATCCCGAACGCCAGTTTTTTTTTTTTTTTTTTTTTTTTTTTTTTTTGAAATCTTCATTATTTTCTTGTGATAGTGTTGAATATCGGTACTGATGCTTGGGGAAAGGACTATAGTACATTCGAAGACAGGCCCATGGCAGTAACCAAACCATGGTTTTGCTTCGAGAACCCGTCAAAAATCCTATTCTTTTTAGGAAAAGATCTTTGGGGGTGTCTCGCGATGAAAAAAAAATAACAAAGACGAGGAGAGAGAGAGGAAAAAAAATATGGTGACGGCGACAAAGTAACCAAAAAGAAAACACAAGAGAGCCTTTCCCCCAACAAGGCTTAAAAAAAGGAAAAGAAAAAGAATAACAAAACGCGGACAAGCATTGGTACGTTCGTATGGTTGAGCATACAACAAAGCCAAGCTCGTTAAAGAAGAGTTAGAGGATAATAAAAAATGGGAGACAAGTTAAAGTGGCTCTTGTGTGGTGATCCTTTCCATGTTTAGTGGTTGGGAGTCAAGTCCTTGACATCAAAGCCAGGGAAGGGGAAAGAGGTGGCAAAGGCCTCAACCTCCTTGCGGAGAGTCTCAACCTCGACATTTCCATCCAAGGCAGCAACAAAATCCTTCATCAACTTGCTTCCAGCCTTGGCCTGGACCTCAAGAGCAATCTGGACGGTGCGGTGCAAGAAGTCACCGACCTTTCTGAAGTCAGCCTCCTTGAAAGAGCGCGAAGTCAAAGCCGAGGTACCGAGACGGCAACCACCAGGGGTGACAGCGGAAACATCACCGCAGACAGAGTTCTTGTTCAAAGTAATCTGAACCATGTCGCAGATGCGCTCGACCTTGCTGCCAGTGAGCTTGAGAGGACGAAGGTCCCAAAGGATCAAGTGGTTGTCCGAGCCATCAGTCTGGATCTTGTAGCCGTGGTTGACCAAGTTGTCAGCAAGGGCTCTCGAGTTGGCAATGACCTGCTTGGCATACTGCTTGAACTCGGGGCTGGCAGCCTGCTTGAGGGCAACGGCAATGGCAGCAATGGTGTTGTTGTGGGGACCGCCTTGGATCGAGGGGAAGACAGCCTGGTTGACACGGCTCTCGAGGTCCTCACCCTTCTCAACCTTGGGGTCCTTGTTCTTGCGGAAGAAGATAAGACCGGCACGAGGTCCACGGAGGGTCTTGTGGGTGGTGGTGGTGACAACGTCGCAGTACTTGAAGGGCGAGTCAGCCTCCTGGCCAGCAACAAGTCCAGAGATATGAGCCATATCCGACATCAAATAAGCTCCGTGCTGGTCGGCAATCTTGCGGAAGCGAGCATAGTCCCACTCACGGGGATAAGCGGAAGCACCGCAGATGAGGACTCTGGGACGGAACAACTTGGCGTTCTCCTCGAGTCTGTCGAGGTCAATCAAGCCGGTCTTGGTGTCAACCTGGTAGGGCATCGACTGGAAGTAGATCGAGGTGGCAGAGATCTTCTTCTTGGCGGTTTGGTAACCGTGGGTCAAGTGGCCACCCGAAGGGAGATCGAGACCCATGATGCGATCCTGGGGCTGGATCATGGCAGTGAGTGCAGCAAAGTTGGCAGTCGATCCAGAGTAGGGCTGGACATTGACACCCCACTCCTCAGCAGACAATCCGAAGGCATCGAGCGCACGCTTGCGGCAGAGGTTCTCGATCTGATCGATGTACTCGTTTCCACCGTAGTAACGAGCGCCGGGAAGACCCTCCGAGTACTTGTTGGTCAAGGGAGAGCCATTGGCCTCCATGACAGCCTGAGAGGTGAAGTTCTACAAGTTGTCGGCAAGACAAGGAGAAAAAAAAAAAAAAAAAAAAAAAGGGTCAGTTCTCTTCCAGACTTCCTCCTGGTGTAGTCCCTTAAAATCCCTCGGTTCCCACGCCTGTCTCTCCTTCATGATAGGCATCAATGGCCAGGGACACCTACCTCAGAGGCGATCAGCTCCAAGCCAGAGTACTGGCGGTACTTCTCCTGCTGGATAAGCTTGTAGATCTCGGGGTCCTCATCCTTGAGAGGAATGTTCATGGTAGCGTTCCAGGAGTCGACTTGGGTCATTTTGAGAGCTGATGAAGGGCAGGATCAGGAAGAAGGCGAGAAAATTGAGGCGCTGTTAGTAGATGGTAAGTGGATCAACAGTGGTAACGTATTTTCTTTTCTTTAAGAGTTTCTCTCTTTCTCTTTTTCTCTCCTCTTTTAAAAAGGATTACACTAAGAGTGTTGATGAAAGTGGCCAGTGGGAAGATGGGTGGGGCGGGGGAGGATGTGGAATCAAGGAAGATTCGATAATCTGATGGGGGTGAACTGGAGAAAGAGAAGAGGAGGTACAAAGAGGAAAAACGCATGGGCAATGACTCTTTTTAAAATGCCATACGCCATACGCCATCATGTTTTCTCATCATCCCTGACTATATTGCTCTCAGGGTGGAAAGCCACCAAGAGCAAGCACCAGAGACTCCAGCGCAGTCAGGGACTAGATCGGATGGACGCGGGCAAGTTGAATAGAGTTCCTGGCCGTGGCAATATCGCGTAGAGTGTGATCCCGCCACCAAATCCACTCTTTGGTCCTGAGGGTCCACGCGAGTCCGGCATTATTTGGCTGACGCCAAGCAAGAGGATATAAAAAGCATGAAGACACGGGTATGCAGGTGAAGGTTACCTTCTTGTTCTTGAAAGAAAAAGAAAAAAAATTTTTTTGGGAGCGGCGAGGGGAGGAGGTGGTGCGTGGGGAAAAGAAGAGTGAGGAACAAAGCAAAAAGAAAAGAAGGGAAAAAAATGCAAAGCGATGGCCCCGAAGAAATAAGGACGGAGGGGGCGATGGCTGAGAACGAATTCTTCGCCCAGAGAGGAAAATTGCGGGGGAGGTCGCTTGTACGGTCAGAGTGGAAATCGCGTACGTGGATGACTCTGATTCTCTCGTTCTTGTCGGACATCCAAGTCGATAGCGACATCTCGATTCCTCGTCTCTTCGTTGGTCCCCGCTTTTTTTTCCCAGAGTTAGGATCGCGATGATAAGGCCCGGGGTCCGTTAATTCACTGATGCTTGGCTTTAATGAGCCTGAGGGAAAGGAGCTGACGTCGTCCAATTACGCTACTGCGTAGGAGTCCTGGGGCTCATGGTTGGAGTCTCTCAATCCTATCCAAGAGATTGGGATGCTAGACTGAGACGTCTCAGGGGTATGGATACCGCGCACCAGCTTACTCAAGACCAGGACTCGCGTCTTAGGCCACCACAACAAGCATACGTCAGATCCGCACTAACTGTGGCTCTTGACAGGAACACAGGTCTCCTTCGACCGGGAATGAGCTTCAGAGGGCGTGCGGGGGAGAGCTCTGTGCGCAAGGTCTCATTCTCCCTTGCAGGGATGTCGCATTGCAGCACTACTGTGCGTTCATCCATCCCCTATCCAAGCCAACTCCTCATTTTCCCCTGTGCACGATGGTCTCATGAATCCGAGAGGGGAGAGAAGGAACACAGGAGCACAAAAACGAATCAAGATCCAGGGACGAAGCACACAGTCTGCAGTAGAGGCTGAAGTAAAGCAATGGGCCACCGGAATCTTGAAGGCACATGCAAACAGACAAAGGGGTAAACAACAGCTCCTTCTCCTCCTCCTCCTCGGCCCATTCTCCAGTAGGCTTAGATTAGCGCTCCACGCACTCTGCTCCGCCGAATGTTGTCGTGGCTGGCTGTATCCCCGAGGACAACAGAAGATGATGCTGACAAGGAGAGAGAGAGGAGAAAAAGAGAGAGAGAGAGAGAAAAAAAAAACTCAAAGCCACTGTCGGATACTGAAATTTTTTTTCTTCGCCCCATTGAGCTCTTTGCTTGTCGAAACAAGGCACAGTCCCAGGGCAGAGTGCGAGCGTTATAACGGGCCGCCAAGGCTGAATTGTCTGATCTTTCCCTTTCTTCTCCCCTTCCATCCGCATCAATACCTGGGATCAGGCATTCCATTCGCCCATCCTCTTCCCTGTCATCCATCCCTCATCCGCAGACGCTTGTCGCTCACTTCCATTCTTTTTGCATACTACACATCCCCCCATTCCCCTCCTCCCCTCCTCATCTCATAATCCACCATGTCTGCCCCACTTATTGATGCCATTGTCAAGGCCGAGAACACCGAGCAGCGTCAGGCCGCCGCTGATGCCCTTGCTGCTTTTGCCAAGTCTGAGGGCCTCGTCAAGTCTGTCGCCATCATCGAGAGCTTGAACCCTCTCCTCGACAACAAGAAGTCCGTCCCCCACCGTGAGGGCGGTCTCCTTGCCCTCGGCTCCATTGCCGTTATCTTTGGTCAGGCTGCCGAGCCTTTCTTGATCCCCCAGATGCCCAAGGTCTTTGAGCTCTACTCGGACAAGATGGTTGTCGTTCGCTCTGCTGCTTCGGTTGCCTCCAAGGCTATCATGGCTCTCCCCACCAGATACGCCGTCCGTCTCTTGTTGCCCGTCATCTTCCATGCCATCCAGGAGTCCAAGTGGTACGTATTCGATCCTCGGGTCCGGGGTTGTGGAATGTCGTTGTTTCTGTCTCTGTCTCTGTCTCTGGCTCTTTTTTCTTTTTAACGGCTGTCTTGCTGACTGTGCTTATGCTGTGCGTCTCTCTGTTGTATAACAATAGGCACTCGAAGATCGGTGCTTTGGACATTCTCTCTGGTTTGACCCAGACTGCTCCTCAGGTATGTTCATAGTGCTTTTTTTATTTTTACACTACGGGAGTCCGTTATCGGAGGGTGTGTATGTGTATGCAAGCAATCAAACTGGCAGGACCATGCAGGAGTGTTAAATAAAAAAAAAAAAAAATACAGGGAAGTGGTATCGTATCACTAGTGCAAAGCGTCTAACTGCTGCAAACCCCTCTGTCTCTCTCTCTCTCTCCCTTATCTCCGAATTTGCTCAACCTCCACCACAACCACAACACAACAAATGCGATTTTGGCCATCTACAGCAAGTCTCTGCCGCTCTCTCCGACATTATTCCCGTTGTCAGCGAGGCCATGTGGGACTCGAAGCCCGAGGTATGCAATTTTTTCACGCTCGTTGTTTTTGTCTGTTGCGGTGGCTGTCCTGTCATTGGGAGAGCCTACTCTGGCTTGTCCTTTCACGGGATAGGTGGGACGAGACTCCCAGGCACCACAGGTTTTCCTGTGATTTGTGACTGCGATTGAAACTCAGGCCTAGAGGGATATTTTTTTATTCCTTCCAAGCAAAGCCTCTCTGTGGTACACTACCCTGTTTCTGACTTTTTGGATACCCTTGTTTTTTTCTCTCTCTCTCTTCTGTTCAACGAATACAGGTTCGTGACCAGGCTACCAAGACCACCACCGACTGCTTCAATGTTGTCGGTAACCCCGATTTGATCTCGTCCATCCCCTACCTCGTTGGATGCATCAACCGTCCCGAGGAGGCTGCCGACTGCATTCACCAGCTTGCCGCCACCACCTTCGTCACCACCGTCGAGGAGCCCACTCTTGCCATCATGTGCCCTCTTTTGGTCCGTGGTCTTGCTGAGCGTACCCCCTCCATTCAGCGTCAGACCGCTGTCATTATCGACAACATGTGTAAGCTCGTCGAGAACCCTGCTCACGCTCAGCAGTTCTTGCCCAAGCTCTTGCCCGGTTTGGATCGCTTGATCGAGATCGGTGCTTCGCCCGAGCTTCGTAACGTTGCCGAGCGTGCTCGTGCCACTTTGGTTCGTGTCGGTGGTGGTGAGCCCGGTTCCAAGGACCAGGTCGTCATCATTGCCTACTCGGTTACCGCTGAGGAGGTCCTTGAGGTCCTCAAGGCCAAGACCACCTTCGTCAAGGAGGATGCTTTCTCTGCCTCTGTCCTCAAGTACGTCGCTTCGCTCTGCTCCGCTTTGATTGCCTCGCGCAACTTCGAGAAGGATGCCTGGGTTGCCTCCGTCGTCCCCTACATGGCTGTCCTCGGTTCCGACTCTGAGATCAACGTCGTTGCCAAGGAGTTGAACCAGTTCTACGTCGACTTTGATGCCAAGAACGCTCTTGCCAACCAGGCTGCTGAGGATGTTGAGGAGGGTGAGCTTCTCTGCGACTGCGAGTTCTCGCTCGCCTACGGTGGTATGATCTTGTTGAACAAGACCCGCCTCAACCTTCGCCGTGGTCAGCGCTACGGTCTTTGCGGTCCCAACGGTGTTGGTAAGTCTACCCTCATGCGTGCCATCGCCGAGGGTCAGCTCGAGGGCTTCCCTTCGCCCGATGAGCTCAAGACCGTCTTCGTCGAGCACAACCTCCAGGCTGAGGAGGCTGATCTCCCCGTTCTCACCTTCATCCTCAACGATGAGAACATCAAGAAGCTCGAGCAGAAGGCTGTCATTGACATGCTCGAGTCCGTCGGTTTCGACAAGGAGAAGCAGGAGCAGGCTGTCGGTTCGCTCTCTGGTGGTTGGAAGATGAAGCTCGAGTTGGCTCGTGCCATCTTGTTGAACGCCGATATCTTGTTGTTGGACGAGCCTACCAACCATTTGGATGTTGCCAACGTCGCCTGGTTGCAGAACTACCTCAACTCGCTCACTAACGTCACCTCGATGATCGTTTCTCACGACTCTGGTTTCTTGGACTCTGTCTGCACTGGCATTATCCACTACGAGAACCGCAAGTTGAAGAAGTACAAGGGTAACTTGTCCAAGTTCGTCGAGCAGTACCCCCAGGGTCGCTCTTACTATGAGCTCTCTGCTGCCATCTTCAAGTTCAAGCTCCCCGAGCCCGGTTTCTTGGATGGTGTCAAGTCCAAGGATAAGGCTTTGATCAAGCTCCAGAACATTGACTTTGCTTACCCCGGCAACACCAAGCTCACCATCATGAACATGTCGTGCCAGGTCTCGCTCAACTCGCGTGTCGCTGTCGTTGGTCCCAACGGTGCTGGTAAGTCGACCTTGATCAAGGTCTTGACTGGTGAGACTGAGCCCACCGGAGGTGTTGTCACCAAGCATCTCAACGTCCGTGTCGCCTACGTCGCCCAGCACGCCTTCCACCACGTCGAGCAGCACTTGGACAAGACTCCCAACGAGTACATCCGCTGGCGTTACCAGTACGGTGAGGATCGCGAGGCCAACAACAAGGCTACTCGCAAGATCACCGCCGAGGAGGAGGAGCAGATGAAGAAGTTCATCCAGTGGGAGATCAACGAGAAGATCGAGAAGGTCCAGATCGATGACTTGGTTGGTCGTCGCAAGGCCAAGCGTACTTTCGAGTACGAGGTTCAGTTCGTTGGCCGCTCTTATGAGGACAACCAGTGGATTCCTCGTGAGAAGCTCGAGGAGTGGGGCTTCGAGAAGGTCTTGAAGGCCTTTGACGACAGGGAGGCTGCCAAGGCCGGAGCCTGGACCCGCTCTTTGACCGCCGTTGAGGTCGAGAAGCACTTGGGTGATCTCGGTCTTGATGCCGAGTTCGCCACCCACAGCCGTATCCGCGGTTTGTCCGGTGGTCAGAAGGTCAAGGTTGTCCTTGCCGCCGCCATGTGGCTCAACCCCCACTTGTTGGTTCTTGACGAGCCCACCAACTACTTGGATCGTGACTCGCTCGGTGCCTTGTCCGAGGCCATCAAGGAGTTCGGCGGTGGAGTTGTCATCATTTCCCACAACCGTGAGTTCACTGACACTGTCTGTGTTGAGAGATGGGCTGTCAACGCTGGTGAGCTCGCTGTCACTGGCCAGAACTACACTCAGCGTAACACTGAGAAGATTGTCATGAAGGAGGAGGAGACCAAGATCGATGCTTTCGGTAACGTCGAGAAGGTCAAGTCCACCCGCAAGTTGTCCCGCAAGGAGTTGAAGGACAAGCAGAAGCGTCGCGCTGCTGCCAAGAAGCGTGGTGAGGAGGTTTCGGACTCTGAGGAGGACTTTTAAATCATCAAAAAATTAATCAAAGAGTCGTTGTTGTTGAGAATGATCTGCATCTTATCAATATAGATTTTTCATAGACTACTTCCTTTTCTTTTTTTTCTTTTTTTTTGTGTTTTTATAATTGTCTTTTTCTTTTTTACATTTTCCCATTCACAAACATCCATTCCATACCTCACTCCCTCTCCCACCTTCTCTCCTCTCTCTTGCACGTTCATGATTGCTTTTTTTTCTTTTGCTCGTTTGTAGATATACATTGACTAAAAAACGCATACGTTTTGTACCAAAGAGAAAATGATCCTGACGAGAATGAGTCCTGTCTTTGAGAGAGAGAGAGAGAGAGAGAAAGAGATTTTCTTTTATTGGGAGAGTTTGTTGGGACAAAAGAGGCTATAGTATGGATCCGACAGGGGTAGACTTGAAGGATTCTTTAGTTTGGGGAAATAGTATACAACACATCACAGCAGGGATGAGGAAAGGAGGGAAGGGGAAACTCACGAGCCCTCTTTTTAAGGGCGAGTTTTTTTTTTTTTTTCCCTAGTGGGCTATTTGAACTGAAAGTAAAAAGTTTTTTCAAAAAGAAGAGGTCTATAGCATGGTTAGTCGCATGGTATTACTTAAGAGAAGACGAAAACAAAAAAAAAAAAAAAAAAAAAGAGAGAGGTGGTGAGGTGGAGTCTGACATTACCAATAAAAGGTTGATCTTTTTTAGGCCAAATCTTGTTCTTGTGTCTCATCATCTCCTCCCCAAGCAGGAATCCATATCGATCAAAAAATGCATCCGGTAACTCCCATGAATGTGGATCCAATGGATGACCATGACATATGGCTCCTGCAATCAAAATCTGACATAAATCCTCGATATCATATTTGCCCTGATGTAATATCAGTTGAGCTCGCAACTTGGGACATGGAATCAAATCAATTCGAGGATCATGTGGAAGTTCATAAATCTTGGGATCAATATTGGGATCCACTACTGGAGGTGCTGAGGCCAATATCCGGATCTCAAGTTGAAGTCGTACACTGGGGAAGACTTCTTGCTTCAATCCATCGTCCAGACCCAATGTCTCTTCCTTGTTCATCGTCGCCCCAAACGCTCCCTCTTCATTGTCCCGTTCGTCGTCATCTGCAAACTCAAGAGAGGCAGAAGGTGGAAGGTTTGCTGTACGCATCGCCAATGGAGAACACGGTTTGTTCTGTTTATCGTTGGAGCATAATTTAGGGGTTCTCGCATCAGAAGGATGGACTGTCGTCATGGTCGTTGTGACTTCGCCCATTTCCATGTCCATCGATGATGCAGACGCGGCCAAGGCAAGAATACTATGTCCAGGTGCAATCACAGGGTCTCTCAATGCACGGTGTAGATGGGGCGAAGGAGGTCGATGTTCCTGAAGTTGTTCAAACATAGCATTATCGTTCACAATTTCCTGTGGGGTGGGCATGTTGCATCGGATGATGGATTGGAGCGTTCCTGGAGGGAAGAGTGAGGACTGAAGTTCATCAAAGACACTTGGTTGCTTTGTGTACTCGGTTGGTCTGGATCCCCAGGCACTGAATTGGGGCAATGGAGATGAGGATGATGATGGGCTGGGTGAGCTCTGTCCTGAACGAATAATAGATAAAGGCTGCTCTGTGGAAGGACTCGGTTGAGAGGAAGGAGAGCGATTGGAAGGAGAGGGTGAGATATGTTTTGATAACCGACGGTCATTCTCCGATGAAGCAGTTTGGGAAGACGAAGCAGGTGTAGAGGTTGAAGTCGAGGTGGTAGCTCCAATGGCGGCAGCCATGTGAGGGGGTAGTTTGTAGAGTATATCGTTGCTCACAGAGAGGATGGTGTCGTCACGGGGATCAATCACAGGCGTGGTTCCTTGCCAAGAGCTGATGGCATTAGTCCTTGGCATAGCGGAGGAAATAGATTCGGGAGAGGAAGGGGATGAAGAGGAAGAAGAAGAGTGCTGCCGATCAACAGACGGCGTGTCCTGGGTTGCTGGTTCACCATTCTGTGGCCAGGCTGGATCTCCTGTCTTGCTTTTGGGTGCAGAGGTAGGCGCACCAGAAGGCGAGATAGCTTCCTCCACCTCGTCTGTACCCCCATCACCTGTTGCCTTCTTGCTCGTGTGTTTCTCATAATGTCGTCGATAGAGATCCGCCTTGACCTCCTGAAGCACTGCCATGTATCCTCCTTTGCTCAGCGCTGTCTCGAACGAGAAAACAACTTCTCGAAGATAAAAGTTCTCGCTCTTCAGAGACTCTATCGTGTTTTTGAACTCTTGTGCATCCTTTTGTGAACGCTGCACGACCTGGGTGTGAAGCTCTTTGAGAGTTTTGACCGACTCTTCAAGTTCCTGAAGATGCTTTTCTTTCCTGTCACGGAAAGCTCGCTGCGCTGCTCGGTTCTGCTCCTTTCTGACGGCAGGTGAAGCTGGGTTGGGTTTTCGACCGGGCTTCTTTCGGATCTTTGTTGGTGGCTGCGACGAGTCCTCTGCGCCACTCACGTCTAGAGTATCCGAAGAGTTGCCAGCTTTGTCTGTTCAAGAGTCGGGAGAGAGGAAGAGAAAGCAACTGTGTATTAGAAACTCGAATGTTATGTAGGAAAGAGAAAGTGAGAAAGTGAGAAAAAGAAAGCGAAAGAGAGTGAGAGAGAGAGAGAAAGAAAGGAGAAAGAGCGCATACTTCTAGAAGATGAAGTCCCAGAGAAGGACCTCTTTTCTCTATGATGGTGAAACTCTTGCTGAATGATGCGTATTTGAAACTGAGGCTGACTCGCTGAGGATGTCATCCTGAAAACCTTTGATGTGGACAGGATGTAGTTGGTATCGGGTGCAAGAGCAAAAATTGCTGAATGCCGAGTGTTGGATTGAGCTTAATGGAAGTCTGAGCACCCCGCAGCCAAGAGGTGATTTTCTATGGAAGCAAATTCTCCTGGTAGAGATGGACGAATGCGTGTGCCGAATTGGGCAGATGGAGCAGATCTCAGTTTAGACGGAGAAGCAACAAGGGAGAGCGGTGGTGGAGGAGTATGTATGTGGGGTGGGCCACAGGGAGACTTGGGTTCTGTAGTTTCTCAGCTACAGCTACACCACCACCCTTTCTGTTCTGTAAAAGCAAACCTCCGCCTCCGCCTCTGCTTCTGCGCCCATGGCCTTGACTACTCCCACTGGCCCTGTGTTGTGGAGAGAAGAGAGGAGAGAAGGAAGAGCATTCAATTAGAGAGAGACAATGAGTAGAGAGCCGCCATCTTGAGCACTGGGCCTGTTTAAGTGAACATGCCGCTGACTGCTGTTGCTGTTGTTGCAACCAGCCAGCGCCCTCATTCGAAGAGCCCTCACTGTAACCAATCAGAAACGACAGCGATGGGTTTCGTTGGAGAGACGTGACTTTCGATGCTCCAAGTAGCATGAAAGTTCGACAAAAACAACTGGCAGCCAGGGGTACATACTTGGAGGTAAAAGAGTATCAACCCACGGATGTATCACTTTCATTGAAGGACCGTTGCAGAGCAGACTGCATGCCTTGAAAAAGTACCCGCATAGAGAAGGAATGACAGAGCCATTCTGGCTCCACAAAATAAGAAAAAATAATAATAAAGAAAAAAGAGTCTCTGTATGCTTTGCTGTATATGTGCTTTATTCATGCAGTAGGCTTCTGCAGCCCTTTCTCGCGCCTACACAGACAGAACCATGTTGCAGCGTTCAGAAAAGTCAGCGTGGGGAAGCAAGGTGTCTACATCACTGGTCGGACGAAAACAATCCGTGGGCAGTGTGCAACACAAGATTCCAGGAGATGCACCCCTCGTTCCACGCAGCTCTTTCCTTTCTTACATCTCACACTCACCTCAGGAACATACTGACAGTCCCGAAAGACAACCTAGGTAGATGCGCCTAGAGCAAGCTCGCAGATCTATCTGAATCTCTCCTTGGAGCATCTTTTCTTTTGTCTCTGACGAAAACAGCAGCATTTGAAGGCCAAAAGGTGCTTGCTTTTCTCCCTCGGACTAGAGGAGATTCTTGATAATCGCTTGTCCGGTCCAATCGTTTCCGGTGTGTGGTGACAGGGAAGGTAGAGTGTTGCTGCCCTTGCCTTCCTAAACAAACTCGCTTTCTCTCTCTCTCTGACCTTCGCCCTATTAAACCCTTCTTTTTCCGACCTACAGAAAGGCAAAGAGCTTTTCCTCTTTTCAATACGTGCCTCTGCCCCTTTTACCCTATTGGGTATCCTTCCTCATGACTATCCACCATCACTGTGCAGTTCTGTGGAGAGTGAATGCCTGCCCCTCTCTCCACCCTTCGCCTTTCTGATTTTCACTTGCACCCCCTGCCTCTGCCCTCCTCTGTGGAGAAGACAAATGGCTGATCCAATCTCCTCTGGTGCCAACAATAGCCATGGCTATGATGCAGGCCGCCGTGAGGGATGTTGTAGAAGCTGGAAGAGAAAGAGAACGAGAACGAGAAAGAGAAAGAGAAAGAGAAAGAGAAAGAGAGAGGAGGAGGAGTAGGAGGAAGAGTGAGGAGTGAGGAAAACAGAGGAAAGAGACAGGAACTTTGAGGAAGATACAGAGCGACGGGTACATGACAGTTGTCCACACGCCCAAAACAAAACAACGGTCCATGGCTATTTTTCTTTTCAATACTGAGTCAGGCTAGCAAGGCCGCTGGCGACCACGACCGCAGTAGGAGAGTGTTTGTGCAACAGCATTGAGTGGGACTATAGACGAGTGCCAGCAGGGCAGACCGTAGACGGGAGACCGCGCCTGGCCAATCGCTGGCCGCATCGATATTGTCCAGACGCGGCACCGAGAAGAGAGAGAGAGAATGAGAGTGGAGAGAGGGTATTATTCACAGTCCCTATTCACTCTTTACTTTGCTACTCTCTCTCTCTCCTCGTTCTCCATCCCGCCACCTCATCACTCCATCAGCTCAGTCTTTTGGCATTGCATTATTTCTCTCTCTTTCTCTCTTTCTCTCACTTTCTCTTTTCTCTCTCTCTCTTTCCTCTCTCTCTCTCTCTCTCTCTCTCTCTTTTTTTTTCTCCCGCTATTTTCTCTTTCTCTCTCTCTCTTTCTCTCTTTTTCTCTCTTTCTCTCTTTTCTGCCCCTTGTCCTTTGTTTGTCTCCTCTCCTCTCACTCTCTCCTGTCGCCTGCTCCTTCCTCTTTCTTTCTCTCTCTTCCTTTCTCTCTCTATCTCTTTCTCCCACCTATCTTTGTCATCATCATCATCATCGCCATCTTCCTCCTCCTCCTTCTCCATCCTTACCACCAATCCCTCTTTTTCTTCCTCTTTCTCTGTCCGATCTTATTCTGATCCCCCCACCGGAACCTCTCATTCTACCCACCGACCTGCCTGCGCATTAACCCTCGTCAACCCCTTTGTTCTCTGCACGCTCTCATTTCTCCTTTCCATCAACAAAAAAAACACTCCCCCGGATCCACACAGCAATCTGCAGCACTCTCAAGACCCATCCCGTGCCTCGTCCGAGTCGAGCGCCATGAACATGTTCAACACCGACTCGGGGTTCCGGCCCCCATCCCCTCTCGCTTTCACACCTAGCACCGGTCTCTTTGGCGATTCCATGCCATTTGAAGGTACTTGCTTGTTCTTACATTCTCCTACTTCTTAAGGACAATCATTCATGATCTGGTCAAAACCCCCCCTTTGTTGTGCTCTCTCTTCTTTTGCTCACTCATTTTCCCACTCTACCACTCTGCCACCCCCTTCTTACTGTTCTCTCACTAGACTTTAAGCTTCCCGGTCAAGAGTTTCTCAATCTCCCTACATCCCCACCTCCTATTACCTCCGATCCCTCCATGGCACTCTTCAATCCATCGGAGCAGCGCTACTTTTCCGAGTTCCTGGATGCTCTTGTCATCGACCAGGACTTCACCTTTGATCCCAGCTCAATACCCAACCTGCCTAACCTGCCACTCTTCACTCAGGACAACATGCCTTCTGGCCTTGGCCTTGACAACAGGCCCTATATGCTCCCGCCTACATCCTCGTCAAACCCCTTTGCGACCTCTGGCCTCCTCGGCAGTACGTCCATGGATTTTGACATGGCTTCACCTTCTCAGCCCGGTTTCGTAGGGTCCCAATCCCTTCCAAACCATAGTGGGCTCGGCGGGTTTTCTCCTCCTCCTTCGCAGCAGCCTGGCATCTCTTCTGGCTCTCCATCTTCGCTCCACTACACATCCTCAGCCCAGACCTCTGTTCCTTCCAAGAGAAAGACCAACAAAGGTGCTGATGCGGCAGCAGGTTCAAATAGGAGAAGCTTGTCTGGACAGAACGACTCTAGCAAGATTGCAACGCCTATCCAGCAACTTTCGAAGCTTTCGCTCAATAATGGGCCGACCAGCTCGAAAAAGAACAAGCGTGATGATGACGATTCGTCAGTGTCGTCTCCACCACCCTTGACTCCTCGTTCGCGCGAGCACAGAGAAGCCCGCGGCGAGAGAGATCCCTCTGTGTCGGATGGCTCGGTCTCGGACACAAGCAATACCAACCCAACTTCAGCAAATTCCGCCTCGACAGCCGCCTCTGCGTCGACTGCGAAGCGCAAACCTTACAAGGAGCTGCTGACAGAGGAGGAAAAGCGCGCAAACCACATTGCCTCGGAACAGAAGCGTAGGAATACCATCCGGAATGGATTCAAGGACATGACCGACATCATCCCCGAGCTCAGGGATGTCAACAGCTCAAAGTCAACCATCCTCTTCAAGGCAGTGGATTTCATTAAACAGCTGGAGAAACGGAATCGTGTCCTTCAGGCAAAGGCTAGCCAGCTCGAGACTCGTCTTATGAGCCAGGGCAAAGGCGGTGCCGGTGCTAGTGTTGGAGCCAATGGAATGTCGGGCATGGGAGGTTCCGGCCTGGATGACCAGCGGCTGCAGGATATTCCACACATCTATCCAGTCCCATGCAGTCGTTAGACAGTGATGGACGACAGTATTCCCTTTTTCTTTTCTTTTTTTTTTCTTTCTCATCAAGTCCTCTCTCTCTCTCCCTCCCCCTCCCCACCCCTGACATCTTTTTTATTCGGCTTTTTCTCTTCTTGTACTTTCTCTCGTTTTTGTCTCGTCCTCTTGTCCTTCTCCTGTACCATAGCCTGTTTTCTCTCTCTCTCTCTCTCTCTCTCTCTCTCTCTCTCCCCTTTTCCATCATTACTCCTACCCAAAAAATCTCAATAAAACCCAAAACAAACAAACAACAACAAAAACAACAAAAAGTCCTCGAGCGAGAGTGTAGGGCTTCCAGTCCCAATGTCATGAAAAGAGTCTGTGTTGGGGGGTAACTAGAAACCCTGTTCAAAGAGCGAATTAGAGTCCATCTCTTCTGATATCCGTTCCCCAGTAATGCCGTTAGGACGACTGAGTGTCTATAGAAAGCCTTCAATGAGGCTCTGAAAAAGAAGAATGATGAGAGATATGGTGGAAGCAACCTCCATCCTGAAATTTGTTCGTTAAATATCTATTCCTGCCTTGACAAAAGTCTTGCGTTACCATTGAATTCTCTATGCTATTTCACTTCCTTGGCGTAATAGGCTGAAGAGCAGAATAGACATGCATAGAGAGGGATTCATCGCTAGAGCGGGAAGAAATAAAAGGATTGCCTAGTAGTGGACACGTCGTGTCCACAGGTCTTTTTTTTTTTTTTTTTTTTTTTTTTCCTTGTTCCACGAACAATGTGAAAAGGTGTAGCTTAAGTTGATCAGAGTTTCGATTTCATGTGCATGTTAATGCGAGAACAACAGACGAGTGGTGTTGACGGCATTAGTTTTTTTTCTTCGTAGACTCTTTCTAAAGATATATCACCGTGATACCCGTCGTCTGTTCGCCATTCGCCGCTTGCTATTCGTCACTAGGGAAGGAAAAGGGTAACACAGTATGCTTCCCATTGACATTCTACTATATTTTTCTTTCTTTCTTTCATCGAGTCGAGTCCTGTTCACTCTGCTATTCTCTCTCTCTCTCTCTCTCTCTCTCTCTCTCTCTCTCTTTCTATTTAATGACTATAAGTGCAAATTGGGGCTGGAAAAAAAAAAAGAGAAGCAGGTGAGCACGCGAGGATTCTAAAGATACATATGCACTTAATAAAACTCTGATGACAGTAAACAGTGTCCTCTAGCAAAAGAGAGGGATAGTAAAAAAAAAAGGAAGAGTTCCAATTCGTGCTTTCTATTTATGATTCTACACTTTTCGAATAGAACATTTCGTCAAGGAAGAAATAGACGGACTGAATGGATCGAGTCATGATTGAAACTAGAGTAGAAACGAAGCAAACCAAAGAGTTACTAGCAGTGGCCGTTGGGGCTGTGGGAGTACAGAACCTTGAAGATCTCAAAGTTGTCCCTCCAAGGTCAAATCATGGATAGTGGTTCTACCGATACCGAGCTATTTCTTAGAGTCAAAGAGCGAGAATGCATGCGTAATCGACTGTGGAGTGTATTTTAGCTGTATGGAATCAGTATCGAGGCTATAATTGCATGGGGTGGAGTGGAGTAAGCATCCATTTGATAGTTGGCTCTACCGAGGGTGCTAAGCAAATATGATTGGACAGCTCGGTGCTAAGAAGTAGTCAAGGGGAGAGGAGAGGACACCAATGAATGATCTGAATCCAGAAACACAGCGTTTTCTACTATGATCCAGCTCCCCAGTAACAACCAAGTTGATCAGATCCAGGCTGCTTGGAGGAAATAGTGTATTTACGAGAATCACAAATCAGATATTTCTCGCTGAAAAGACATCAGCTGAGAATCCATAGTTCGTTGACAGACAACCCCGACCGTTCTTCTTTTCTCATCAGTATCCTGCAGCCTTCTTTTTGCTCCTTGGTCCTAGTACATGACTATGTGGCCCCAGCGCGTTCAAGCGGGGACAGAACCTTTCTATCTCGCACATCCCCCTACACGTGGGACGAGGTGCGGACAAGAAAGAGAAAAAAGGACCCAGAGTCATTTCCAAAGGAGTAGCGGTTTATGGGTCTACCTGTCTGGTGAGCCACACGAACCGAGCTGTTGGGAGGAAAAAAGAGTCCTGTGGAGGGATGGTGGGGAGCCCTGAAGAGTGGGGGAACAAAGGTGTCGTGCATTCATATCGTGGCTTAGAGAGGGGTGTCTGTTTTTTTTTTTTTTGCAGCACACCCTGTGCATCAGACACGCATACGATAGCGAAGGAGTGAGCGAAAGACAAACAAATCCTTTTTTTTTAGGGTCCGCCAGAGAGGAGCAGCATTGCATTCTCTCCATCCAGCATTTCTTCCTCTCTCTCGAAATCATTTCCCCTCTTCCCAAGCAAGCACCATCTTTTGCATTCCGGCATCGCAGCAAGCCCGTCTCGTCTCACTTCTCATCTTGTGGCTGCTGTGCTGTCTTTCGCCGTTCTGATCCCTCCTATTTCTCCTTCGAATTCGTCGGTTCCTCCTCGGGCGATCCCTTCCTCCCGCGCCACCCATTCTCCCTCGCAGGATGGACTCGACCAGTAATCGCTACAAGCCCTACTCGCGCCCTTCATTGCCGAGGCATCAGAGGCAACCCCAGCGCCAAAGGCAGGATGAGCAGCTGCAAGTAAGCTTTGCTAAACACGCTCATCTCTTCACTCAAATCGTCTCCATTATCACCTTCTCAATCCGAGGCGTGCCAGGACCCATCTTGTCACGCTTTCAACTACTCATTCTAGGGTTGGTACTTATGCATTTTATCCCTTGACTCTCTAGAACATCCCCAAGGTTATCTCAAGCTTTGTGAAAAAATCTCTGTCATGGCTCGGCATCATCAACCACCAGAGTGACAGTGAATCGGACATTGAGGAGAATGAATCTGGACATCCTTCAGGCTCTTCCGACCTGCCGACAGCTTCCTCTGTATCGACTACTCAGACTTTGGAGTCAGCGCGTGCTAGTGACCCAGCTTTGGAGAGTGTCAAGACAATCTACCCAAGCGACCAACTCAAGGGTCATCATGCTGGTCAAAGTCGGAATTCTGGTCAGGTAATTGGCTACTCTCTCCAGAGAAGAGTTTTGTTTCTTGCTCCCTTTAAAACTAATAATGCGGGTGTCTCTTGTTCCGCAAAATGAGACGAGTCTAGTATTTTTTGTCTGACAGGACCTTCTCTTTTCTTTATGTCTTCACTTGGGTAGATCTACCCCAATGGACCACTCAATAAGAATTCACAATCGGGAACACACCGTGGCCAGCGTCGCTCTGGCCTCATCGGTTCGTTGGCTTCTGCAGAAGAGGATGATAGCATGGTAGGTGCTCGTAAGATATGTCGCGATATTAGGAACCCCAGATCCATGCTCATTCACTATCTAGGCGTCCGCTAAAGCGGGAGGAAACTGACAGAGGCTTCCGTTTTTTTTTTATTTTTTTTATTACTTATTTTTTATCTTACTTTCAGACTGAGGCGCAGGATACGGATGAACAATTGAAGCTCCCTGTTGTCGACACAAAGGAGGACGAGGTGGCACCTTCTATGCCATCCAACGAATCACAGGAATCAGTTGGAAAGAGTGAGGTAGTTGCTCTGCCCAAAGCTGAAAAGAAGGAGCAACATTCAGATGGTATGGGAAGAATAAGATGCACTTTGCGACTCTTTTCTCAGCTCTGTCATCTTCGAGGCAACTGTTGAATTTCAGCTCATTTACTACCGCTGACACGATCCAATGAACTATGGATTTTATTGTTTTTAAAATGCTCCTTTAGAAGAGTTCACGTCCGACGAGCTCAGTTTGATGGAGCGACTCCGCAAGATCACTAGTGAACACATGGAGGTAAGTCTGGTCTCCACATGACCTTAAATTGGCAGGTATAGATATCTATAACTCTTGGACTGACTAGAAATGCTTTTCTCGTCATACTGAACTGCTAGATGACAAAGGGTCCTAGAAAGAGCCATGATGTGTCCAAAATCTTTAAGAACAGCTTGCCAATCTTAATCCCAGCAGCAGCAGCAGCAGTTTACAAGGTACGTCCGAGGACTGTATACTCTAGAGCTTGAGAAAAGTCGCAGCCTTGTATTTACTGACATGGATTTTTTTCTTTCTATTCTTCAAATATAGTATACGCATCGGGATGATGATGACGACGACGATGACACTCCTAAGCAGGCTCCACGGACTTCGGGTGTTTCCACACTCATTAAGAAGGAGCTCAAGCGTGCCCGCAAACAGATTGCTCGTCGAGACTCGACAGAAATGGATATGGATTCTCAAGACAGTGGTTTGGATGCAGACGAGTCGGAGCATGGGTGGGGAAGCTCTGCGGGTCGGTCACGTCTGGCTGCCCGCTCACGCCGTGAGATCCCTAATGGGTCCCCAGAACGAAAGCGCCGAACGGTCCGCATGGACTATGAGGCTGATGATCGATCATTTGGAAAAGAATCTCTTGCCAAGACTCAAGACGCTCCAAGACGACATACCCGCTTTATTCCCGGCAGATTCTCTGCGCTTGATACCGATGAGGAAGAAGAAGATCTTCGTAAAATGGACTTGGAGAGAGTAAGTTTTACTACTCTTTGTCGATTCAGTGCCAAGTGAGCAGCGAAAGGTTTTATAGACTAACCGTCCAATCTTCTACAAACTCATAGGAGCAACGAGAGTCGGAAAGGCAGCGTTCCTCGGCTGTCATGGTTTCAAAGGAGACAATGACGGATGACTACTTGATGGGCTCCGATTTTACTGGATTTTCACAGCCCCCTCATGGCCATAAGGCCATTTGGCGCGACCCCAAAGTCGATGAGGCACTCAAGTGGACCCGATCGCCAGATTCGACACTTCCTATTGCAGAGACCTGGCTTTGTGAGAAATGTGGATTCCGAACAAATGTCGCTGCTCCCAGGTGTGAGTTCTGTCTGTTGCCAAAGTCTGGGCCTCGTTCATCCACTTTTACGCCAGGTCCCAAGTCTGGCGTTGAGCAGGACTCTCAAGTGTCTGTGTCGACATCTACATCATCCATCGTTCCAGTGGCACTCGTCTCTGTTGGAGCACCAAAGATCGGAGACCTTCCTACATCCCCAACCACAAAAACAACCTTGTTAGATGCACCAACGACTTCAGCAAAGACCACTGAGGTCGAGGTGCCCAAGCCGGTGGCTCCCGCTAACTGGGCTGCTGCAGGATTCAAGGTTCCCGATACTTCAAACAAGTGGAAGTGTCCAACCTGTGATGTCATGAACGACAACAAGCTTGACAAATGTCCATGCTGCGAGACTGATAAGCCTGGAGCAAAGAAGGCGCCAGCAGCGCCAGTGGCTCTTCCTTCGTTGTTTGGTGGACCCCCAGCCGTAGCATTGTCTACTCCTGAGAAGAAACCCGAGATGCCTTCTCTTTTTGGAGCTCCCAAGAGTGATACTCCTTCTGTATCTTTGTTTGGAGCTCCCAAGAGCGATGCCCCTGCGTCTTTATTCGGAGCTCCCAAGAGCGATGCCCCTGTATCATTGTTCGGCGTGTCCACTACCGCCTCGGTCGCTATTGACAAGCCTGCAGCGCCTGCAGCATTCAACTTTGCTGGCGCTGGTTTCAAACCTACAGACTCGAGTAATAAGTGGAAGTGCCCTACTTGCGATGTGAAGAACGATAATAATCTTGACAAGTGTCCATGCTGTGAGACGGATAAGCCAGGTGCAGTCAAGAAGGAGACAGGACCCCCTGCACTCCCAGCACTGTTTGGTGGACCCGCATTTGGTTCCAAGCCGAGTGAACCAGAGAAGAAGGATGCTCCAAAGATACCCTCGCTCTTTGGAGGAGCTCCTACAGCTGTCTCAACAACCGAGAGCAAACCAGCAGCATCAGCAACATTCAATTTTGCCGGTGCTGGTTTCAAGCCTGCAGACTCGAGCAACAAGTGGAAGTGCCCTACATGTGATGTGAAGAACGATAATAACCTTGACAAGTGCCCATGCTGCGAGACAGACAAGCCTGGAGCTGTTAAAGCAGAGAAGGTGGCCCCGGTTCTCCCTAGTTTGTTTGGAGGACCAGCAGCAGCACCATCTTCTACACCTTCAGCCAAACCTCTCTTTGGTACAGCTCCTACAGAGACATCGGCACCTTTGTTGTTTGGAGCTAGTGCGGCCTCCACTGCAGGAGCATCTCTTTTCGGAGCCAAAGCGCCAGCTTCTCCTTCTTCATCGCTTTTTGGAGGTTCATCGGCATCATCGACTCCAAAGCTGCAATTTGGCGTGCCCGCCACCAGCTCTACACCAGCGACCTCGTCAACTGCTGCTCCTGCAGCCTCGACATCCACAGCACCCTCACTCTTCGGAGCCTCAGCTCCAACAGCGGCGCCGGCAGCTTCAGCTCCCGCTTCGACTCCACTGTTTGGAACTCCAAGCTCTACATCCGCTCCAGCGAGTACATCGTTGTTTGGGGCTTCGTCTACAACAACACCCAAACCATTGTTTGGTACTCCCTCTGCCTCTGGTTTGACGTCTACTAGCACCCCGTTATTTGGCGCGTCTACATCGACAGCAACGCCGGCTCCTGCCACAACGTCGTTGTTTGGTGCTTCGACTACAGCTACATCCGCGTCGACGGCCGCTCCCTCACTTTTCGGGTCGACCAAGGCGCCAACAACTCCAGCAGCAGCTACTACCACACCATTGTTCGGATCCACAGCTAGTGCAAGCACACCAGGTACTTCGAACTCATCCTTGTTCGGGGCCACAACCTCTGCCCCATCGACCTCTGCACCCACATCCACGTCGCTTTTTGGAGCAACCCCTTCTGCATCCTCTGCCCCTTCCCTTTTCGGAACTCCAGCCTCCAAGGCACCTACGAGCACTCCTCTTTTCGGCGCTCCGTCCTCCAGCACTGCAAACCCATTTGCAACTGTGACCTCCACGCCAGCTTCTACGAGCGCGACGACAACCAATCCTCCACTCTTCACATTTGGAGCGCCCTCTACTTCTGCAGTCACGCCTTCGGGTTCTACTGGAACAAGTACAACTTCGGCACCAGTCTCCCTTTTTGGATCATCGACCAGTGCGACCACCGCGGCCCCAGCGTTTGGATCCACACCAAGCTTTACCTTTGGACAGCCCACATCAAAGAATGAAACAGCAATGTTTTCGTTTGGTGGGTCTTCATCGGGTACTGGCACCAATGCTGGATCCACTGCTCCTACCTTTGGAGGATTTGGCAGCTCTACCTCCTCATCTACTCCTGGTACTGGATTCACGTTTGGAGCAAGTTCTACAGGTGCCCCATCTTCGGGCGCTTCTTCGTTCTCCTTCGGTGGCCCAAGTGCCGGCCCTGTAACCTTCGGAGCAAATTCAGGAAGCACTGCCTCGCCTTTTGGATCCACTGGACCAGCATTTGGATCGAGCTCTTCCAACTCTGGGGGATTTGGTCAATCGTTGAGCGTAGGTGCTGGTACGAACAATGCCGGCAGTGGGACTGGCGCTCAAAATTCGATGATGATGTCGCCCATGATGTCGTCTTCTACACCCACTGGTTCTGGATTTGGAGGATTCGGTTCCACTGGTGGTGTTAGTGCTCCCTCTTTTGGTAGCGCGGCAGGTGCTCCACAGGCAAGCCCATTCGGACAGTCGTCATCAGGTACAAGTTCAGGTATGTTTCCCTTTGGTTCAGGTGGTGGTGGATCAGGAGGATCGACGTTTGGAGGATTTGGAGCTGGAGGTGCATCCGCTACTGGACCCAGTGCTGGAGGATTCGGACAGTCGACTTTTGGTTCACAGCAGCAGCAGCAGCAACAGCCAGGTCCTGCCTTTGGAGGAGGATTTGGGGCTGGTCCCGCAACTGGTCCTGGAGGCGAGCCCCTAGGAGGTGGATTCTCCTTTAACATTGGCAGCACGTCTCAACCAGATTTTCCAGCTGGCCGAAAGATTGCTAAGATGAGAAAGACGAAGAAGAAGCCATAGAGTAAAAAGGGAATATGAAATATGCTCATTTTAGCAAGCATTCCTCAAAAAGAAGCAGTCAGTAAATAAGTAAATATTATAAAAAAAGAAGAAGGAGAAGAAGGAGAAGAAGGAGGAGAAGGAGGAGAAGGAGGAGAAGGAGAAGAAATGGAAGAGTAGATTGCGATTCGACAAAGTTGTAAGAGCTTTCGCGTTTATCGTCGATAGTGTTGGGGGCTGCATAGACGAGTCTACTCCGGGTTCATTGAGCTTGGAGCGGGCATCTTTTTTGAAGCGGGCAGAAGATCTGATCAAAGTCAGGTGACTATGTCCCAACCAAGAAGAAAATTTTTTGAGTGTGTTTTTATTTTTCACTCTCAGTTCCCTCTTTTCTTTTTTATTGCTGCTTGGAAGAGGGGTGGGACTTTTTTCCTTTTTCTTCTCTTCTTCTCTTTTTCTGATGTCCCAACCCTACCCCACCCTTGACCCAGCCCTCGTCCTCGGAGTATCCCCGTACCAGCTTTTGATCGATCCCCCGTAACCAATCCCCTTTCTTTTCAACCTTCCAGAAAAATAAAAGAACAACAAACATGGCTATCAAGGACTACCAGCGCGAGTTTATCGAGTTCGCGATCCAGAACAGCGTCTTGAAGTTTGGCGAGTTCACCCTCAAGTCTGGCCGTATCTCTCCTTATTTCTTGAACGCCGGACTCTTCAACACGGGTGCTTCACTCTCCAAGATTGGCAAGTTCTATGCCGCAGCTGTGAACGATTCTGGTATCGAGCATGACATTATCTTTGGACCTGCCTACAAGGGTGTTCCTCTGGCATGCACGACCGTCATTGCGCTTGCCGATGCTCCCTACAACAAGGATACGCCTTACTGCTTCAACCGCAAGGAGAAGAAGGACCATGGCGAGGGTGGTACGATTGTTGGATCGGCTTTGCAAGGCAAGGTCTTGGTGATTGATGATGTGATCACAGCAGGAACAGCTATCCGGGAGTCGGTCCAGATCATTCAGGACTGCAAGGCTCAATTGGCCGGTGTGTTGGTGGCTGTTGACCGACAGGAGACGGGCAAGAACGGTGACATGTCTGCAATTCAGGAAGTTGAGCGGGACTTTGGTGTGCCTGTGAAGGCAATTGTGACCATGAGCCACATTATGGAGTACATGGAGGAGAAGGGTACATATGTCGAGCACTTGAAGCTTATGCGTGCCTACCGCGAGAAGTATGGTGTTTAAAAAAGTCTAGAGATCTAGTTATCCCTTTATCCTTTACTCTTTCGCCTTTGCCTGTTATGTAATTAAAAAAACGACTACGCCTGTTGCGCGTAGATAAACCAAAAAAAGAAAAAGAAAAAGAAAAAAAGAAAAAAAAGAAACTCCTGAACTGACTGCGTTGTACTATTGTCAGGTACAATTTTTGCTCTTTAGTATACTGGCCAGCTCCAATGCCGTTTGTCGTACTCTACAATTGCTCCAAACTTTGCTGTTGCTGTCTCTATGCAGGAAAGCATAGGACATTGAAGAGAATAAAGATTTGGAAGAAGCGAGATGAGCTGCTTTTTAAACTGCTTTGGGGATCGTCAGATGGCGTGTGAATTTTTCTCTCTCTCTCTTTTTTTTTTTTTTTTTTTCCCTCTTGTGTCAAGAAGTAAAAGGTTGAGTGTCCGTGGCCGTGGTTGTTGGTTTTAGTCTCTTTTTTCACACTTGAACACCCGACGCAGAAATCCAGGTCCAAGAATGAGTCAGCGGAACGGTTATGGTTGCGTTCGAGAGGATCGTCCGACAGCTTGGTTGCCAGGTCGGGATGGATCCTCGAAAACGGACGTGCCCTGGGGTTGTTCGTGCGTAAGTTGGACACAAATAGAAATGATAAGTGTAGCTGTTCGACAGTTTTCTGCACCAGATCTGTTGCCTTGCCTGTTCTTTCACTTATCCTGATGTCACTATCTGCTTGTGCTCATCATGGCTAGGCTGGGTGAGTGCCTTTGCCCAGGGCGGAGTCAGTTGTCTTATTTTCCCGGTATCAGTCAAGGCAAAGGAGACACTTTCACTAGAGTGTTTTTGTCAGTGATGGGGTAGTAGGCCCCTTTCCCTTCAGCAAGATCGACACTGCACACTTTTGTTCAACAGCCTGAAGAAACGCAGTCCTCCCTTTTTTTTTTCTAAACAATTTGTCTCGTACTATTTTTTTTTCTCGGTCCTATTTCTATTCTCTCTCTTTCCTCTTTTTTTTTTTCTCTTTTTTTCTTCTTCTCACACGCACTCACTCTCTCTTCCATTCTTCTCTCCATTCCGCACCCTTCTTCTTTTCACCCACTCAAACATCAGCAATGGCCGAAGCTCTTACTCACCCTCTCGTCAAGGATGGCTGGTTCAAGGAGATTGGCACTCTCTGGCCTGGTCAGGGAATGTCCCTCGAGGTCCAGGAGATTCTCCATGTCGAAAAGTCCAAGTACCAGGACGTTCTTGTCTTCCAGTCCACCTCCTACGGCAACGTCCTCGTCCTCGATGGTGTTATCCAGGCCACTGAGCGCGACGAGTTCTCGTAAGTTTCCCTTTTATTTTATTTCTCTCTCTCTCTCTCTCTCTTCACCTTGCCTCAGCTCGCGAGAAAGAGTTTAGCTTTAGCCTCGGGAACAACCACACGCCTTGTGAGACTCCATCGTCAGACTCCCCTATTAAGCGATCACAAGTAGGACACTCTGAAAATTGGAATGCAACGCGTTGTCCACAACCACAAAAAAAAAGGCGACAACAAAGCGCGTTTTGAGCAACTTTTCTGGAGAGAAACCCATTGACGGCTTCAGTGGGATGATCATCGGCGGCACCTTTTTCTTTTCTTTTTTTTTTCCTCAACGCCCAACGTAAGCTGACTAACTCCTTTTTTTTTTTTTTTATATCCTTTTCCACATTAGTTACCAGGAGATGATGACCCACGTCCCCATGAACGCTCACCCTAACCCCCGCAAGGTCTTGGTCATTGGTGGCGGTGATGGTGGCGTTTTGCGCGAGGTTGTCAAGCACGATTGCGTTGAGGAGGTTGTCCTCTGTGAGATTGACGAGGTAAGGATCCCAACCCTGTTTCCTCCTATTTTTTCTCGGGAAAAAAAGTCGTGATCAGACAATTTCCAGGATTCTTTTCTTTTCTTTTCCACTTGTCTTTGCCTCAGGATGGCTCCTAGTTCATTGGGAGAGACAAAGAAGAGACTAAGCTGATATTGGGGAATGGGCCATGTATGAAAAAGAGATCTGCCCGGTCGACAACAGCCTTTTAATTGGTTACAGACAATTGAAGCTTTGACCTTGTCTTATTGTCTTCCATCCCACCCTCCCCTCCCCTCGCCCCTGTTCCTCCTCTCTCTCTCTCACTTTCCATCCAACCCCTCTTTTCCACACTTCTGGTACTTCCGACGGGTCACTCATGCGACTGGATTTCTTTCAATCTATCTATCAATAGGCTGTCATCCGTGCTTCCAAGAAGTTCTTGCCAAGCATGGCCGCTGGATTCGAGCACCCCAAGGTCAAGATCCACATTGGTGATGGCTTCGCTTTCCTTGAGGACAAGGTCGACAGCTTTGATGTTATCATCACGGACTCTTCGGATCCCGTCGGTATGTTGTTTCTCTCTCTCTCCCACAATGATCGGGGAGTTGCTTATGCTACACTAAGCTTTGCTCCAAACAAACAAAAAGTCAGTTTTTTTTTGGAGTGCTGTGCTAATATTCATACCTGCCCTTCCCTCTCCCCCCCTTTTCCCTTAGGCCCTGCCGCTTCGCTCTTCCAGGCCAAGTTCTTTGAGCTCATGAAGAATGCTCTTCACACTGGCGGAATCATTTGCACGCAGTGTAAGGATTTTGTGCACCCTAGTTTTTTTTTGGGGACAAACACAAAGGCACAACCACACAAGGATCATGAGATTATTCTAGGCACTGATTTTTGATTTTTTTGTTTCGTTATTATAGGCGAGTGCATCTGGCTCCACATGCCCATCATCAAGGAGGTCACTGGCTTCTGCCGCAAGTTGTTCGCCAAGGTCGAGTACGGCTTCATCACCATCCCTACCTACCCTAGCGGTCAGATCGGTTTGATGGTCTGCTCCAAGGATGCTGGCTTGGATGTTAAGGAGCCCCTTCGCAAGTGGTCCAAGGAGCAGGAGGCCAAGCACTGCCGTTACTACAACTCGGAGATCCACAGCGCATGCTTTGTTCTTCCCCAGTTCGCCAAGGCTGCCTTGGAGGCTCCCGAGGAGTCCAAGTAAAAGAAAGAAGAAGAAAAAGAATAGGAAGGTCCTTCCCCTGGACCATTTTATTCCCAATTGCATATATACACACTCACAACTCTCACACACACCCAACACACCAAAGAGAAAAATGAAAAAAAAAGAAAAACATTAAACGGTGAAGATTCATCCAGTGGCTTTGAGCAAAAATGCATAGTTTTATATAATTGAGTTGGTACCCTCTATTCGTGACAAGCCGAGAAGAGCTTGCGAAGTCCTCTCCCCTTGACATTTGACCATTTCATCCCCTTCATCAACGCAAGATCCTCCTTCTCTCTCTTTTCCCTTCCATTTTTAGATTTTTTTTTTTTTTTTTTTTTTTTTTTTTTTTTTTTTTTACGATTGCAAAGGAGACCGCAAAAACCTTTTATTGACCTCTCTTTTCTGGCTTTTTTTTTTTTTTTTTTTTTTTTTTTTTTTTTGGGAAGCCTGATCGCACCTTTATTAAAAAAAAGGTTTACCACTGACAACTTCTTTCTCATTTTCTCTCTTACTCCCTCATCTCAGCCAAACAACAACAACAGCAACAACAACAACAACACCACCTCCACCACCAACAACAACAACAAGTAATTATCTCTTTCTCTCTCTCCTTCTCTCCCCCATGGACCACTACATGGCACAGGGCCCTCTCAATGATGGCTCGGACAGTCTCTTGCCAAACGACACAGATATTATGGATGAGAACCTGGATGAATCGCATCACCGTCGATCGTACCATCACGAAGACCGTTCCACGCGTGAATCGCGTGGTAGTATCAGCAACAGTACCAGCGGCGGTTATGGAGTAGGAGGCAATGGAGGTGCCAGTGGAGGAACAGGAGGAACAGGAGGAGGTAGTCGTAGCCGTAGTGGTGATCGTTCCAGAGACCGTCGTCATGATGACTATAACAATAATGGAAACAACAACAACAACAGTAGTAACAACAACAACAACAACACCAATGCTGGTTCGTCTGGTCGTCGTCATAGTCTCTCACCTAGGGATGCTCGAGGAGGTGGAAGTGGAGGAGGAGGAGGAGGGGCCTCGGACCGTGACCGAGAACGGGATCGAACAGGAGATTATGGAGCACGAGATGACAAGTATGATTCTCGTCGGACATCAAGCCAGAATGTGGGTGGAGACCGTGATGGAGAACAACGTCGTCGTGGTCGGTCAAGATCCAGGAGCCCAGCTCGCGCTGGATCGGTTCGTGAAAGAAGAGTCTATATCGGCAACCTATCCTATGATGTCCGTTGGACAGATCTCAAGGACTTTATGAGAGAAGGTAAGAAAAAGCCATGAAAAACATCTGTGGAGAGAAATAACCAATCGTTTTGACCTCTTCAACCTTTTTTCTTCTTCTTCTTCAAAATCTCGGCACATAAGTGGGCGCTGTGGCACACGCGGATGTGATGCTTGGACCTGATGGTCGCTCCAAGGGCTGCGGTGTCGTCGAGTTTTATTCTGCAGAGGATGCACAGACTGCCATCCGGAAACTCAATGATGTTGTCTTGATGGGACGTCCTGTCTTTGTCCGTGAAGACCGTGAGTCTGACACGAGAATTGGATTTTCGGGCGGACGAAACTCTGGCTTTGGTCAGCAAGGTCACCAAACTAGTCAGCATGGTGGACCTCGTGAAGGTGGTGCTACCCGTCAGATCTTTGTTGGAAACGTAGGTGAAACACCTTTAATTTATCTGTAAATTTATTTTCGGAATTGGTTGTTATTGTCATGGCTTCTTACATTGCATCTCTCTCTCTTTCCTCTTCTCTCTCTCTCTCTTTCTCTCTCTCTCTCTCTCTCTCTCTCTCTCTCTCTCTCTATTTGTTACAAAATAGCTCCCCTTCTCTGTGAGCTGGAAGGATTTGAAGGACATGTTCAGGGGAGCTGGACCCGTGGACCGTGCAGATGTCTTTATGACGAGCGATATGCGATCGAAGGGCTCTGGTACCGTGTCATTCGAGAGATCGGCTGACGTCCAGCGAGCGATTTGTACGTACACTTGAAAAAAAAAAATTGACTTGGAAACACGGGCATTGATTGTTATGGGAGCACAAGGAGAGATGGCAGAGACAGAAAGAGAGGAGAGGGGAGTCTCTCTGACCGTCCCTCGACAATGTTGGACTGAAGGACGAGTCGTTCGACGATAGTGGATATGTGCTGCTGTCCATGCCCTCAGAGAGGCATCGATTGGCGGTACCTGAAGAGCCCAAAGGAGACTATGCCGGAACGACATTTTCTTTTCTTTGAGACGAGCTAACTGCAAGGCCATGCTCTTTTATGATGGACCGTCATGAAGCATGTACAGCAAAGAGTCTTTGACATTGGAATGCTGAGACACTAACCCTGTAGAGACATTCAGGCCGCCAGGACATGTTTGTTGAAGGACAGCAGTGTGGAGAAAAGGGAATGTCCCCAAGGAGTCGAAGGAGAGGATGGAAGTCGTTTTTTCCCCTCTTCTCCTTTCTAACGAGTGGGAGCATGGGGGCGTGAGGAGGGGAATGCTGTCGGCCCTCAAGAAGCACCATGTGCGTATGAACTAAATCTATCGTCTCTCTCCTTCTATCTATGTTTTCTCATTCTTTTCGGGACTTTGATCCGACAACTCCTTCTTTCCGGACATCGACATCTCGACTACGCTCTACGACCTTATACCTCTCCAAAATCCTGAATGGTTAACTTGGTTGGATGACATGAATGTTGTCATGGGGCCTGGACAAACCTGGCTCTGAATCTGGATTTTTTTTATTATGGGGAAAAATAACCCTATCCTGCTCTGTCTGATCAGCCATGTTTAACGGATACGAGTGGCACGGACGCCGCATTGAAGTTCGCGAGGTGGGCATTATTTTTGTTGACTATTGTTGGACTATGTTGACTGTTGTAACTGGAAGAGGAGCGCGCGTTTCAATGTTTGGATGGATATGGGAGTGGTTGTTTAGGGGGGGAGCGAGCGTTGAGTTCAAGTGTCCTACTTTGAGGAGACATCGTTTCAAAGGGCGTTAGTGATCTGGATACGCATTCTTTTTGCTTTATTTTTATTTTTATTGCTGTTATTGACGACTCGATGAGAGGGCTACATGGTCAAGCCAAGGTCAAGAATATGGTGCTTTCTTATTCTTGATGTCTATTACAGAGACATCCATCTCTTATGGCCAACCAGACGGACTTGGCGATGTTTTAGAAGATGGATCGGATGGGTTGCTTTGCCCTTGTTTGCTTGGCAAACACGAAATCCCAGATCACCAACCTTTGGTATTCATCATGGACTCAAAGAGAGCTGGAGTGGGAACAGGAGAGAAAATGAGCAAGAGACCCATACTTTATATTTTTTTTTTCTTTATTCGAGCTGCTCAAGATCGACACGATGCATTGATCGGCCCATTGCTCCGACAAGCGAGTGGAAAGGTCAATGGAGGATTGTCAAGGAATGCAGGGATACTGACTGAGCGACGTTCTTCATTTTTTTTCCCCCCCTTCCTCCTCCTCTCCTCTACTTTTCCGTCCTTCTACCCAAACCATTTATGTATCTTATTTCGTTAATGATGTCACTATCCATACTTATGAACAGGACAAGTTTGGCCCTCCTGCTGGTGGTTCTCGTGGAGGATCGCATCACTCCTCTTCAAGATATGACAGAGAACGAGGTAGCTCATACCGCGGTGAAGATTTCGGTCGTGGAGGAAACAGTGGAAGCTATGGTGACTCGTATGGTTATGGAGGCAGCAGCAACAGTAATCACGACTATCGCCATGCTCCCCGTGAACGTCACCACGATGCCTATGACGGCTCCAACCGTTCGGGAGGTCATCATGGAAGCGGGGCTTATGCAAACGATGCCTCGATGGAGTCTATTCCATCGGGTCCCGCTGCGGGATCTGGGGACCAGATTTATATTCGCAATGTAAGTCCCCGTCTGTCTCATTTTTATTTCTATTTTAATTATATTCAACACGGTAGATATTCTGCTGTCATCATAATGATGGTGCCTGGACACAATACTAAACAACCTGCCTTAATATACCTTTTATGAACATTTAGCTTCCGTTGACGACGACAGAGCAGGACTTGGTCGATTTGTTTAGGACATGTGGACAGATTCGTCGTACTGAGATTCTTCTCCATAATGGTCGCCCTAAAGGATCCGGCGTCGTTCGCTTTGAGCACTTTGATGCTGCTGACAAAGCTGTTGGTAATGTCAAAGACTTGGGGTTTGAGTTCTATGATTCCTTTTTTTTTTTTTTCTCGATTTCACTTTTATTGACTTTTCTATCTCATGAACTGTCTTTTCTTTCTCTCTTTAGCCAAGTTTAATGGATACACCTATGGTGGTCGCCCTCTGGAGATCATGTATGACCGTGCATAAAGCCTTTGCTATTCGCTTAGTTTACATGATAGCTTGATTGGCTTTGTTCTTTTATCTTTTTCCATCTTTTTCTCTCTTTCTCTCTTTCTTTTTTTCCCTACACTTTGCAGGGCCCAATATAAATTTCTTTCTTTTCGAGAACTTTTGATTTTACAACCAAATCAAGTAATAGCTCAAAAGGTTGGGCTTTTTCTTTTATTTCCTGATGGTTCATGTCTACACGAGGACGGGAAGGGGAGAAGGAGAAGGAAGGGGAAGGGGAAGGAAGCATTTAAATATCGTCGATATCGAACTCGACATCGAGATCGTCTTCTTCTCCCTGGAAGGTCTCGGTCTCGTTGATCTTGGCTAGATTCAGAAAAGCGCGTGTTGGTAAAATGAGAAAGAGAGCCAGAAACCTTGTGTTTACCATTTAACATTGGGGGAAAGAGGAGAAAAAAAAAACGAGGGACTCACCATTCTCGGGCAACTCTCCGTAGGCCTTCAAGTTTCTGGCCTCCTCAGTGTTGTACTTGAGAATGACATCAGCCTTGTCATCCTGGAAATCACGGAGAGAAATCAAGATGATATCTCCCTGGTTAATCCAGACCTAAAAGCAAAAGCACGATCGTAATAACGAAAAAGGAAGGTTTAGTTACCCAATAGGAGAAAGAAAAAGATAGAGAAGAAAAATAAACGTGCCCGAGGAAACAAAAGTGAAAACCATACCTTTTTCCTCATCTTTCCACGGATGTGAGCCAGACGGGTCTCGCCATCGAAGCAGTAAGCTTCCACGCGACCGTTGCCGAGCATCTTCAGAACCTGAGCGTACTCTGTTAGAGATGTCATCGAGAAATTAAGAGGCGACGAGAAAGAGAGAGAGAGAGAGAAAATGTCAGAAAAAAAAGCGTTAGGAGAATGGCTTTGGCAAGTGAGAGAGACAGAGAGCAGCTCAGTGAGATAGATGCACTGGACATTGAACCAAATCCATACCCTGGCCATCCTCCTTGAAGACAAGCTCACGCTTTTCGTCCTCGTTCTCGTTCTTTCCGCGTCTACGGTTCTTTCCTCCCTATAGACAATAAAATACAGATGAGAAGTTCAAGAGAGTAAGATGATCCTGCCCTTTTTTTTTTTTTTTTTTTTTTTTTTTTTCTGAAAGGAGGAGGGTTGATTTGCTCGATCCTTTGAAGAGAGTCGTACTTTTCCTTTGTTCTTTGGCATGTTGACTCAAAGACCTTGATTATTGAAGAGAAAAGAGAGACGTAAAGAGAACCAGAAAGAGATGATTAGTGATCAGAGATGGATACGAGAGAGTGAGAGATCCCCTTGTCAGAAGGAGAGTAAGCCCATCCTGCCATGCTTGGTTTCTCGCTGATCGACGAATCATCCTCGACAAATATGGGCAGTGCTGACTAGCAAAGAAATAGTAACGTTTGTGAGCACGAGTGCATCCATACAATAAGGCGTGATGATGATGTTGAAGGAGGAACGAGCCCTTTGCCCACTTGAAGCCTCCTTTTGTAGAATGTGCCTGTCTCCACAGCACCTTCAAAAAACCTTGTACTGGGGCAGGTGGTTCGTACTGGCTCGGTGGCTTGGGATGTTTATGCCGAGATTCCCTACTAGGCGATCGCCTCGCCTCTTCCCCCCTCCGTAACCTACACCATCGACATCTTCGAAGGAACTGGAGAAGAAAAAAAAAGGGCGCCCTAACATAGAGTTACGTCTATTCATCAGATCTACAGTCCTCTCTCACCAACCATCGGATTACAGTCGACCATGTCGCTTCTCAAAGCTGTCACCCGGGCGTCATCAGGCCCTTCTTCCAGCTCTACACTGATCCGTGCCTTCAGTGCCTCCACCTTCTCGAACCACTCTGCCACGGTTGCATACCTCAACGGCGCCGCCAACTCCAACACAAACAACGCTGCTGTAGTACCGACCTCTAGCTCGGCTATGGTTTCCTCCACACTTCTTTCCTCGCCTGCTTCTATCGGCATCTCCACAACTATCCTTGGACGTTTGGGATCCTATATCTCTGATCTCTTGCCTTCCATTGTCTGGGCATCCGTGCCAAAGAGCAAGACATCGCACTCGAAGAAGCGTATGCGTCAGGCAACCAAGGGACTCAAGAACCAGAACCACATTGTCCAGTGCCCAGGATGTGGCAATGCCAAGTTGATGCACCACCTCTGCTCACACTGTTACCAGGATATGAAGGGTCGCCCCACATCAAGGACTCAGTCATAGACAAAAAAAAAAAAAAAAAAAAAATGAGGATCGGATTTTTCGGACGAAATCTTGGACGGACCAGCACTTTTGCCGCACCAAGCAGTTGGAAAAGAAGAAACGGAAACGAGGAGCAAACCATCCCATCTCAGGACTTTTTTTTTCTTCTTCCTCCAACAAGACAAAAGTGCGGCATGGAACCGGTCTTTTGAACAAAACATAGACTCCAATTTCGGCTCGAGTCGTCCCTCTAATCAGCAAACTCCTTGTAACCTCACCTTCTCCTCTGCTCTCTCTAAGTCTCATTACTTCACACTCTTTTTTTTTTGTTCTACTATCATAAAAAAACGGATCAAACTACAATTTGGCTGATCTCCACCGTTTTCGACTGTTGCATGATGAGACGCGCTTTTTTTTTTTTGAAAAAAAAAAAAGACTACTGTCAAAAGATCATGTAGAGGTTGTGTCATTTTTTACTTTATTTTTTCCGCTCCCTCGAGACTATGCAGACGTCGCTTGTACATTTGTTGACTCTCCTGACAATGCCTCTTGTGCCTCCGCCTCTGCTTTGGCTTTGATCTCTTCTGATTCTGCCTTTATACGTGCAGCTTCCAATTGTCTCTCTAATCCTTCGCGCCTTTTCCTCTCTCGTCTTGCTTCCTTGTCCTCCCAATCTCCTTGATCACCCTTTTTCTTGAGTCCACCAGAAATGGGAATGACATTCGATAAAGTAGAGGTAGAGGTAGTGGCGTCAGCATAAAGATGTCCCCTGAGTCGATTCTTGAACCGTCCAATCTGAGCCACGTTTAGAGTAAACTTGTCATTACTCAATTTGAGTAAAAAGAGGAGATAGGTGTGCGAGACCATTAGGTAGATCTTGGGAGGGGAGGATGAGGTAGTTGTAGGGACAAAGGCGATAGGTGTGTCAAGCTTGAGAGTACTCCGAATGGCGAGCATCGTCCTCTTTGCTGAGGGGAGGATACCGGAGTTACGAAATCCCGAGAATAGAGAATGGTTCAAGAACGTCTTTGCTGCGGTCGGTGTTGAAGCCTCGATATGTAGAATCTAGAGTAAATTTTGTTGGTTTCGTTCAACAAGTATCGGATCAAATCCAGTAAAAAAAAAAAAAAAAAAAAAAAAAAAAAAAGAAAAAAGAAAGAAAGAGACAGGCTGTCAGTACTCAATCCCTGTTAATGTGCATCCATAGTGTTGAGCGATTGCACTGCTCCTACCATTGGCTCAAACTTGAAGAATACGAGCTGTGATTGTGTCATGTCCGCTAGCTCAGATTTCGATTCTTCCATAGGAACAACTCTATGGGCTTCAGGTCCAAAAAGCAGGTCGACAATCCATTTACTTTCTTCCTCGGGTTGCATGCGAGGGATCTCTACGGGATCGTGACTGACATAGAGCCACTGTCCGCCCTTGGCACGTTTTGTCGACTCGACAGCAGCGAGGGAGGTGCTCTCAGAGTAGCCTTGCGAAAGCTCAGCGTCTTGATCTCCATCTCCACGGGTTTGTTCTTGTTCCCTTTCCTGATTTTGGTTGGCAGCATTCGACTCCTCCATGCCTTCGAGGTAGGTGCATATCCTGCCAGAGCAGGACGAGGTGGTGACATAGTCGGGGTGGTTGTTGATAAGAATAATCAACGGCAAGAGAGGCTCATCGACATAGCCCTTTGGTGACTTGTCTGGGGTGTCTGAATTTAGAGCGACGAGGATCGTCTTTTTGCGAGAGCTGAATCCGTCCGACATGGTTGACCATGTGCAAAAGAGAGCAATGGATCGGCCCACAATTGTAGACTGATCTGATCAGAATTTTGCTGTGCCCACAGTCACACATTCACACACACACCGCACCACACACCCCACTAGAGCGCCAAGCAGCGAGGCATTCTGGGTCAATTTGAACAGTCGGGCGCCTGCAAGTTGCACTCTCAGTAGTTGGGGTCAGCCATCGTGAGCTACCCCTCTACATTTAGTGACCAAGATCTAGAGTTGGTAGATGTTACTGAATATCTTTCAGCTGCCTGATCGAACGATCGAATGACGCCCCCAACAGTATGTTCCGACCACGAAAACTGGTTTACCCACCAATTCGGACTGAGCACTTTGTCCAATTTTGGAAGAGTTCAATTATCCAATCATCGCTCACCATTCACGTAGACAAAGGCCAAGGTGGCCATAGGTACCAGCTTAGTAGTTCTCCAGAGGCGAAGTGTCTTCAGATGCGGTTTCTTAGAGGAAAGGAGAAGGGTTGGGGGATATTTTGGGGAAGTCAGAAGGCCCAATAGAGCCGCGAATAGTCAACTAGCCTAGTCTGCCCTGGATACCCCAGGGAGCGTCCATCGCATCTCTAACAGATGCTGAAAGTATTTGGCTGATGCTCCTCCAGCCCAATGGGCATTGGAATCATTGGTGAGACGGATAGTCCTGGTCAATTTCTGGTAAATCTGAGTATCAGTGTAACCTTCAACTCTCCTTCCTCATTGCCTGCGAGATTTGATTGTGCAGTATCCTTCACCATAGACAGAGTTGGCCCTCCCAGTAGTTTCAGTCTTGGATTGCAGCTCTCTTATCTCTTCTATTCTATCAAGTGGGGAGAGCATCTACTTGGTGGTCGTCGTCGTCCTGGATAAACTTGCCGAGAAGAGGGCGAATGGAGAGAAGGTGCAGTAAGAGCGAAGATCCTGAGGTAGGGGGCAGTAAAAAAAAAAAGAAAAAGAAGGAGGACGAAGGAAAGAGTAGTAGTCCTGCACTTTTGCTGTCTGAAGATCGATGACCTGAAAAAAAAAGAGCTTGTGACTGCCTGAGGAATCGAGTGACAGAAATACGGGCGCGATTCCCATCCCCCTCCTGTCATCTCATCCATCCTCCCCTGAATTTCACAATGCTCGACTTCCTCGGTTGGTCATCTCTCCCTGCAGGATTGCTGCCCAAGTGGCTCTGGTTTATTGGTGCGGTCTCGGTCTTGAACACCGTTCAGACCTTTACCACCCTCAAGGCCACGCGTCAGATCTACGCCAACAAACCCCAGGAGGTCACCACTCTCTCCGCGCGCACATTCGGTACCTGGACGTTCCTCAGTGCTGTTGTCCGTATCTATGGCGCCTATAGTCTCCATTATGCTCCGTAAGTGCGCAAACTGCTGTTGCCTACCGTTTCTTTTTTTTTTCTTTTCCCTTTGGATACTGTTTAAAAAGACTAGAACTTTTGTCTGATTTTTTTTTTTTAATCGGACCCCCTCTCCCCATCTTTTTTTGGCCTCTTCCGATTTTGCCTTATACCAGGATGTATAATCTTGTGCTGGCCACCTTTGGTATCGCATGGGTCCACTTTGTCTCCGAGTTTACTATCTTTGGAACAGCCAAGGTTACTAGACCTTTCATTGCCCCTTGCATTGTTGCCACTTCAAGCCTAATCTGGATGGTTTCGCAGTATGGTTACTATGTCAAGATCAACAACGTGTAGAGATAAAAAAAAAGATAGAGAGGAGAGAGAAAGAGATTGTTTAATACAAAATCCCTTTTCATTCCTACTCAGGCTGCGTAAGGAACAGGAACGTTCATGTATCCCCACTGTGGTGGGGAGCTTTTTCCCCCCTCTATCTCTCCTTAGAAGATTCAGACGCTGTGAAGCCAAATAACGGTTTACCAGCGCTTGGTATATCATACCACAGCTCGAAGTTTGAACCTTTTTTTTTTCTCTCTTCCCAGTCCTTGTTTCTATTTGGATGCAGTCCGAAGCAACCATAGCCAATGTTTTGTGGAGAGTCAAAGTCTGTTTACTCAACAAGCTTTCTGACGCGTAATGTGGCAACTGGGGACCCTAGACTTGATAGCTGGACTAGGGCTCCGTTGCCTCAGAGACGTTAGCGAACAACAGACCACAGCTCGGATTCTGCAAATCGCCCAAGGGGGTGGTTTTCTGGATCTGTTCAACTACTGTAGAAACCTTGTGGGCAGAACACGCCGAATATATAAAAAAAAAAATCGCAGTCCTCTCTCCGTTTCGTTCTTCCCCTTCCAATCGCATCTCTCACTCTCTCTCTCTCTCTCTCTCTCTCTCTCTCTCTCTCTCTCTCTCTCTCTCTCTCTCTCTCTCTCTCTCTCTCTCTCTCTCTCTCTCTCTCTCTCTCTCTCTCTCTCTCTCTCTCTCTCTCTCTCTCTCTCTCTCTCTCTCTCTCTCTCTCTCTCTCTCTCTCTCACTGTCACTCACTCCTCTCCGCCATCAATGCTTTGCAGTGGACTTGCATTCGCCAGGCCTACTGGCATAGCCTCTACTGGTCGGACAATGGCCATTGCGTCCACACGCTGCACAACTTCTGCCCATCTAAAATCTCTTCAGATCCGTCCCGTCTTTTCACTGGAATGCAGGCCATTTCATGCGAAAAGCCTTCAGTCTAGAGTCTCATCCTGTCCCTCTGGCGCGTCGTCTGCGAGGACCTATTCTCGACTAGAGGCTACCACGGGGTCAACAGCAGGCACTTCTCTACCATGGAGGCGTGCTGCGACTAAATGGGATCTAAAGTGGCCTTCCTTGACCACACGCTCTCTCTCCACAAAGACTTTGAGCAGGTCCGAGGCTGTAGCACTCACGCAAGGTCGTCACTTTTTCCAGCCAAGTCTTTATCACTCTACAGCAACGCGTAGAGCACAGCGCGTTGGAGGAGGTGGTGAAGTGACATTAGGCGTCAAGAGAACCATGTCGACACTTACAGAGCGGCTTTCTGGCTCATTCCCATCAGAAGGACCCAACCGACTCATTCAAATCATTATTGCCGTCAACGTGAGTGTCTTTGCGGTCTGGAAATATGCAGAAGCAAAAGCGCAGCGTCTTCATGATGGTCGACTCCTTCTCTTCATGTACCGGAACTTTACCGATTCTGTTCAAAATCTGAGCGGAGGACGCGTTTGGACCCTGGTGACCAGCGCCTTCAGTCACAAGGAATGGTATCATATTCTCTTGAACATGATGGTACTCTATTCCTTTGGTAACCCTGTAAGTAGCTCTTCTTTTCAGTCCCTCCCAAGCTATTGAAAAAGTGGACTGATTCTTTCTCTCAAAGGTCGAGTAAAAAGCAAGAGGGCTAATATCCTTCATTGTCAATTGAAATCCTACCAATACCAAAGGCCATTTCGCTCTTGGGACCTGCAGGATTCTTGACTGTATACTTTGGTGCTTCTGTAGCCTCTTCCATTAGCAGTATCCTGCACTATGCCTATCTCGAGCCTTATCTGCGCAAGAGGCAGCACAAGCCAATGCGTGAAGGAATCAAAGTCTCTCTCGGTGCCTCAGGTAAGAGAGGAGAATGAATATTTGTAGCTCCTTCCTTTTTTGAGTGTTCATCAAGAGGAGATTGGTTTTCAATGTTTTCAATATTCACACCTTTTCTATCTGCTGGATGCTCTTTTCTAGGTGCCTTGATGGGTATTGTCACTACTATAGCTTGCGTCAATCCTATGGCTCAGTTTTCTATCTTTTTTGTCATCAACATGCCAGCTGCTGTTCTCCTTGGTAAGGAAGCTTGGTTGACTATTAGACATGTGCGCGTCATCTTGAGAACGACGACTACTACTGTAACGAGATATTGTTCCATACTCACGCGTCTTGTTTTTTTCTTTTTCTTTTTTTCTTTACTGAATGCGTTGACAGGACTCTTTGGTACCTATGAGATATACAACATTGTTTCCACAAACGTAAGTCCTTCTTCTGTTGCAGTTGCTACACAAAATGACCAGGCCAGGGGTTTTGGGACCTAGATCTTGGATTGTTCTTTTGTAACCAATTTTTTTTTGTCTCTCTCCCCTTTCCTGTTGATAGACTGGCCGATTTGATTCCGCAGGACATTTGGGAGGCGCGTTCTTTGGAATTGCTTACTACCTTACAAGGATCCGTCCCTATATCCGTTATGTGCGCGTCCGGTAGTTCTCTAAGGAGGAGCATCTCCCTCTCCCTCTCCCCCCGAGGACATAATTTTCAGTAGAGAGAAGAAGAAGAAATGATAAATGTGTTTGCCTCTATTTACCATTTGAGCGATTATAAACAGTAAAGGATTTGCGGCTTCTTTCACTACCACCGCTACCTTTTTTTTTTTTTTTTTTTTACTGCATCAAAAAGTGGCAGTATTCGAACACGTCCCGACCGGACAGCATCAAAGTAACTTCAAGCTAGGCAGATAAAAAAAAAATGGGGCAGCAACTGGATGAAACGAGCAGAGAGAGAGAGAGAGAGAGAGAGAGAGAGAAAAGAAGAAGAAGAAGAAGAAGCAAGAGAGGAAAAAAGAGGATCAAGTTGTCGAAGCATTGAAGAGAATTATCAAATAGCTCAAACCGACTCGAGGTCCCAAGCGCGAAAAAGCCTGTTACATTTCTGCATCAAAAGGAGGACAAAAGTTCAGGTCTACACAGCCTAGTCGTTGACACAGAACGGCATTTTACTGTTTAGATATGAGAGAGGGTAGAGAGGAGGCAGAGGAGGAGGAGGAGGAGGAAGAAGAAGAAGAAGAGAAAGGGGGCCTTGCAAACAAATTGTCCTTCGGATCCCTTACTATTCCTTCTACCTGACGTTTACATTTGTTCATCACCTCGGTTACCTGTCTCATGAACCATTGGTCCTTGCTGCTGTGTCAGATAGCCCCAAACCAGGATCTCTCCGTTGGCCTTTTTAAGTGCCAAGGATTAGAAACGGCTCATTGCCGCGCTGCATCACTCACTGCTCAAGAAGATGATTGCAACAACTTGCTTGCATTGGTGAAAAAAAAAAAACAAGAGTGGGTTGACTTTACTATTTGTTTTATTGGTTCCTGCTGTGCACCTTGTTTTTTCACTGCAAGCGTCTCGGAACCTGACCGTAAAGAATCACTTTATGAGCCGATAGTCTTCTCTTTGTCAAGTTCTCTTCTCAAGAGTATAAAAAGCAATGGTAAGTTGTCGCCGTCTTTCTCTCTCAACATCATCCTTCAAAAGCCAACCATTCCTCCCTGCTCCTCTCTCATATCCCATCTCCCTCTTCCTCCCGCCCCATAAACCCAAACAGCTCTTTCAACGCCTACATCTCTATCGCTCATCTTTCGCGTCTCATTCAACCAAAGACCTATCCTTGCCCCTCCAGTCGACTACTTCGCTCTCTCTCTCTCTCTCTCTCTCTCTCTCTCTCTCTCTCTCTCTCTCTCTCTCTCTCTTTAACAATGCATCCACGCGGAATCCTTTACTCGTTGCTGGTCCTTGCACTTGTCTCGTCATTTTCTGAGGCCGCGACTGTGAATCAGTTGAGAAAAGACAGTATTCTTCGACGCAGTCCTACCCAACCAGAAGATGCCGAGGCGACTGGGGTTGATATCCAGGAAGAGATTGTAGCGATGGCAATGCGTCGTAGGCAACTCCCAGGCCCCATCCCAAAGGCAGTTCGATGCCACAACAAGGATGGTACTCACGATCATCTTCATGACAAGGATAAGGATAAGGACAGCGACAAGGATAAGGATAGCAACGTGGACAAGGAGACCGATAAAGACAATGAGCAAGAGAAGGAGGAGGAGGACAAGGACAATGACACCAAGAGTCACCAAAATGATCACCACAAGGATACGGACCATGACTTGAACCAAGAACATCATGATGACCCTCGTCAACACGATGCACCCAATCCTGTCGATGAATCTCATTCAGCCTCTGCTTCTTTGCCTCAGGAGACTACCTCAGCAACGACTGCTGTCTCGGTCCCGGCATCGCCATCCATGTCGTTGGCCCCTACTTCCATGTCCTCCTCAGCCTTTGCGTCTGCTTCTGTCTCGGCTTCTGTGTCCTCTTCAGTCACCAACAACTCGAGTTTGCCGATGCAAACACCTAAACTTGGAAACCAACCCTCGAGTGCGACTAGATATGGTCGGAACCATGGGGCCATGCTCGGCTTGATGTCTGTTGTACTTGCTGCCTTCATGCTGTAAATGACTTGGGGCAAGTCTATCACCCACTTTTTTTTTTTTTTTTTTTTTTTTCTTTCTCTCTTTCTTACACAAAATGTAATCGGATCATTCATGCCATGAAGCATAGTCTCTATTTAAGGAAAAAAAAATCTATCGCAGTAGCTAATTGACCATATTAATAAAAAAAAAAAAAAGGGCATTGGCCATCCACCCCCTCGTACCTTAGTATCTTTTTTAATTTTTTATTAAACAAAAGAGAGCCCACTGTTGGACGCGCGTGTGTTTTTATCTCGCATCCCTCTTCAAATCGGGCTTGACCTCTTCTCCACAATGTTGTCCACTAAAGTCACATCCAGGTCATCAACAAAATGGTGGGGGAAGGGAAGGGAAGGGGAGAATGGTCGAACCTGAGATGCTCTCTCTCTCTCTCTCTCTCTCTCCCCAATTCTCACCACAGTTTTGCACGAGTAGCTGATTATAGTATACTTTTTGTTTTGTATTGGGATTGGGAACAACAAGGAAAAGAGAAGGTAGAAAAAAGAAAGAAAGAAATAACATCCTTGTTTACAACAATGGACTTTGCCTCTAAAGAAAAAGAAAAAGAAAAACATACAAACAGGCGGACTACAACTACAAATTTTTATGCAAAAGCGAATCCTGTACTGCATTCTGAGATGGCAGTCAACAACTGTTGACGCAAGTCATCATAGCTCTCATACTCTGGCAGATCAAGTTGGTTAAAGCTAAGATAGTATGGAATAAATGAATAAAAAGAGATGTTTGTCAACAAGACTGATTCTCAAAAAAAAATAAAAAATAAAAAATAAAAAAAAAAAAAAAAATACTCGTCATGTTTAGGGGGATCAACTTACCATGTGTGTGCAGAGGGAAGACGCTTCATCGACGAAAAGTCCTTGTGAATCTGGAACTTTTGAACTCCAGAGATACCTTGCAACTGAGAGAACCCTCCAAGAGGCACCTTGGATGTACCTGTAACAAACTGAAGCAGCTTGGCCCTCTCTGTCTGATCAAATGATCGCACCGCTCTCCAGAAGTTTTGAATCTGAGGTGACGCCGGTGTGTAGTTCTGGTACTCGGTATTGTTCTTCCACTCGTCCACATCAATGTCTGGCAGACCCGAGATCAACAACTCAAGCTCCTGCTCGTTAAAGATACTGATCAAGTGGCTTGGGATAATCTCGTGGAAACCCTGGAGGAAACTGTGGATCTGGTCCTTGATGGCCAGAGTCAACTTCTGCTCCGTAATGTACTTCACATACTCGTGCTTGTTCTCCTCCGTAACGGGAATGTTGCGTCCATTCGGCTTCAAATCGACTGTCCTCGTGTTGCCAAAGTCATCTGTCTCAACACTAAAAGTTTCATCCACAATGTCCGTAATGTCGTTCTCCAACATCCACACCAAACTCTTGTAGTACTCGGGATCCACCGCCTCCACATCACGATAGTCAACTGGTCGACCAAGGATATGCTTGTAGAACGATCGGGTGAAGTAAGCATCCAATAGTCTTCCATCATAGATAGCCTTGCCAATGATACGACCAATAAACTTGAAGAAGAGCAAATGGTCCGAGTTCACCCAAGATGCGCGGTTGGGCTGATAGGTCAGCTTGTCAGCGGCCGAGGTCTTGAAAAGCGCATAGTCTGGGTTGAACATTTGTCTTGCCAACACCTGGAACCATTCACGCGTCACTCCTCCTGCATCGACACCCTCCTCACCATGGAAGTGGACGCTCAGCTTGCTGTATTTGATCTCTTCACCTGATCGCGACTGGAGATAGCTGAACGAGTCCACAAAGACCATCTCGCGACGAACATTCATTTGCAAGGTACCATAGTGATCTCGAGCAGGGTTACGCTTGTGGAGCTGTTGCGTAAAGTAATTGCGCTTGTTGTCAAACTCGAGCATCTTGGGATTGTGCACCAAGAGTGAGAAAGAGCCGCTCATCAGAGCAGGGTTGTTGCGCACCATGATGTTCAGGATCTTGGAATGCTTCTCAGTGAACTGCAAGAAAAGCTCCTCCGTGGCATTCGAAGTGGCCTTGCATACCTCTTCATCCATCTCCAACGTCGACGGTCGAAGTCCAACATACTTGCAGACGACCATGAACGATTCGATCAAAGGAAGAAGCACCGTTGCTACATGGACCATGTCACTCCGCTCATGGATAAACTCAAGGGTATCGCCAACCTTGGTCCACAACGAGTGAAAGTCGAGACTGTCGTAGATCTGCGTCACCTTCTCTTCATCCTGACTCAGGCTTAGCAATCCAGAGTGAATGTCCCGCATCGATCTGGGCATGATGGCATCAGCTTCCTCGGGGTCAACGGTCGGAGCAAGCTCGATATTCTGAGTCGTGGCTGGCAACTGTGGGGTCTGCTTTCTAGAGTACATGTAGTCGATCGTCTTGAGAACACGCAGCAGTTTGGCTTGCTTAGAGGATGCTGGCGAGAACTTCTCGAGTGCAACTCCTTGGACCTCTACTCCGCTCATTGCGCTCTCGAGGGTTTGTGTAAGGGCATCCAAGTTCTCGGTAATGCCCACTCCTAGTTCGCGTGCAACTCGCACAAGTTCGGCCGTGATAACTGCTCTTGCTCCTGACAATGCCGAGAGATTCTGAATCACTGAGAGTGTGAACTGGAATGTCTTGCTTGAGCACTCCCCTGCAGTCAGTACTCGGACGATCAGTTGGATGTAGTGATCAGGGATTACTGGGGGTTTAAGTGCTGGCTCTGTTGAATCGATGGCCTTTGACTCGGTCTTGGCGTCGGTTTTGCTCTCTGTCGATGTCGCCGCAGTCTCACCAGCCGTTGCTGAAGAGGCCGAGGCAGAAGCCGATGTGGAAGCGCCAGCAGGACCTGCCGCTTGGGCCGATGATCCCTCTCGGGTTGCTGTGCCTGTCGTGCTGGAACCCACTGCTGAAACGGTCGAGGGCTCAGCCGACGAAGCTGGGGTATCTGATAAAGAGTCCTTAGCCTTAGCCTTTTCGTCCTTTGCCGGAGTCTCATCCTTGGACAGAGTCGACAAAGGTCGGCAGATAACCGAGAGCAATGTCATCAGCTGCTCCATCAGGGCCGAGTTCTCCACAAAGATGGGACGCTCCAACAAATCCAGGAGCAAAACGATAGGATACTTGCTGCTGATTTCCTTTTCTTTGCCCTTGCCCTTCTTCGAGTGCTTCTTCAGGGTCACGTTCTCGTGCTCGGTCAAAAAGAAAATGGCAGCCTGAGAATTAAACGAGACAATATAGTAAAGTGCCTCAAAACAGCGACGAGCAACAAGGTTGGGCACATTATCCATCGAGACAGGTGCAGGCGCTGGTGTAGAAGTACTCTTGCCCTTGTGTGTCTTTGGGATGGGTTTGCCTCGGAGAGACATTTGAGCAAAGCTCTTGTCCACAGCAGCCAGGTCCGTGCCTCCATCCTGAAGAATCGACAGCAAAAGTGACAATAGTTCCGAACGGGTCTTGCTGTTCTCACAAAGGTTGACCAAGAGCTTGTTGAGAATGTTCTTGGACAGGGGCTGAGGCAAGAACATCAATCGGACAAGGGTCGCCAGCGAAGACTTGTCGACAAGTTGAATGGCATCCCTTTGAACATGTGCTTTCTTGGCCTGGGCTTGTGCGGATGAGCTGGCAGCGAGCAAATCTCTGGCTTCACGCAGTCTAGGGAAGTGTCTTGGGAAATGGTCGAGCATTGCAGAGGTTTCCGCCATGAGACTAGAAAGCCCAGTTCCAGCCTGGTAAAGTTGACGAAGCTGTGGCATCAACCGAGAGAAAGAAAAGTCTCCAAGACCCATTTGAGGATCTGCAGCCGAGCTCGAGGCTCCGCCCTGCCCGCGCATTAGCTCGTCCAGTTCTGCACGCATGTTCTGAGGGAGGGCATCCAAAAAGTCCGAGTTGATGGCTTGTGAGGTGGTTGCTGGCTGGACAGCAGGAGCAGCTGATCGCTGAGATTGAAGGTAGTCGTTGTAGACTTCGCGGCGCATGTCGTCAGGCAAAGCCTCCAAGAACTCTGGATCAATGTCACTTCCTGTAATATCCACCAGCTCTCCGTCGATCATCACTGTGCGACGAGCAGGGGCCTCTGGCTCTGCTGGAGCTGCTGGTTGTTCGCTAGTGGTCGCACCCTCAACCTCCATTGCTGTGTCTTCCGTCGCAACGGGTGCTTCCTCCGTCTCTCCACGCGCAGCTCTGGCAGCTGCTTCTTCGGCGCGTCTGGCAGCGGCACTTTCTTCAGCAGCGGCCTTCTCTGCAAGCCTGGCCTTCTCTTCTTCCTCAAGCTTGATACGCTCTGCTTCCTCCTCTGCCTTGCGCTTCTCCTCGGCGGCCATCTTACGCTCAATCTCAGCCTTCCGTCTAATCTCCTGCTCAAAAGCTTCACGCTCGGCCCTCAATCGCATCTCTTCCTTGGCAGCGGGGATAAGGGCATTGACGACATGAGTCACAAGTTTTTGAGCCTTTTCGGAAGCTGACGATCCGTACATCATTCTACACTCCTGTGCCCAGCGCTGGGAAGTCGAGTAGGGAATAAAGTCGTGAACAATGCTGAACATGTCTCTCTTTGCCGCGCCCGAGTTTTCTGCCGAAGATCCTGCAGAGATTGTGGCAGTAATCATATCTCCTGAGCCAACGTTATGGGACCCAATGCGATCAACAGGTGTGAAGACAGCCGAATGTCCATGGTTTACCTCAACACGGAAAGCGCCATGTCCGGCACGGATAGCACCACCATTCAAAAGAGTACCAAGAACTTGAGACGCATTCCCGTTCAACAGACCTTCAAGTGATTGCCAATTGGAAAGCCCAAGGTTTCGAGAACCTCCTCGGCGATGGCCATCTGTCAAGGGGTTGGTGCGTGCATTTGTTGGCTGCGAAAGAAGTGGATGAGTGATAGCATCGTCGGATGTTGGGTAGAATGGGTTGCGAGCAGGCGATCCGAGTAGAGGGAAGTCGTCATCTTCGATGAAGGGAATGCGGCCATGTTCGGCACCCGATTCATTCCAGATGAAACCTCGGTCATCCAGTCGACGATGGGACATTCTTGGGCGGCGGCCACGAAGATCAACGAGCTGAGCATTGTTCAGCAGCCCTCCTTCATTGCTGTTGATGACAAAGGTGCTGGTCATATCCCATGGACCATTGCGATTGGCGCCACGCACCTCAAATCCATCGTTCTCTGCGAGAAGGTTATCGTCAAACTCATCCTCGTCCCCATCCTCCTCGTCTTCATCTTCGTCATCCTCATCGTCATCTTCGTCATCTTCGTCAACTAAGCCGTCGTCCTCATGGTGGTGATGGTGATGGTGATGGTGGTGGTGGCCGAGTGCGCCAAGTTCCAAAAAGTGCTGTCCGTCGTCGTCGTGAGCGTCGTCGTCATCCCCATCATCGTCATCATCGTCATCATCATCATCGTCAATGACTTCATCGATATCATCCTCACCAAGAATGATGGGCCTCGAGTTGGCATCCCACTCCATGGTTTCCATTTCCTCATCATCATCATCTTCGTCATCGAGTGCCTCCTGAAGCTCAGCCTCCATTTCCTCGTCAAGATCTCCATCATCATCGTCATCGTCATCGTCATCATCAGCCATATCCTCATCGTCGTTTTCGTCGTCGTCCGAGATCTCATGGCTGTGGTGGTGGAAGGGGTTGCGTTCAACAGCCTCCTCAATGTCCTCTTCATCCTCCTCGTCGTCACTAAGATCATCCTCGCTCAGGTCACTGGCATCGCTAGCAGTCTCCTCGTCGTATTCTTCTCCCTCGTAAATGTCGTCCTCACCGCTCGAATCACCAGACTCGCCATCCTCCTCCGACTCGATATTTGTACCATCAAACATTCCAAGAGAAGAGTTCCGGTAGAGGTCTGGTGCATCGTCTCCAGAACCAGCTCCGCTTCCAGTACCCGAAAGTGGCGTGGACACACGACGGACCTTGGGCGCTCCAGGATCAGAGGCACGACTCATCTTGAGAGAGAGTTTTGTCAAGTGCTCCAAGGGCTTGAGTACAGCATTAACTAGGATCTTAGCATGAGGGTAGTTTAGATCGATGTCGGCCAGCACGTTGGTCAATGTCATGATAAAGTTCTTTTCCAACATAACCTTGACAATGTTGATCGAGCTGTCTTCGCTGGGTCTGGCACCTGGTCCGGCAGAAGGTGATGATCCCAGAATCTTGTAGCTGAGTTCAGAGAGCGACAAGAACTTTCCGTACTTAATCTCCACGGGATCTGTTGAGCTAATGGCGTCCTTGTATGAACGGATGATGCCATCTACCAAGAAGCGGCGGACCTGAGCTAGTTCGCTAAATGGCTTCTTCTCTTCCTCCTCGCGACTCTTTGAACACATTACCACGAGCACCGATGAGGCATAGTTGGATTCGATCGAGTGCTTTCGAAGCTCAGCGTCAGTCGATGCAGTAACTGTTCCTCGGTAAGGGATGAGATCGTTAAGCAAATAGCTCAGCCAGTTGGTTCGAGGCTTGCTAGATTGGCCAGCAATATCCTTGCCGCTCTTCCTGCGAGAAAAGTTCATGAGATCGATCTTGCAAGAGGGATAGGAGATCAAGAGCTCATTCAAGCACTGCAATACAAAGCAGCGGTGAACAAAGTTGGCATCATGAGTAACCTCTGCCAAGTCCTTGTCGGATTTCTCTGTTCCAGAAGTCGTGGGAGACGAAGGCTTCACGTCCTTGCTTGATGATGCGAGTGGAGATGCTGCAGGAATGACTGATGTCGTGTTTGTCACTGTTGATGATGGGCTTGGGTTTCGGACACTGAGGAGTTCGTTCACCAGGAAATGGATAACAGTCTCAGAGATCTCAGAAGAGTACTTCTTAGATGCCTCCGTTATAGCGGCCGCGGTAGCAGATGCTGATGTTCCATCTGACGACGAAGCCTCAGCAGAGGCCAGTCCCTTGCCCTTGTCCTTTTCCTTTTCTTTGTCCTTGTCCTTGTCAGAAGACTCCTGATGGGAGTCGGTAAGGTCCTTGCCATCCTCGGGCTTTGTCAGTAGGCTATTCCTGGAGAGAGACAGCTGGAGAGTCCTGAAAGATGCATCGTACTTTGCGACCTTGCAGACGCTAAGCGTACCAGCAATGAACGCATCCATATCTCGGAGTCCTAGATAATTGTTATGGCGGAGGAATCCCTGAAGATCACTTGTCCTTGAACGAGAAGGCTGGGAGAACCAGCGAACGATTTCTTTCTCCATGGTCTGCTGCAGAATGTAAGAGTCCTCGATAATATGGCGCATGATCATGATCATGAAGCTCTGTTGGCCCTGAACACCAATCCTCTCTGGCTTGAGTGTCGAGAACATGAGATCAAGTCCATTGGCCTTCAAGAACTCCATGGCCAAAGTATGATGTCGAGTAAGTCGGACCAAGATGCGGAAAACAGAGAGGCCAATATCCTTTGTAAGATCTTGTTGTTTGAGGAGGGCAATACAGGATTGGAGCATATTCTGCATATCCAGAGGTGTGAAAACTCCATCCATGGGATTCTTCTCCACAACCTTGGACCGCTCGTCAGAGGATGCAGCGTCGGGGACAGACCTGGGCTCGTCTGCGAGAGATACATAACACTCAATCATGAGCAAGAGCGGTGAGAGCCAAGTATTGCCTTTTTGCGGGGCACTCGAGTTGACATGTTCCGCAAGAATTGAGGTCAGCATTGGAACAAGTTTCGCTCCGTGGTCCGCCATCTTTGACTGGATACCTCCATCGCTAAAAAGCAAGGCCAGTAGTCGCAATCTCGTACCAAAGGTTTGCCTCGATGCTGGGGTCCAAGTGTCATATGCCTTGCTGATGGTCTGCATGTCGTCCATGAGTTTACTTAAGACCATGCTATCCCTCTCTTTGCACAAGAGAACAAGCAAATCCCGGACAGCAAAAACAATATCGTCGATGGATTCGATCAAATCAAGAGATCGTGAAACAAGCAGGGGCTTGAGTTCATCGCGCCCAGTCGTAAGCTTTTCTTTGTTCTCCTTGTAAATCCTGAACAACTCTTTGTATTCCTCTTCCTTTTTCTCAGCCTCGGCAGCGGCAGCGGCAGCGGCAGCATCTTCCGCAGCTCTTGCTTCAGATGATGAAGTTGGCTCGTCGGAAGTGGACCTTTGTGCCTCAACTGCAGATGCAGTGCCAACAGACATTTGTAGTGCCTGATGGAGCATCTCGGCATCTTCATCATCATAGTTCTCCTCATCCTCGTCGTCGTGATCGCCATGGTCGTCATTGTTGTCTTGGCCACCGGCATTGCTTGGAGCAGCATTGCTTTCAGCTACAGCGTCCGATGAGGATTCAGCAGTGTTGTTGGCAGTAGCCTGAGAAGACTCTCCTGTGGTGGGTGCTGGGGCAGCAGACGAAGACGCCGCTTCCGCATCGGTAGCTGTCGCAGTGGCGAGTGCGGCTGCACGAGCAGCGGCCTCTTCCCGTTCTTGCTCATAAATTGCGGCTGCGACAACTTCTTGGTGGGTCAAAAGGTACTCTGTAGCTCGCTCAATCTGATTAGCACATCGGGTCAATGCCAACTCAGCTGCGGACCGTGGGAATCCCATGTCGAGCAAGGTGGCCACTCCAGCTGGGTCAGCTACCAGTGGTCGTGCTTCAAAGAGATTTGTTGGGACTGTACCGAGAACAACTGCTGGTGGTGGAGCAACAGACACAGGATGCTTATTTTCGCCGCCTGCCTTCAGGAGATGAATAGTAATTTGGATGACATGGCGAGCAACAGTGGCAGGGCATTTGTCGAGATACTTGTCCATCCAAAGAGCCTTGAGGCGTGGTAGAATAGCGAGGCGCACGTCCACAAGGAACTCATGGGGCTCGAAATAGTCCTCTTTCCTGTTTCTGTCGTCTTTTGAAGTCAAAAAAGGTGTGTGCGACGAATCAAGTAAGAGTTTCGATGAGCTCAGTGTTTGCAACACACTCAGTGTTGACTCGATCGCACCATGAATCTTTGAGAGTAGTTCCTTCTGAACAGGTTCCGGAGTTGAGGTAGAGGAGTGAATCGATTTTGCTTCGCCCCAGAGCGACTCCAAGAGGTTGAATAGAGTATCCAGTCCGCCAGTCTTAACAAACGAAGCAACCAAGATGGTCTGAAGCGTTGCGGGGCTTCGCTCGTCCAGGAACAAGAAGGGGAATAACTGCAACATGGTGTTGATGTATAGGAACTTGTCGCTACTTGATCCCACAGCATCTACAGGGTCAATAGAGAGAGGAATGATTTGTCAGACGATGCGTAAATAGTCGGTCTTGCAAAATACAAACAAATGTAATAACAAGGAGCCGTATTCTTTACCAATTCTCTTCCAGGAAAGATTAGATTGCAAGACCTTTGAAAGGGAGGTTGCAATCTTGAATGCATTGGCTCGTTGTGTAGAGTCAAAATCCCGTCGATGGAAGAGAAGCTTCACAATGCCTAAAAGATCATACAGACAGTATAAATTAACGCGTTAGCACATCCAGCTTCTGTTGCATGAAAACGCAATAGTTGGCGCGACCATTGCGAAGTCATCTGTTGTTACCTTGATACATTGGAGTGATACAGCGTGGAATCTGGGTCAGCAAAGTCTTGAAGTACTTTGTGTTGATTGCTGAAGGAGTGAACATATCAATGGTGACTGGTGTTGTCATAGTCTTGTCCTCACTGGCGGGCTCCTCAAAGTTTTCCTCGATGGTTCCTGGAATCAATACGGGGTTGAAAGTCTTTTTGGCTCTTGGATGGGGGTCATTCCAGTTCTTTTGCAAAACCTGCTTCATCACAATGCTTTCCCAAATACACATCCTATTATGAACAGCGCAGTTATTAGTTCCGATGGTACTAAATCCTGTGTGATATGATGTGGAGACCAGGCAGTCTATGGGATGTATTCAAACTGCTGAGGCATACCTGTGTAACTGTCCTAAGCTTTCCAGGGCCTCATCGCCATTTGCCTTTACAAATGCAGCAAGGACGGGCACTGAGTTTCGACCGTGTGAGAAGGTCGAGGCACAATACATATCAGAAAGCAAACCACTAAGCGTGTGAAGGCTAATAAGAGCTCTGAGATATTCATTGCCCTGTGCGATATCCTTCTCACTTGAGTCTAGAAACGGATAAAGGATATGAAGTTTAACATGTTAGAGCGTGACTCTTTCTCTCGCTTTCTTATTTTCTCCCTCCAAAGCGCAAGTATGGTACAGCAAAGCTTGATACCTGCAATATCGATGTACTGGATAAGGTCCGAGCCAGTGTTAGTTGATTCCAACAATGGTTTGACCTGGACCATTACTCTGTTCACTTCCCTCAAGACCGAAGTAACAGCAGCAGCTGGATTGGTCTCGCTAAGCAATTTCAGAAGATGTGAGAGAGTGAAAAAGGCGGGTGTGTTGGCGAGATCGTATGGCAAGGCTGTCAATGAATAAAATTTCATAAAGAGATTGATTCCATCCTCCTTGAGGAAGTCCTTGGCACTCTGAATGTTCTGGAAAAAGCTCTCGCAGAACTAAAAGAAATAGCAATGGATAATAATCAGTAAATTTTCTGTGAGAGTACAAGTTATAGAAACAAAAGATAAACAGTCTGTCACTTACTCTGGCAGCCCCTTCGATCAATTGGGCAACAAGGCTATCCTTCCTATCGTCCTTGGCGATATCCTCTTCTGTGACCTCACCAAGCGCTGGTGCATCCTTGCTTCGAGTTTTTTGCAAAGTGCTAAACACCAACTCCTCGCTGGGCAACACCTCCGGCTCACATAACTTCAAAACTGTGTGAAGCATAGCAACAACCTCCTTCATGACAATGGGCTTGAGGCTAGGCTGGTGGCGGACAAGTTCATCCATAGAAACGCCCAAATTGGATGCAATATCGCTATCCTGGAAGGCTCGAACATGTGGAATCGATGTAAAGATACTGAAGAATTTTTTCATATCAAATTCTTTGGTGAGCATCTCCAGTCCTGCAGGGTTCAAGCAAATAGCTCCAAATGCTCCGGGAAGATTCATCACAACATCCGTTGAGGCTGGGATTTCCTTTGACAGACTTGCCAAGAGCGTCTGGGGTATCTTGGCCTCCTGCAGAATGGTGAGTGAAGTAGGCTCGTTGTGGATAAAGGAAGCCATGGTGTTGATTGCTATTACGGTTAGAGAGGCAACACAGTTAGAATCCAAAGAAGAATAGTCATCAAAACGATGAGTCCACTACCACTTTCTTTCATACCATGAGCATAGACTGCTGTTCCAAGGGCAGTAGGATTCTCCATGATCGATTTAAGAGTCGAAGGCAATGTGGTATCGATCAGATTCCGCAAGCCTTCTTGGTTTGGGCTCTGCATCATATGCAACGCAAATTTGAACATTGCCTTCAGCAATGCTGTCCTTTCAAACGGGATTGGTGATACTTCCTCTTCTTAGGTTTGTTAAAGAATTTAAAGTTAGATGATAGAAGTGTGATGATGCAAAGTATACTGGCGATAATGTCATTGTGCGAATAATTACCTTTCGAGGCGCCTTCTCCTGTAATAGTAACACCGGTCATCTTGGAAGCCTCTGCATCTCTGACGAGCTCTAAGGAATAGTCTACCTCATCTTTAATCCTGGTGACTAGGGTGTCAAGTCCATTCGAGTTACAGAATGATGAGAATGCTGTGTTGAAGCCATATACAGCATTGTCTAGTATTGAGACACTCTTCGTAACGTTCTTCATGAAGAGAAAAAAAATATGGTTAAGAAAAATCTTTAAAAAAAACAAGCATATGCTAGATGAAAGAGTCAAGTAGGGGATGGTGCTTTTACCTTAAGCTGAGAAACATGCTTATTCGAAAGAAGTTGCAAAAGGATCGGAACTAGGCCTGCAGAGATGACCATGTTTCCACCCGTCTGCGTGCTAACGAGGTACGAGATGAAAGCGAAAAGAGCATCCAAAAAGTCCTGTGGATATGGAGCTGTTTAAAGACAAACAAAAATGAAACAGGATTAGAGAGTTTTTCAAGCCAAAGGAGTTAGCGTTGGTTGGAAAGAGCAGATCAAAAAAAACTTGCCTCGTTCAGAGTCTAATCCCGACATGACTTTGCGAAGAGCATAAAGAAGGACACCATGGCTCGCTGAAGCATTGATTGCGGTCAATACGTCGGTCTGCTTGTTCCTTAGGTGAGCAAGGCCATCCAAAGCGAACAATGCCACAGTTTGAAGACTCTACAAAAAATACTGAGTTAATTTATCTTGAAAGTAGAAGCAGCCTGGTTAAGCATTAGATAATTTTAGCCGATGATGATGATAATGACTTACAAATGGCACCTTGTGATCTGGATGGATAAGTTCTGTCAAGCTCTGAATGACTTCGGGATCGAAAGCGAAAAATTTCTCGATAATAATAGCTTCCGACAAAACATGCGACATCACAGCAATGGCTAGGATACGGATAGTCAAGAGCTGCAAGCGACGCCCGGGGTCGCGAATACCTGTCGCTATCCTGATCCGATTAAGTAACTGAAACTGATGTTCTTCAGGGATCTGATACTCCTGAATCAGGTTTTTAAGAATCTCATAGTCGGTCGTTCCTTTTTGACCAACATTCGTAAGTTGGATCACAACCATGCCCTCACTAGGAGCTGATGGCGCAGTGTTGTTGCTTCCTGAAGTGGTCGTGCCCGTGTTTGCGGACGATGAGACGCCCCCCGTAGAAGAGCGCCGTCGCTTGGCTGGAGTATGAGGTGTTTGAGTGGTGGATGCAGAGGCAGCTGGATCGCTGGGTGCGGGTACAGTAGCAGGGGTCGTGGTGGGTGGGGTTGTGTCGCTGGGACTAGGCTTTGAGGGTGTGACAGTCTTGAAGAACTGGAAGTTAAGCATCGAAAGTCTTTCTGGGATTTCGACAGTATCATCCGCCAGCTGCTGGAGATCCACGCCAAGCTCCCTGTTGCCCCACGAGTGTGCAAGAGCCAACAGTCGGTCCTGTGAGACGATGAATATTGATTTTGCTGAACGCTGAGCACTGTGGCGCTGTGCTGGTCGAAGAAGAAGCCGGAGAGTAGCCTCAAGCACATCCAAGTCACGCGTATAGAGCAGATCGTTGAGTTGCATGCAAAAAAAAAAAAAAAAAAAAAAAACGGTAACGATGACCAAGAAAAGAGAGTCAGCACCAATACTTGCCCTCGATCTAACAGAGTCTAGATCTATCAGAGTCTAGGCCGACTCAGATACATGGTACGCAGTGTAATATACCTCGTATGATGCATAAAGGTTGCGGTTGGTGCAACTCTCGAGCAAGAGTCTAGAGAAGAATAAGATCGCAAGAACAAGACGTCGATCCTCCGTCGAGAATTCCTTAGGCTGAGGCTTCTTCATATCATGGCTCTTGCACAATAAGTCGAGGATCTCATCAAAGCGATTGAGCACGCCCACCCAATGAAAAAGATCTCCTCGTGGCCAGATCCATTCTGGAGTGGCCTCAATATGCGCCGCTATCTCAGATTGGGGGCAATCCTTGAGAGTCTTTATAAGGTTCCTGACAGGAAGTGGCTAGGAGTCAAACAATACAACGAAAACAAGTGTGGTGAGCGTCAGTAGAGAGCATCAAAAGAAGGGTGGGTAGGGTCCTCGTCGGTATTGGCCACGGGAATGCTGCCTTGTTGTGTGGACTGCATGCCTCAATGCACGGAAACATGCCTCCAGTCTTATCTGTGGCACCTGCTCGCAGCACAGACAGATAAATAGGAGAGAGTGGTAGCATCTACACTGTCACTGACGCCCGTCAATCCGCATGCCTAATCACTTGGTCCACCACACCTAAGCTAGCTTGGACTACACAGGTTTCCACACTTTCTATATGAGAAAAGAGGGGTGGGAGGGGTGGGTGGAAGGGGAGGGTATGGTAAAACACGCCTCTCTAGACTGCCTGCAATGACTGCATGCAATCGTCACTGCGGAAAACTGGCTTTTTTGAAATGCAGATTCCATTCTTTCTCGGTCTTGGGTTCGAGTAAACTCTGCTCCCTCCTGTTGCTCATTTGTCAGCTGGGTATGAGTGTTGCCCTCAGTCTTAGCTGGCTTACTGGCTGGCGATGAAATACTTATCCAAGTCCTCTCTTCTGATGATATCTGCTGCGGCAAAAGCGGAGAGAGAACGATACTCAAAAGTGCTTTTACTCCCTGACCGACCACCAAGCTCGATCATAAGGGAAAGGACTTGTCTTCTCTGCTTACCGGAATTGCCAACCTCTTGACGGGTGTCTTTTTAATCTTCATTCAGGCAATGAGAACAGCCTCTTTTACTTGTGTTGATTGTCGGTGGTAAGTGAAAAGAAAAAAAGAAAAAAGAAAAAAGAAAAGAGAGTCTGTGTTGAAAAGTGGTGGAGGTGAAGACAGTTAATGTGAATGGAGAAAAGACGGACTCGAGAAGTATGCTTGTGCAGGATGTAAGGAAGGAGAATGGCTGGGAACAGACGCGTGTGATTCGAGAGCCTCGCAAAGCTTGGAAACTCTGAGGGGAATAAAATGGAAACAAATGGACGTTCTCGCTCCTGCCGGTCTTTCGTCCAGATAAATGTATCTGTTGATTGCTGATGCTGGTGAAAAAGAAAAAGGAAAAAAAAGGGTGGGGCAGGGGAAACAAAGAAGGTCAGGGTGTCGTGAGCAAGGGGAGGGCTATCGATGAACACGCACGAAGTGATGCCGAAACTGTGTGAGAAACTATGCCAAAACGAGGCTTTGCAACTCGTTTTTTTTTTCTTATACGTCATCGAAAAAAAAAAGGGGGGGCAAAATGGACTACGATTAACTAAAAAAGGTAAAAGGGCAACAGATTTATTTGCCCAATTGCCCTGACGATGCCATGATAGTGGAGGGTTGCCATCACTAGTCTGTTATTCTTAGTAAATATCATTTATTACACTCTTTGAAGTTGTTGCAGTAAAGTTTTAGAGGAATTCACTGCAGCCTGGAGGTCCTCCAAGCTACAGGTTTTGGCTTTTTGTTTATCAACTTGGCAATCGAACACCCATTGCTAAAAAGAGTTCCTTTTCTACATCTTCAAAGACCCTCTTCCTCTGCTCCTTCCGTCGATATCTCTCTTCCTCTTCGTCCGTGGCTCTCAAGTATTCGAGCTGGGTGTAGGCCAGTGGGCTGTGTATGGCTAACTGGTCTCTGAGTGAATCATTTTTGATGCTGCTGATGCTGCTGATGCCGCTGATGCTGCTGTTGCTGTTGATACTGTCGTTTTCTTTGTCTATGCTATCGGATGACATAGGCGAAAGAAAGCGACTGAGCCATAGGTCGTGAAAAACACGCTCGACAAGAAAGAGGTGTTTGCACGGAAGGGGCTTGCGCCTGAAAAAGTCGGGGCATGAACATGAGACTAGCTGCCCGGATCTGGCAATTACAACAATAGTGTAAAGTTTATCTGGAGTGGTGGGGTCCAATGAATGTATGAAAATCTACCCGAGAAGCGGAAGAAAGAATAGATAAAATCCATTATAAGTGACATTCGACTGAGCAAACGAATCCGGAATGGTTATCAACTGCCTCATGGTCATCAAACCATACTTGTAGATGTCCATCATTGCAGGGTTGATCTTTGTTGAAGCTGATCTTGCGCTGTGCTTCGTCGAACGAAACTTCGTCTGCCTTCTGCTTCCTCACCTTATCCTCTTTCCTCCAAGGTATGGGCAGGAAGCCTCTCTTAGTCTTGAAGTATGCGAATCGAAACTCTCTATTGACTCGGCCCTGTAATAAATAAACAACTCGATCGACGCGGAGATTCCGTTCACCATCAAGGTGGTAGCCCTTCAAACGAGCATGCCACGACTCTATCCAATTATTGGTTGTGACAACTTGCCCGTCCTAATTAAATGAGACGAGTGTATTATTTAACTGGTGATAATCATGACGATCGACGTGGAAAGGAATTGAGATACACTTTTACCTCTCTTACCTCTCTGTGGAAAAATGCCCATCTCTCCCAGCCTTCCCTTCTTGTCGAACCAGTTCTTCTGGATGTAATTAATCACTGGCGATGCAGCTGAATAAAGCTCTTTTTGAACCTAATCCAGAGTGTCTGCTGTAACTCGGGTGACCTGGCTCTGCGAACCCTCATTCAAAAGTGGCCGCATCTGTTTTTTCCGCCCTTCCTGTCGAATGAGTGCAACATATGAGTATACGTCTAAGAATACTCTGTAGTTTCAGTTCAAAGAGAAGAGAGAGAGAGAAATGCCTACCGAGAACTTGAACAGCTGTTTCTCCCACAGCTGTCCGACATGGAAATCGCAATAATAGATCTTTGACTCGGGGAAAACAGCCCCGATGGCGTGGGACTCGGCTTCTGCACAGTCCACCATATGAATGAATCCGTTTTCAGAACACATTCGTTTTTTTAGCCATTGCAGCCACCGAATGATAGGATAGCTAATGGGTTTAAAGCACAAATAAAATACAAGTCCATTAATACATGTGGCACAGGTAACGATGCAGATGCACAGAAATAAAAATGGGAATCATACCGAGATTCAGACTTGCACGCCATGTAGGCGACAGGGATTCCTTGATGGATATCTTTGTCATTGACAAGTAGAGTAAACAAATATGCTGAGCCGTGGACATTGCTGCCCTCTTCGGTCGGTGTAATGTCCCTTATAGTCTTGTGAGTCGAATCCATACAGTAGCAGCTGGAGTTTCCAGACATGATGACCTATGGACATATTAAAAGACATTGATAGTTGGCAACATGCATGACTGAGAAGCTCGAACGCATGCTATCTGTAGTTTACCATCAGCTGAAAGCTCGTGCACCATCCATACGCAAATCCTGTCAGTGCTGCATCCTCAACGAACATGGTCTTGCCACCCTTGTTTTCGATTTCTTTTGAACCACAGTTTGACGCTGTTGGCAACGCACCTATCCTTCTGATATTCCATTTTTTTCTCTTGGAGATAATTTGTCGAATAAAACCAGGGTCAATGAATAGGTTGCCAGAAACAATTCCTTTGGAGTGATCATGGGCCGCGTCCTCCATCTACATGGTACGTTTGAAGACATTAGACACAAAACTACACTGTTCAGGAAATAGGACAAAAGCCAACACTTTCTGCGGGGCATGGAAAATTTCAACAAATTTTAAAAAAAAAAGGAGCATTTCCATATTTGTCTTATACAAATTCAAGTAACTTGGGAGTTAAACTCAATTAGCTAAACAATGGGTATTTGGTGCTGGTTTCCTGTTCAACACCCCTTCAGCTTTTTGTATGCAGCTAACCCCACGCCCAATAATTCATTCACTGTTATTAAAGGTTCATTCAAGCAACACCGTCGATGACCATAGGAAGTTAGGATGTCCATCAAGACTGGGATGGCTCTTCGTTTTGGTGATATTATTCCCTCTAGCTGTCTCCATTCCTGATGAAGACAGTTGAGCGAAGTCTCTCAGAAAAGAAGACTAATGTGTTTGAAAGAACACCGGCCAATTTATTACAACTTTCTATTCATTTTTTGGAACTTGTTAAGTGATAGGGTATTGTGCTGGATCAAAGCAGCCACTTCTGCGAGGGCTGTCTTCTCTCTATGCATGACATCGCCCTCACGATCCACCATCATTTTCAGAATTCCTCGCACAATGGCTTTCTTGAAGGTCCATAATGCGTTGTAAGTGTTTTTGTCCTTTGCTGGGTTTACGTATCTCCAGGCAGTTTCGGCCATATGGCTGCTGGCAAAAGTGTGGCGCCTGTTTTCCCCATTCAACCAATAGATCGAGGGTTGTTGGACGCCGTCGCGTACCAAACCATAGAACCACTCCTCCCAGTGCTCCTCTAACGGCCTTGATCGAGAAACCATCTCATACGTAAACCCATTAGACACATCAAACTCAATGATACAACGACTCTCGGCCACCTCAGCCGCCAACAAGTCTAGACGCTCCTCTAAGCTCAGAGATGGCCCAGGAGGTATCGATTGTACCTGTGACGGTGGTTGAGAAGCATCACCCAGTGTCACCTGTGCCAAATCCTCACACATCTCTATCGCATCGAATTGCTCGGTCAATGGATCTTCCAAGTCAATAGTTTCCACACCATTGTCTTCCATCCCATCCAGATAGTTTTCTGGTGATGGTGAGGCTTGGTTCGACTGTTGCTGGAAGAGAGAAGTAAGTTGAGGTAGAGGAGGCGCTAATACAGTAGCGGGGATAGCTGTGCCATTTAGCCGCCTCAACTGACGAATTCGCTGGAGATAGAGGCTTGGGGCCGCTTGCAGTACATAGAGCATGGCTTGAGCGTGTAGATCCTGAGAAGCTTCGACAGAGTGTTTGAGGGCGGCCGTCTGGACGGAAGATACTGTTTTTACAGTATTTTTGATACCGTTGGCGCTACTCACTAACAGTTCTTTAAACTCTGTCATTTTTTTTTTTTGCTTCCTGGTCGAGTTGTCCTTTGATCGCTCGGAAACTTTCCGCCATCGTGGAGTTTAATAGTCGAAATTCTGCTTCCAAGTAAGGGGCGTTGTGGCGAAGGCTATCCGATTGGGGTGGCGCAAGGGTGGTCATTTTGCTACAAGCTGGTCCTTGAATGCAAGAAACTCAGGGGTCTTGAAGACTGGCAAGTTGAAGATGTGGTGGTGGCCGTACAGTATTCCATCCTTGGGCTGGAGTTCCAGAAGGGCTACTGCATCTTGTAGTAATACCTTTCTCAGGTGTACAAGGAGGAGCAGAAACTTGAGCCGTAAAACGCCAGCTCTGTTTGACTCATCTGGCATTGGCATGGGATTGGCTCTACCATCGAGCTCGCTCCTGCCCTCCATAATATTTCTGGTCCAGAGAAGCCAATCTGGACATTCCGTAAAATAATCTTCCTCTATGAATGGAAAGATCTGTCGTTGAAGCTCAACCGACGGTGTTACACAATCGCGCTTGATCCATGGAGGTAGACCAGGCTGAAATGCGCCTGCCATAGCATATGCGCGACGCCTTTTTGGAAGAGGATGCAGGTAGTGGGTATTGAGGCGACTGCCGCCACTAGGTTGCCATCCGCCATGAATCTGGATAGCGGAAAGAGAGGCACCAGCATCGTGCGCATGGTTGGCCCCTGAGTGGCGATAGAAGTGCGTAGGTTGATTAGTCACGATTCCTGTCGCCCCTGAATAGTCGAGACATGCCATCCAAATGCGCGTTAGGTGAAAGTTGCTGATGCTGTTTCTTTTTTGCCATTTCCATGGACCAGATAAATATCTCGCCATTGGTTGTCGTGAAGATCCGGTTTACCCTCCTCGTGCTGAAAGGGAAATGGAAATAAGAGAGATAGATAAAAAGGTAAGTACACTTTCGAGTTGAGCGCTAAAAGAGGCTTTGAATGGATACGACTTACTGTCTGCCAAAGATAGAACAGATAGAATGCGAGGGACCCAATCGGACAAATTTCTACATCAGAATTCCGAACAGCAACACCGTATGTGCAGCCACCATACCGCAGAGTTTTCCCCTGCGTCATGATCAGGACGATGGCAAAAAGTGCTCGGACGAGGTCCTGTAATCGCACCAGTCATGTTCGCGAAGTGGTGAAAGTTGATGTGAGGTAATTTGGCCATTCGGATATTCTCACCACGCATCATCATAAAGTGTTTCCAGGAAACAATCAGGCGAGAACGAAGGCTGGTAAGTTTGTGTGGCAAATTCCTGCCATATTTGCTGTCCTCATGCTTCTGATATCGATCTATCCATGCCGCCTTCATTACATCACGCAATTTATCGAGCTCCTTTCCGTCTGCATGATTGATAGTAGCGTATTTTTTGGATTCCATCCTTGGGTCGCCTGCAATTCGTGTTTTGTAAGCGTTGGTGATTGCATCGACTGCTGCTCCGCGTATGGCATGTACGGGGCCGCCTCCTTCCTTTAAGACCCCACTGCTCCCTTGCGACATTCGAAGATCGTTAACGCCGTTGATATGTTGGAGTAATGTTGACATACTGGGCAGAACTTTGACACGCCTGGATACAGCTCTTCCTCTTCCATTGACATTGATTTCGGAAACCTGAACAGAGTTAGTCGCAAAAAAGGTAACACAGCCATTTTACGCCCTCCCCTCCGCCATCATCTCCTTCCAATGCCGTGCCTTCTTTCAGCCAGAGAAAAAACTTTTTTCATATTCGACTCGAAAATCAACCTTCTTAGTCCCTTCTATCCGGTATCCTTTCCGCTTGCACCACCGCTACAAGTAAAAATAACAACAACAACAAAACAAACAAAAAAAAAAATGAGTAATATGCGGTCGTCTTTAAATTTTGTGAGAGAGTTCTTACTTACTTACCCTCCAGTGTCGATGAAATTGACCATATGCCGCCCTAGTGCCTCGCGCATGCTGTTGAATTCGCAAGTCTGACGACTCGTATAGGGCTACTTTCTCCCTGTGTTTCAAGCGAATGGTCTCCAACTCCTTCTTAGTGAGCTTGATTTTGTTGGGGTTGGATTCCTTGGCCTTGCTCAAAAAAGTCGCCTTCATACTCTCAAACTCACGGTTCCATCTCATGCGCTGTAGGTATCTCTCGTAAGTCTCTCCTGGACTCTGCATCGAAGTTGTCTCTGTGGTAAATTGGTCTTGATCCTGGTGTTGCTGTAGCTCTTCAACGTCCTCGGTATCCTCAAGCCACTGTGGTCTAGATCTTTTGCGCTGGTCTAATCGCGACCTTTTCGTTGATAAGTGATTGCATCCATGGGCCTTCCGCTTGGCAGAGGTATGAGGGTGAGTCGTTTCAGCTGTGGTGTCCTCTTCCTCATCCTCTTCTTCACTACTGTCGCTGTAGTCGCTATCAGTATCGTTTGCCGTATTGTCCATTGGAAACTGAGCGAAGTAACGCTCGTAGAAAAAAATGAAGGGGATAGTTGGCCTCATCAAAAGACCTGGGTCCATCATGAGACTCCTTTTTTCTTCCTCGTCATCCTCCTCTGGAATCGGCCCATTGATGTTCCTCTCTCTTGTCCGAAGTCTCTCTTCTTCTAGAAGACACTCTTCCTGAACCCCTTGCTCATCCTCTACAATGACTTCGTTTTCATTCTCTCCAGGAAGTCGGTCTCGCGAATTTCCAGTTGATGGCTCTCCAAGGTAATCGGGATTGTAACCAAAAAGACAGCCATCAGCATAGAACCGATCGACACGTCCTGGTCCGAGAACAGAATAGAGGTCTGTTTGACTAACAGTGGGTGGGTGGCTCTCTGTGTTGATGACGGCGGGGTCATTGATTGTGCTATCGTCAACAGGATCGTTGGTTGAATTATTGGTAGCGAGATTGTCGATGGTGTTATTGTCGGTGGGAATATTGGTGGCGATACTACTAGCGGGATTGTTGGTATTGGTATCGCTGCTATTATGGCTTTCAAGGATGTCATATTCAGTGGCCTTTTGCTTTCCTTTCCCTCGACTGATCGCTGCTTGCTTAGATCCTTTAGGCCGTCCTCTCTTTTTGGCTGCCACTGGTGCTGTAGTTGACGACTCTCTGGGGTGAAATGAGGGTGATGGTACGAACACAAATGTCTTTGCTCTTGCTCTTGCCGATGCTGCTTTTGATGACTCTCCGCGACAAGGCGTGGACACAAACACGAAAGGATTAGGATGAGAGCTAGTTTCTTGCCCCATTTCCAACTCCTCAGAAATGGAGGCCTCCAAGGTCATGATGAGATGAGGAAATGGCTAAAAATGGCAGTGGTGTTATTTTTCCTCCAAAGGGCTGTTTTCAGCTTTCCCCTGGAGATAGGAGATGAGCTGGCGAAAACTTTTTAAGCCACGGCTGGATCATTTCTCCTATTCAATCGGTATATAACTGTACTCAATCGGTACTGCTCTCTGCTAATAAAATGTACTACCAATGGTGAAAAGCGACTCACTCTTACCGCTTGAAGGCTCTGCTCATCAGGGATGAGCCTGCTCGACAGAGAATACCAATCATAACCCTTTTCCGCCAGACGCCGAACCCAGCTGCGTTCATTTTGACCAAGAGGCAGTTGTGCGCGATCATCATCATGATTGTGCCTCCATGTGTACCTGACCACAACCTTGTCCTCCTCTCCAACAGGTTGTGCCATGAAGACCTGTGCCCTGCAACGTTGACCCACTGATTCACGTGGGAGAGAGATATCTTTTTTCTTGCGGTGGCGACGGCAGGCAAACGTGAGTCTCCAAGAGTACATGGTCCTTGTGCCTGCAACTTGTTCAGATGTTTTAAATGGAAGTGGAGTGCTCGGATCGTCCTTTTGATTATAGAAGGTTGAGTACTGATTGGGTCTATGAACCCACATACCAGTTTGCCGCTCTTCCGCCCACCATCTACGAAATTCGTCGCATGTAAAAGTGAATTCCTTGGTGCTAGTGTCGTTTGATGAGAATTGTTGAGGTTTGATGTTGTTTCTGGGGTCGTAGTTGTGAGCAATGATAAGTACATCCTCCAATTTGAGACCAGACATTTTTGGAGCAGCCGATTGTGGGGAGTTGTTGCAGTAGGCTCACAGAAACGTGACAGAGGGCCAGGGATGAGGGGAAAGGCCATGCAAAACCAAGTAATGCTGGCGATGGTATTGACAGGCAAGCGGATAGGAGTGAGTGTAGATGTGTATGTGGAGTGGCGCGTGTGTATGTGTCTGTTTGAGGGAGATAAGACTGCGGAAGAGAAGGGGAGGATGAGAGGGAGCAAAAAGCGGAAAAGAGGAAAAATATTGCACGTACCACCTCAACCCACATGTTCATAGAATCCACTGCCCTTTCTCTGCCGAACTGATGCAGGGAAGAGATGCCGGTATTGCATTCCTCTCCTCCGCATTTCCTTTCTTTCCATGACAGCCCAATGCCGGCTGCAGGTCGCACCAGTATAGAACCTCCTCTTCCCGCTTCAATCTAAGCCACATATTCTTTAAGAACGCGTTCTGTTTCGCGTTTGATTTTGATTGCTTCACCTCATCTCCCCGCCATGGGCGTGAAACGCGCGTGGCAACTACCAGGCAAGAAGGGGTTTTTTCCAAACCCACAACACACAATCTCGTCAACCGGCGTCATCCGCGTTGATGTCTGCTCGACCCACAACGTCCTGATAAAAATCATTTATGAGAACGCCACAGACTTAAATGCTGCACATGCCAAGCTCGAATGGTGGCTCACAAGACTGGGGAGCAAGGATCAGCTGCGTTTCTATGTTGATGGTGAACCGGCACAAGAAAAGATGGATGTTCATGCCAGTCGCCGTCGACACCGTCAACAATCTCTATCGAGGGCTGCCGCTGCCATTTCAATCCTCGAATCACGTCTCATTAAAAAGGCTCGGATTCGCAAGCACCATATAAGCAACGCACGCAAATTCCTGCGTCAGTCATTCTATTGGCCATTGGAGCAGCGCCGGAGTTTTGTAGAGTACATGAGCAATAAGGGCCATAACATCGTGTTGTGCGTAACCGAGGCAGACACGCTCATCGCAGCAGAATGCCAACCACAAGATGCAGTTGTATCCTGCGATAGTGATCTCCTGTTTTACAAGACCATTCGCGTTGTTTGGCGTCCTATCGGGTCATACAAAGCACGCCGCTTTGTCCCGTACGAGAAAGGTGCCCTTCTCGAGGCACTCGAATTGTCTCCAAGCCAGATGACCGCTCTTGCTGTATTAAGCGGCAATGATTACGTCCCAAATATTCCCTACCTTGGACTTATGACCAATTACAAGATAATCAAGTCTTTGGAAGGTGGTAAGAAGGCAGGCGATTTTGATATTGACCTACTTGTTCTTAGTGCTCTGACAGCTAATATTGTCTCTACCGTCCGTCTTTAGATGAGAGAAGTATTGTCCAGCAGTACCTTACTCGCCCAGAAGTAAAGCGACGCACGGACAAAGGGTGCGGAGATTGGACTGTTGAGACTTATAACAATGCTCTCAAAGTCTTCGTGGAGATGAAACAGGACAGAGTATCAGACACAGCCTTTCCGTCCTCTTCGGCTACGAACAGCCCATCACCTTCGTATGCTACTCTATGCCAGCGGTTGGATCGATTCCTGGTTGAGTTTATGGCGTCCAAGAAAAAAGCGTATGAAGAACGCGTGGCCAAAGAGGTATCAGGCGCCCGTCCTCGCATTTAACAGGCCTTGGCTACAAATCAAAACGATTACTAGTGAACACTAACCGTCTCAATGTTTCTACACCTTACGTATTTGCTGTCAACAGAGCGGTGCGTGATAAACAGTCGAGAACCGGAGGAGCAGAACCCGAGCAAGCTAACATCTTTTTACGACTGACCAGCCGAATCCTGCCAAAAACCATCAATTTCGACCAAGATTCAGCCCCAAGGTCCGGTATGAACCTATGAAAGAACATCCTGCCCCTGCGATCTCCAAAGAATACCAACTAAAGCCATGGAAGCAGGCACCTGAGAAGCCGTCGGTGGGGACACATACGCCAAAACCCAACAAAACGAAGCCTGCGGACATCAAAGCCGAGATCAAAGAGAATGACAGCTTTGGGCGTAAGCAAATTTTAAACGCCCTATCGTTCGAGCACCCAATCGTATGTCTGGATCTTGGCCGCCTGGCCCCTAGTATTCATGCCGCCGTCAATGACGATGGGGCCGCCAAGGAAGTCATCGAGTGCATCCGTGGAGCTGTCCGCGCTGCGTGGAGTTGTAAACGGCGCTGTCAGATTTTGATTGGTCTATATCTGGAGTCTGTTTTCTATCCTCGGCCACACCCTGGCGCCCCTCGACCTGCGGCACCAGTGACAAGCATCACTCCACAAGATCGTGAGATCCTTGAAAACTTGTGCCCTTCTCTAACATCCAAGGAGATAGCTGACGACGACCCCGTCAGCTCTATAGGGGGGATGGTGAAGACGATCCATCTAATGTGCGCTTTCTCCATTCTTTCATCAGCTTTCTGTACTCCGGCAACCCGCCTCGTGAAAGGAAAATCTTAGTATCCGGCAATCCGCCAGATACTAAGAAAAAAATTGGAACAGTCGTCAACTCCTTCATTAATCGACTGGAAGAGTTGGGCCATTTAGACACATCGAACCTCACCAACGCAGTCATGATCCAGAATGTCAAGGAGTACACACCAACGCTGTTGGTCCGTTCGGTAGCTTCACAGCTTTCGGTAGAGCTCATGCGACACTATAGGCAAGGAACGAAAAAGCTGTTGGAAATGGTAATACGCCCGTCAATGTTAGTTATTTCCAATTTTGTCAAAATGGAGACAAACAATTCAAAGTTAAATAATCGTTTTTCTGTATATGTCACAATAGATCCGAAAGATGATCAGAAAGGGCCGATTGCCAAACAATCAAGCAATCGATTTGTCCTCTAACGAGCCAGCGATCCAGATCTTTGTACGAGCAAATGCTACGGCTGGCCGGCCTTGGCGACTCTCACCGCTGTCGCCAGAAGAGCATGGATACATGACGTTTACCGAGCTAGAGCTGGCCGCATTTCTACACAAGAGGAAAACATTGCATCCCATCCTGGCGAGGATTATTGGATCTGAGGACCGACAGAGATCTAACTCAGACAGAGCTGACTCGTGACTGGATCCCACACCAGACGCCAGGCCTGTTCATCCAGCACATCATAGCTCCTGTGGACCCCAAGACTTTGACTGGTGATCGTGTTCGCGGTCGTGAGAAGAAGGAAGCCGGTGTCTCTGCCGCAGTCAAGATTGTTGATCCAGATGACATCCGGGACCACATCAATGATCTTCGCCGAGACGGATTTGACCCAACAGCTTACGAAAAAGGGGATATTTCCTGCGTGGCTCCATAAAAACTGATGGATACAGCCTCCAGTTGCTGGCATATAAATTACGTGAGCTCAACTCGGTCAAGTTCAAGCGTTACAAGACCGAGGTTCTACCCGACCGTCTCCTCTCAACTACAGCCGGCACAAGCGACCATCTCACCGAGGTGCATAATGTCTTCAAGTCGACTGCTGATGTCGAGCGTTTGCTTGGGTGCACTCCAGGCGAAACAGATAGTGTGTCGTACCTAGGAATAGATCTGGGCCAGGCCTTTGTGGTAGGGGCGAGTGCGATTCTCCCGGAGGGTATGACCATCCGAGTCGGTAAGCGACGGCGACACCGGCAAAAAAAGAAACGAGGCAGCCGGGGCCGGCGCCCGAGAGGTAGCGGCAAGGGAAGGAAGATAGCCAGCCGGGAGGGCCGTGAGCGGTACATCAATCTCGCAGCCAATCAAAAGGCCGTTGCGCGACCAACTCTCGCTCACAGAACCTGGCTTGAAAATCAAAAGTCGGCCGGCCTGACGCGCCCCCCTCAAACCCGAGTCATTGGTTGTACCGACCGTCAGCACAGACGCAACGACTTCATTGACACTTCAGTCTTCCACCTCTTGTGTCAGTCCAACGGTGTCTGACCTCCTTTCGATTAGCTTGATCGAATCATCGCTTACTCCTCTGTGTGGTCCAGATGCCGCGACTTTTCCACACATGTGCAGCAGCGACAAGCGAACAAAGACCACCTGGACACGTTTTACAATGGCCGTCAATTCAAAGTCAAGAAGTACACGCAGATGGCAAAAGGGCAAGGAAGAAGGAGTTTTGTCAGCTTGCAGACTCGCTACTGCGCATGGTTGGCGGTTCTTTGGGCGAAAGGAGGAAAGAGAATGCCAAGGTTGTCATTGGCATTGGCATGGGCCAATTCACCTCTACTTCCCGACTGACATCCTTACATGGATCATTCGAGGCATTTTTCGTTCAGAAGGTAACATTTTATTGTAAGTTGCAGTGATTTCTTTCCAATCCTGCTACTGATAGCTGTTGGATTGACTCTCTCTCCCCTCTTTCAATGGTATAGGTTCGAGCGCTCGGCTATGTCTTGGTTGGAATTAACGAGTTTTATACCTCAAAAAAGTGCCCAACATGCGAACAATTTGTCGGTGAGGCGGGCAGTATGAGACGCCTGTACTGTTATCGATGCCATAAGTTCCTCCACAGGGACATAATGGCAGCACACAATATGTGCACCGTCCTCAAGAGGCATGTGGAACAACAAAAACGACCACTGTATTTGCAACCTGTAGATGCTGAAGGCAATTATCCATGGCTTGATAAATCCAGCGACTCTGACCCAACTCCAGACAGTCGTGGAGGTGGTGGTAGCAAGCGCCAGGCAAAGGAGATCGGCGAAGCCGATCAGGAGAAGAGTAGCAAGCGGAACAAGGCAACCAATGTCAAGAAAAAGTCGTCCAACACCACGAGTTCCAAGACAACAGCAACTGAGCAAGGGTTGGCAACGTAACAAGCAGTATGCAGATTGATAGCTAGATAGCATTTATTTTTTTTTTACCTTGGGGTGTTCGTCAACACCTTTGTCTACTATTGAGTAGATCTTGATTGCTGCGCAGGCCGAGCGCGTCTCCATCCGGTGACGTAATCGTAGTCCGATGCGCGGCCGTCAAAAAAAGGGATATATGCCAGAGGACTGTTTATTTGAGTTCTTGGGCTAAGTTCACAGTCTCCTCTAGCTTGGCAACGGTGCCTTGGAGATCCTTCCATGCACAATGGCGCTTTCTGGGACTGTCAATAATAACGCTCAGTTCACTCCAGAGTCTCTTCAACTTGGCGTAGCTATCTTTCATCTCTGCTGCTCTAGCTTCTTCCCTTTTCATTTTCTCATCTCTTTGTCTAACTTTCCTTTGTACCTCCAGCTGGTAGATCAGGTCTGGTGAGATAATGCTCTCTCGAGGGAATCCTGAAGCCTTTTCAGAAAGTTTTGACTCCTGTATCCGAGTTTCTCTGGCTCGCTCAAAGTAGGCGATTTTATGCCTACCGTAGATCCTTGCAATTAGGTACATGTGCTTGCAGGGTATCCGATGTCTCGTGTAGTCGGGACACGAACATGAGCAAAGGGCATCCTTCTCGTGATCCAAAGCTACCGAATACTCTACTCCAGGAACGCTAAAAGGATTTGACAATGAACTGCAATAGTGTACAGCGGTCAGGATTAATCCCACACAGTATTAATAGAGTAGGTACCTGTTGATACATACCGCATGGGCTGCTACGTTCTCTGCAACCATTGCTTTGGCGGTACCAACATCCAATGCCATGGCTTCCTTTTTTCTCTCTCACCATCATACTCAGAGTGCTTCACTGGTTGAACGCCATGATCAACCTTGAGAAGTTGAGCCTTGAAGTCTCTTTCTATCTCTCCTTGCAGCAAGAACATGACAACATCAGCCCTGTATCCAGTCTTGCCATCGAGGTAATGAGATTTGAGGGTATGGAACCATGATTCCAATAGATTGTTTGTGTCGACATGTTGATAATTCTATTGGCGACAAAAAGAGATTTGAGTGGAGAAGTCCATATCTCACCCATCATAGCAAATCATTCCGCATACCTCTCGGACGAAAAGTACCCACTTCATTCTCTTTTCGCAACTAAGCCAATTTCGCTCAAGGAAAGTAAAGCGTTCAGTCCCTGGAAAGGCGACTTTAAACTTTTTGCCACAATCCATCCAGCTCCTCATTTGATCTAGCACCGCGTATGGCTTTAAGTGCAGGCTCCATTTGGCCCCAGTGTCTCTTCTATCGGAGAGCAAGACCCGTTAATTTAATGAATGTCAATGGCTTTTGATATCATTCACGATAACTCTCGCGTACATTGCAATCTTTTCTCATGCGCCTCTCCCATATCTGGGCCACATGGAAGAGGCAATAATAGATGGCAGTTTGAGGGAAGATGGCTTGAACAGCCTCCGTCTCTATTGGCGAGCAATCCATCATGAACTTTGACACTTTAAACTGGCATGTATCCTTGAGCCAGCTTAGCCACTTCTTGAGCAGAAACCTACAGACCTTAGTTAGGGACGATGCCATGGTTCAAGCTACTAGTTTTACTGGAACAGAGCCAATTTCTTACGTGGATTCGGTACTGCAAATCAAGTATGCAATGGGAAAGCCTTTCTGTAACACGACATCCTTGACGAGGATGGTAAACAAAAGCCGAAGCTTCTCTGATCTTTTGACATTAGGCATCAACGGTCTGAACACTTTATGTGTGGAGTCCATGCAAGCTATGAGGAGGCAGTTGCGATGCATAATCTAACGGGGCACGCATACAATGAAGTAGATTAGAGTCGACTATGAATGCACTAGCATAGTGATACTAACGTAAATTCATACTTAACCCTACCCCTAACTGGAATTTTGTGCACCATGCAATCATGTACGACTTCTCTTTGCCTTCCGTCTCGATCTGGAACATGCCTTCTCCTCCTCTCATCTTGATGTCCTTGATCCAGAGGTGAACGCTTTTTGAAGATATCCTGGTCTTTAGTGGCCTCTTTCATCTGCCGACGATAAAACACGCCATGCACATCCTTGTAGTTGATCAATAGACTAGAGGAGAGAGCACTGTTGTGTTCAAGCTTGTTGGAAAGGTTCTTAGTATTTGTAGACTCATCACTGTTGCATTGAGTGGCAATGACTTACCAAGCAGAGGTTGTCTTCGCTGGGTATGAGTCGTTTTGGATTCCCTTCCAGTCAAGTCCTTGGTCGACGTTCGACTTGATCCAATTTAACTCATTCGCACCCAAGGGCAAACGTGCCCTGTCTGACATAGAAGTTCCGTGGTTGTGTTTCCAATAATACTCGACAACGACACAGTCGTTCCCCATGGGCTTCTGGATTCTGATATGCGCCTTGCATCCTGTACCAACTGATTCCCTTTGTAGATGTGTTTTACTCGAGGGGGCCGCCGCCTGCAATCATATCGTACTGTCCAGTCGAAGCTCCTTGGTCGGCCTGGCCCTATGTGCAATTCCTTATGAGTTGGAAGGGGGTTGTCCAAGCTTCCATTGTCAAAGACAATACTGCGAGAGTTTTCTTCGCTGCAGCGTAGCCATTGGAAGGCATCTCGTTCTTGGTTCCAGAACTGTTTAAATCCATCGACTGAGAAGACCATTCGAAGAGGAATAGGTGAATCAACAGGGATAGGATGAGGGCTGACAATGGCATGAATGTCATAGTCAGGCGAGTAGGGCAAGATGTCTCTGGCTGTCAAGGGATGCATTGCTGATGTGGTTGATGAGAACGATGCAATCATGCAAGCACCTGATATCATTTCTGGGTCGCTTAAGCCACATTTCTCACAAGCAATAAAAAGGCTTCTGTCTTCCAACCTTGTCCTCTGACCCCCATCGCCATCGCAATCAGTTTCTTGATGGGAGTCATCGGACTATGGGGATTCATTCGAAGAAAGGGGTACCACCCAAAAAATCACTCACAGCCACCGCATCCACCATCGTCCGGAACTAAGATCAGAGTTGATCTTTTATCATCCTTTTATCCGACAATTAACTATGCTTATTCCCATCATTACGATAATCCAGCCATTGCTCACAAGATCCTCGAAGAGACCATCACTCGGCTTGGTGGCAAGGACGATATTGTGGTTTACATCGACGGCGGACAAGCAAAGGAAAAAGAGGCTACTCAACTTTACCGAGCAGGGTTACGCCAAAAATCTCTTGATCGAGCTAACCATGCCCTTGATAACATCGAACAACGAGTATCAAGCAGAAAAACAGTTAAAAAGCATCACATAAACAATGTCAGCAAATATTTGCGGAAGGCGTTCCATTGGCAAGAAAGTGATCGAAGAGGATTCTTTGACTACATGTTTGAGAACGGATGGGATGTAAGATGGTGTATCACGGAAGCTGATATCGAGATCGCCACAGATTGTCAACCTCAAGATATCGTCGTTTCAAAAGACAGCGATCTTCTTGTTTACCGTGCAGTTCGACAGCTTTGGCGACCAATGGGCTGTTGGAAAGAGTATGGTACCAAGTTTACGACAAGTCGGCTGTCCTTGACTCGCTGGACTTTGATGACAATCAGCTTCTCGCTCTTGCAATTGTCAGTCATAACGATTACAGCAAAAATGTATTTTCACTTGGACTCGAATCCAATTACACAATTATCAGAGAACTTTTGGGCGAAGGTACTGTAATGGTTGCGATGAAATGAACGACTGCAACGGTATGTTCTTCCGATTGTTTTTTTTTTATCTAACTTTCTTTTTTCCTCACAGACGTTGAGAAAATAGTACGGGAGTACTTGTTACACGATCGCGTTCAGTCCAAGAATATCAGCAAAGAAGATTTTGCAATTTCAACCCGGGTTTTCGCAACCCTCAAGCAGACGTCCGTTACCGCTACCAGTCCATTCAGCGAATGCGACAAGGATGTCGGTGTCCTCCGCAAACGCCTGTCAGACATCATCAAGAACCAGAGAGAGCAGCGGAGAGCAGACTATTTGGCTCGGAAAGAGAGAAGAAGGTGGGGTTAACACCTATTCCTTTTTGGTTTTTGCAAAAGCATGTTAATCAATCTCTTGTACATACGATACATCGATAGGAGTTTGCTCGAAAATCAAGAGCCAGTGGCTACGATTAAGCATCGACCCTTCTTTACCAATGACAGACAAGGTCGAAAGAGATATTCTTACAAACAACGAAATGAAGCGACTAAGAGGTACGATCCACCAGACAAGCTGCTTCAATACCAGTGGAAACCTCACAGGGAAAATGCCGGTGCAGCCACGCAACTGGAGGGTAATACCAGTTCAACCATGCAACCGGGGGGGGATGCCAGTTCGAACACGCAACCGGGAGGAAATGTCAGTTCAACCACGCAACCGGTACCTGCGAAGAAGATACCAAAGATCCGAAACAAGATAAAAACGCTAGTAAAAAAAAAACTGTTGCAGGAGATGGAATGGGAGCACCCCACGGTTTCCCTCGATATGGGCTCCCTCAAGACCAATGTTGAAAAGGCTGTCCCAGATCAAACACTTGCGAGCCAAGTTGTTTCATGTATCCAGAAAGCCGTCCGGGAAGCTTCTCGTGTCAAACGCCGATGCGAAGAACTCCTTGGCCGGCCGATATCTCGATGTGATAGTGTTAGCTGATGGTGACATCTGTAATGAAGACCAAGCGTTCTTAGACTATCTTTGTCCTCACGAGGATGAAGACGAAAGCACCGGCGCAAGCGACGCGATTTGTGTGGAAGACTGCCCCGCAGACAAGGACAAAACAGGCGCGTTTATCCACTCACTTATGACTTATCTGTACAGCGGGAATCTCTCGACCAAGAAAAGCGGAACCGGTGCAGTAGTCAACAAGTTTATCAAGCGTCTACAAACTCTAGGCTTGTTACCTGAACCAGACGCGAAGGACTTTCTCAATCCACCAAACAAAAAAGACTTTACTCCGTCGTCACTTGTGAGATCGGTAGCCAAGCAACTCGCAACTGCATTGAAAGAAACACTGGCGGCAAGGCTGCCGAAAGCTCTCAGAAGAGGTTAGTAATCTTCGATATGACATCAATAATCAATAACTAGCCTGCCGAACCACTGACTCATACTTTTGTCATCAAAAATTAGCTATGCCGGCAAAGAGGACAAGGACGATGGCCCATCGTGTTTAATTTCGATATGGGAATGCGGAAGCACGTCCCGGTCTTCGAGTCATTCGCGTGGTTTAACAGCCTCGTCGCCCGCCCGTGGCAGACAATCCCATTGTCACCTTTCGCAGATGGCTTTATGAATTTTACGGAGTACGAGGTGGGACAGTTTCTATCAAAGGTACCCGAGTTACAAGCACACCTAAAAAGGGGATAATGGATGGTACCGAGGAGAGCGAGTTTACACAAATAGCACTTGTCCGCGATTGGCTACCTGGACAGGAACCCGGCAGCCTAATTAAGCACCTTATCTTGGATACCTCAGTGGAGGGACTCACCTCAAGACAGAAGGGAAAGGCAGGGTTAAAGGCATTGGTCCGGCACTTCACATTTCAACAGACCGAAGACCATATCAACGAACTCAGGGATCCCTCGTTTGACCCACGAGAGTACAATGAGAAAGGATACGTGTTACGAGGCTCCATTCAGACGAATGGGAGCTTGCTTCGGCTGCTTGCTTTCAAGATACGAGAGCTCAATTCAGTTCGCTTCAAGAGATACAGTGCAGCTCGCATGCCCAGTCGTATCACGTCGGATACCGGAGGAACTGACGGATTCTTGAAAGAAATACGAAATGTCGCAAGCTCTGTTCAGGATGTTCGTGAACTTTGGGATTGTTCGCAAGACGAAACCAAGGACGTTTCATATCTCGGTATCGACCTAGGCGTGACCTGCGTTGTTGGGGCATGTGCCATTCTACCCGACGGCAATAACCCCAAAAGCAGAAAAAGGAAGAATCGAGGCAAGAGAAAACGAGGAGGAAAAAGAAAACGAGGATGTAGAGGTGGCAAAAACAGACACGGCAAAACGATCAATATGGATGTAGAAGAAAACGGACAAGAGATGGATAAGGATCGAGCTAGGTTTATCAACCTGGTTGTCAAACAAAAGGCAACTTACCAACCATTATTCAAATTCAGGCGATGGCTTGAAAAAAAAAAAACAACGCAAAACAATACCGGACCAGGATGGGCATGGCCCCAGGTCCATCAAAGATGTGGAATCTTTACTTCCGGCGCGACGTGGCAAGGACTGTAGCATGTCTTCCTATTTCGATCAAGTAGCCAATTATTGGCAATACCTCGACAGTTTCTATAATGGTCACGACCAAACATTCAATCGAATGAGGCGCTGTCTAAAACGAGAAATGGATACCGAGTACAGACTGATCACGGACAGCTTACTACGTATGGTCGGCGGTAACATTGGCGCGAGGCGCGACAAATCCGACAAAGTGATAATTGGAATCGGTCTCGGGAATTTTCCTCAACATCTGGACTATCCTCGAGACACAGTTCATTCCTTGACTACTTCACTCGGAAGGTATGCACCAATCACGTTTACAATCAACTGGCCTGTCTCCTACACTGTACTGACAGTCTTCATTGGTACTTTGTGCATAGGCAAGGTCTCTCGGTTATGTAGTTGTCGGAGTGAATGAATTTTATTCATCAAAAAAATGTCCAAGGTGCCAAAACTTTTTGGCACAAACAATCTCTATCCGGAGACTTTACTGCCAGAAGTGTCAATGGTTCCAGCACCGAGACCTGATTGCAGGCGAGAACATTGCAAGAGTCCTCAAAGGGTTTATCGAAACTCAAGAAAGGCCCGAATATCTCCAACCGACGGATATCAACGGCGTTGCTTTATGGAAGCGGCCAAGTCAGCCGCCGTGTCACAAGCGGAAGTGGCAAGAGATAGAAGGGGAACATTAGCTTAGGTCTCATAGGATTTTTTTGGTGTGTTGCACACACACAGAAGCATTTCGCTTCACTCAGATCGGCATGCAATCGCGGCTGAAAATACGGTGACGTAATTTCAGCCGCCGATGCGTGGCTTTCAAAAAAAGAAAAAAAAATCCTCCCATACAATGAATTGAATATCTAAGATTTCTATCTACCTAGTTCAAATAGATCATAAACGATGTCCAGCGCTTCTTTGGTAGATGACTTGAGGAGCCTCTTTTCCCCAACAACTGTGATAGAGAATATGCGGAGTGGGCATGGTAATTACAAAGCATTGCCAGTGGATATCCCAGGCAAATAAACACTCATTTGTATAGAGCAACTAGGCGTTGCGTGCTTCAAGACTCTCGCACAGTCTTATTGACAGCTTTCCTAGAGCTTATGTCTTTTGCAAGCTCTTGAGTGTGCAAAAAGCCGGCGTTAACATCCTCCTATGGATCTAACACCAACTGTTACCTCCTGGGCGCGTTTCTTAAGCACTACCGACCTTTTCTACGCTTCGAGAAACTTTAATTTATTTGATCCCTCCTCCCATGCTCGGCTAAGCAGCCAGTCCTACTTTGGGTCTATTCGATTCTTTGACCAGCTTAATCCGGAACCGAGCAAGTATGAACTGCAAGACTCTCTCCTTCGTGTCCTCTTTGATACTCCCAAGAACCGAATCTAATGAGCGTGAAGGCGGAGTGAGATAGCCACGAAATCGTGAACGAAAATTTTACACTTGGAGCTCGGTTGGCAGGAAGAGACAACACCTTTGGACTCCATGGTAAGAGACTGGTGGCGACACTGAGGAATACTCTTTGGGAATTACAATCAGTATTGGTATCTTGAATACAAGAGGTAATGGATAGCTGTGTTGGCACTATTCCTTGGAAGTTAGAGCGAACCAAACTTTATAATGCAGTCACTCAGGTAAACAAAGGCTTTTTTTTTTTTTTTTTTTTTTTTTGTATTCCCTTACACTTTTCTTGTCCCCCGCCTTTCACTCTCTTACAAACCCATTACCATACCACCAGTAAAGGACAATGTCATCTCGGCGGTTTTACACAGCAGATGAACAAGGGCTTGTCAAAGGTATAGCTCTTGGCATCAGCAAATGGCAACCTGTCATGAGAATTTAAACAAGCTTTGTCCTCCCCTCTCTTTCGAGTCCCAGACATCGACTTGGGAATGGATGGCCTCAAGAAAGCATTCACTTATTAACCCTATTCCTGCTCTGGTTCCTAGTCGTCACCATCACAGAGCTACCACCAAAAAAGAGATATCGCAGGACGAGGGAGACACCAGAACCACCAAAGAAGTCCGAGCCAACCGTCGAGACATGGGGCACTCCTGATCGTGAGAAGGCTATTCAATTGATGTGCTGGGATCACCAAAAGAAGCATCTTGTTGTGGCCCGGAAGAACGGATCCCTGCAGCTAATTGACCCAAAGGACGGCTCAGTCACTCTGGAGCGTAAGCAAATTCTGACTAAAGTCGACAAGACAGAGACCACTTTTGTTGGACTTTTTGCCAACTCTGAGTAAGTAGCTTGACTAGGAGGATCAGGAGTGCAAGAATCGTATCCAACAGAGTATAGCAGGAGACTAGAGGTACTGACACTCTGAGCACTACGCTTTTAAATTGTGTCTAGGTCTATCATTACTTGCACGAACACTGGACTTGTCTCTATCCACTCGATCCAGGATGCGTCCTCAAAGCCAACAACCCTCGAAGTTGGCAAAGATATCTGCCGTATGAGGGTACACCCAAGAGACCATCACATCATTGCCACTGGAGGAAAAGAACAGGAGATGACGATTTGGGATCTCAATGCTCTTACCAACGGGGATTCGAAGGAAGGCGCTAAAAAGGGAAAGGCCGGCAAAGCTACAAAGGGAAAGGGCTCGTCGTCCACTGCAGCACAAAGCAACCCCAAGGAAGAAAATGGATCAGCGCGTTATAAATCCAAAGAGATTCTTTCCAAGGGACAGATCTTTAAAGCCAAGAACGTAAAGAACGACAACCTTGATCTTCGAGTTCCTGTGTGGAATGTGGATTTCCAGTTCTTGAGCACATTTGAACACACACGGATTGCTGTTGGCACACGGAACCACCAGATTCGTGTGTATGATACAAAGACAGCAAGGCGACCTGTTGTAGACGCTGAAGTTGGAACCATGCCTGTTATTGCTCTAGCGAATGGCAAGGATGCGAGCGAAGTTGTCTTTTCGGATACAGTGACGAACGTTTACTCTGTTGATACCCTCTCAGGATCCGTTCTCGGCCAATATAAAGGTATGAACAATAGAAGGATCATCCAGGTCAAGACTAGACCTCACGCTCCCAGCCAGACCGGTGACTCACCATTGAACGCTGACTTTTATTTGATCTAATAGGATTTACAGGTGTAGCGACAGCATTGGCAACTTTCCAACCTTTTGAAGACTCAGAGGCAATGCATTTGGTCACAGTGTCGATGGACCGATTCATGCGTGTACACGAGATGGACAAGACGCGGAAATTGCTTCACAAGGTCTATCTGAAGCAGAGGCTGACTGCTATCGTCGTTGGAGAATTTACACCTTATGAGCCATCAAACGAGGACGAGGATGAGGCCGATAACAACGGCAATGATGACGATGATGGTATGAATGATGACGAGATCTGGCGCTCGATGAGCAAACTTGGATCGAAGAACAAAAAGCGTAAAGTCAGTAAAGAATAGATACCGCATGCTTCAACCACAGATCCAAAGTCAAGAAGTGCTTAAAAAATGCAGTACACCAGTACGGAGTGCTGTGCCACCCATTTAATTCTATTTTTCGCTTGTTCATCAGTGCAATTCACTGGACCACAGAGGGGGAGCTCGGAAAATCTAGGCATTATTTGTCATCATACCTCTATGCTTGTTGTTGTTGTTGGGAAGGGGGGTGTGTGTGTGTGATAATAGGTGCTCAATGCGAAACGAGATGGAGAGTGATCCCTATGTCAACGCTCGAGCTAGCTCTAGCTTAATCAATTGAGGACAGACAAGAAGTGTGGTCGCTAAGAGACTTGCTCTTCACACCAACTGTGGATACAAGAATTCTATTCCCGTCTTTCCGTCACAAATGCCGGTGAGCGCTAACCACAGACATATTGGCGAGTGATCAGCGGATACCCGAATCAGGGGTTGCCCAGTGGATGCTATAGCTGGTGAAGCTAGTCGTATCAGCAGCGCAACCAAAGTGGCCCGCCGGATCAGTAGAGAAAGCTCGACGGCGGACACGAGGGGGAGGAGAGAGTGAGCAACCCCATGGAAGATAAACGTTTATTAGACTTGGGTGGAACTTCTGCAGCTGAACCTGGCAAGGTTAGGGTTGGTGTAAATCCAAGGACAGATGTCTTTGACATCGTCAGAGAGGGAGGAAGTCGTTGGAGGAGAGAAAAGATGCTGGATAATTGGAACTGGGTAAAAACTTGTCCTTCAGGTACACAACCGAATCCACACTACGTCTCATCGCAAACTATTACACTGTCAGTGGGCAAAGCACAAAGCAGCACGGGCCATGTCAAGGGCTCACCCAACAAGTCCATAAAATCGCCAGTATTGATCCGTCTCGGAGTGAAACCATAGCTCATGGCAACTTACTTTAGAGAGCGCACTTTTTCAACTGTATTCCAGAGACACGATATAGTTCGTCCTTGGAATTTTCAATGGCACAACAGAGATATCCCCTGTCGCTCGGCTCTATTAGTTTTTTTTGAAAAAAAAAAATTGTTAGGAGTTTAATCATCACGTGCATAAATGGTAAAAGAACCAAGATCCTCGTCTTTCAACCGAATGCACGAGTTGGCAAAGCACACGCCATGAATCTAGACGAATGCATCACAGCATTACCAAGATGTGAACGAGGCCTCCCTCGAGACAGTAATGCTTCCGTACTAAAGGATCTATAGTATTATGGGAATTGGGAGGGGATTATCAGTGACTTTGGACATTGAGTTCCTTATACTTTTCCTTTTTCTTTCTTTAAAAAAAAAAAAAAAAAAAAAAAGTCTTTAGTCCGCTGCAGCCGCTTCCTGATCCATACTCGCTAGAACTTGTCTCGGAATATTCCCGCTTCAGCACCTCTTCAGATGACCCATTGCCTAGTGCAGTACGGATAAATGACAACAAGAGTAGCAATAATGGAAGAGCGTCTACTCCCTCCAACTCTAGCTCAACTCCTTCATCGAATGCTTCACGCAATACGACCAACCCTTCCGTCCCCCCATCCTCGAACGATGGCCGCCTTTACTGCTCCGCCTGCAAAAAGTCGTTTGGAACGGAAGCGACCTGGAACAGTCACCAAATGAGCGCCAAGCACTTGGCTGCTGTCAAGGAAGCTGACAAAAAGAGTAAAGGCTCCTCTGCCAAAGCAACTGGAGGCCGCGGAGGCACCAAGGGGAATTCTGGAGGCAACTCCTCATCAAAACCCAATGCTGCTACCACTTCTACTAGTGCTAGAACGGAGAAGGATGAGCACCCAGAGGTCAAGGAGGCTTTAGCAACATTCCGCAAGATTGAAAAGGTTGTCAACGAGAACCCATCTATGTCTGCCACACTCCTCTGGAAGATTGCCAAAGGTATCGCTATTTAATCCTATATCTGGCCAGTCCCCAGAGAAGGCATAGGTTCAGGCTGGAAGAAAAGGTCTATAATTGAATCGTTCAATGATTTCAAATTCTTATGCGTCTCTTTCTGCTTCCCCATAGCGCTGTGGTCACATCGTCAGAGTCAGGAGACAGCAAGGGTTCTCCAGCTTTTGATCCGCACCCTGACAACCCTTCAACAAACAGCAAGTACTTCAAACGCGACACCCGCAATCCCAGGGGCTCTGACGCCAACACAAATCAGCATGACGCTCTATCTTTCAAGACTGTCCCTCGCGCGACTGATCGTGTATACTTCACCATTGTTGGCTTCTCAGTACTTTCAGGAGGCGATCCAAGGACGCTGGCAAATCGGATCGGATGACTTTCAGACAATGCGCGAGGTAGGGGCTGATTGTATTTATTCATTTGGTAAAACTGTAGTACCCAAAAAAAAAAAAAAAAAAAAAAAAAAACTCATTCTCTATTGTTTTTCGACCTCTTGATGGACTCTACTTGACCCGGATACTCTTCACTGGCCCCGATGGTTCCACACTGAATTACATTGAACCTCTTCAAAAAAAAAATTCGTCCGCTGCCGTAAAAGATGGTTGCAACCAGCTCTGTCGCTCACTTGATCGCCCACTGTAGAACACTTCTCTCTACTAATAGCAAAACCGAAAAGCTTATGCACCCAACAACCCCTATTTCATCACAAGAAACTCCCAATACTGCAGCCAAAAAGCCAACTGATCCAAACCTCAAACTTATCACCATCCTCCTAGAAGGAGCTAGTCTTGCGGCTCAATCACCCTCTGTGGTTCGGGACAACCGGGACTCTAAAACGACCACGACAACAATTACGGAGCGACTCTTAACTTTGACACCGATCGACCGAGAGTTGGCTGAAACAGCCATTGTTTTGTTCACAATGGCGCTATGTTTGTCAGAAGCTCAAGGAGAAGGATCTGGTGGTACTTCTTCCACAGCAAACGCTGGCTTGGAATCGTCTCAGGTTTTGACTATAACCAGGGATGAGACAGCAGCAGTGATTATCCTACGCAAATTGGCAACTCTCTTTCGACAACTTCGGATGGGCTATTCTGCCTCGGCTTGCATGATCCGAGCAAGTGAAATGAGTGAGTCGGACCAAAAAGAGGTGGATCAGACGAGTCAAGATAGGGGCCTCTGGGATTTGATGCAGGCTCTTGTGTGGGCGATGGAATCGGCCGACTTTGTGAGGATGCAGCGGGTGGTTGACCTGCTGCGTAATCAAGATCTTACAAGATCCTTGGATGTCCAGGTAATTGGAACGCCAGGATTTATAGAGAATAGAGAAGCATTATTTTTATCCATGAAGCTAACCTTTTTTTTTTAAAAAAAAAATGATAACTAGACAATGGTCAAGGTTGCGAATGCAGTCATTTCTCAAGATAACGAATATCTAACCAACGAAGCTCAGCGAGCAATTGAGCACTTAATACTGCTCATCCAGGAGAGCAGTATAGTGGAGGCGAGAGCCGATTTAGACGCGTCTCAAGAGACACCACTGGCAGTCTTGCTGATCTGTCGTCATAACAGTCCTTCGAGTTGTATCTCTATCCTTCAACGAGTCCAACGACTCGTTCGATAAACTTAATAATTGATCATAAGTTGTGGCTCCAGATTGCTCAATGGCTTTCATTTTCTTTTTTCTTTTTTTTTTATCATGTCTTCAAAAAGTAGAAGCATAGATGCAAATTAGACTACGTATTATGTGTAATTGATTTGGAAAGGGGTCGTCCTTGATCTTTTAAGGGAATGCTCCTGATCCCCAAGGAGCAGAATATTGCCCTCCGTATTGCTGCTGTTGTTGTTGCTGCTGTTGTTGTTGCTGTTGCTGTTGCTGGTATTGGGTATGGTTCAAGCTCTGATTCGAGCCATTGTGATGAACGCCTAAACCTTGGTCGGCAACTGTTGGGTAGGGATGGTATGTTGCAGAGTATGGATGCGGAGATTGTGGTTGAGGTTGGTCATGTCCAGTATAAATTGGCTGAGGATACATTCGAGGAGAAGGTCGAGGACCCATCGAAGGACTCTGTTGTCCCATTCCATGACCCAGGTTCGTGTTCGAGTGGTTAAACTGATACTGCTGCTGTTGATATACTTGATGCTGAGTAAAGCTCGTGTTCTGCTGATAGTGCTCATGACCGTTTGTGGAGTGGACATGCGAGGTCAGGACTGCGGGGGTAGAGATTCCAGCAGATAGGACCGGTGCCAAAGGGGCCGACATGAGATGAGCTGATGCGCGTTTAGCCTGCATCTGTAGTTGTTGCTGATATTGATTCTGAATTCCAGAGGGACCAAAGGGACTGCCAGGATGACGGTCAAGCGTGTCAAATGCGGCCTTGGCCGGTGGAGGCGAAGGAACCAATTTGACCACATGTCGTACTTCAGGGTTGTTGGGATCAGACATGACTAACTGGATCACTACATTCCCGTTCGCATCCTGGTTAGAGTACAATCGACGGATGTGGTCACCGAGGATGAGTTGTTCCAATGCGCCTGTCTCAACATGTCGAACCTCAACAAAGTCGTCTTCAAACGCCAAGATGTATGGGTAAGAAAGAGCAAAGGATTCGGGTTTTCCTTCCCATTCGATCAGCTCATTCTTTGCCAGCTGTCCCTTTTTGGTCATCTTAAATGCAAATTCTAAAGTTCAAAACAACAGAGATGAAGAAAGAGAGTTAATAAATGGAAAAAAAATGAGGCCATACTGATGCATTAGCTTGACAGACTCAAGAAATAGTCAGAGAACATACCACTATAGCACATCAAGAACTCCTCAGAGTTGAGCTTGAACATGCTGATAGGTACAGCATTTGGTCTGGCCTCCAAGAACCCATAGCCGGGCTCCTTGCGTGAAGGGAAAACCTGAGTGTTGCCTAGATTATCCAACATCAGGATCTCAAAGCCCTTTGGACAGACCACACAAACCATCTTGGCCAACATCAACAACTGAGAAGAATCCGAGCCCACATAAAATTCGCGGTAGAGCTTGAACCAGTCCGACTTGTTCGACTTTCCAAACGAAAGACTGAAAGTGCCTCGATGTTGACCTGCATTTTCTACGGGCTCATATGCTGAGAAATGGGACTCTCCTGCATTCTTCTTTTTCATTGTGATCACCAGAGTCTTGCCTGCGCAGACTCCTGCCGTGAAAAACTGGACACTCTTGCCCAATTGGTGACCAATCTGGAGCGACTTTTCCGAGTTGGGATCAAGACAGCTCAAATTAAAGACCTTGAGGACCTTGCCTGCAAGGACCAACAAGATGTGGTGCGCCTCTAGGACACTGATCTGGCTGATAGACTGCAGACCACGAATGGCCAACCTAAAGCTGTAGGGATCGCCCTCCATTCCCACAAAGACTCCTTCATCGGTTCCCAAAACAACACGCATCTTTCCGTCCAGAACGTTCAGATAAGGTGCAGAGCAGGTCACACGTCGGCCATCCAAGGGGTTATGAACCAGGTGGTCCGAGGGAATTGGAGGAGCCGCATTCATATGAGTAATGATCATTGTCTTAAAGATGTTGGTCGTGGCCACGGCTTCTTGTCGACGGGCCTGTGCAATTGCAAACTGCTCCAAGAATTGGTCCTTGTCTGCTGGCATCATAAACAAAGTGAAGCTGCGACCGCGCCGACCTCGGTGTTCCAAATTCACAGAGGCCGTAAACCGAGTCTCCTGGAATCCGACACGGTAGACGAGCGAATTGTCATGAGGAGACATGAATGTGGAGTGACGATTTCCAGAGGAAGTTGATCGAGTGCTATTGTTAAGCTTCCTGCCTTGTGTCTGGTCACGAACGTTCGGGCTCACATATGCTTTGCCGTCGTCAGTCGTGACCCTTACGAGTTCCAGTGGGATGGGCTATTATTAATGCAAGGAGAATAGATTGGTCAGCACGCTTTCAAACACTCTGGGCTGAATCAATACGTATCTACTCATGATAACAACTTACGTTCTTGGAGATTTGGTACACAACGCCCTCCTTCTCGCCAAGTCGATCACGCTTCTCCTTGGTCATCAAGATGACATGGTCAAAGAGGAAGAGTCGTAACTCGATGGTTTGCACTTCCAGATGGGATCGTCGTCGGACAACACACTCAAAGTGTAGCTTTCGAGATCTCTCAGTCAACTTAAGATCCTGAGGTGGCGTACCCGACTTCCACACAAACTTATCACCGACCTTGAGTAATCGAAGTCTTTGGTTGCCATCAGCCATGCGGGCATCAACTTTCTTGCCCAAATCAGTGCAGACCCTGATGACCTCCTCAACCACAGCACGGTCAGGCACACCTTCATCAGTCCTCTTGACAACTTCCCTGAGCAAGAGTGGGTATCGAGGAATGCGCTGATAGGGCTGACCAATAAAATGTCGAAGATTCAACCGACGCGCCTCTGGGTGACGCGTACATTCCTTAAGGAACTGCGCAAACCGAGGGTTCTGCTCCTCTTCCCTCTTATAAGCATATTCTGCAAGTGCAATCCGGGGAATGTAATTGGCATACTCCTGTTCAAATCCTGTGATATGCGCCAACAAGATATCACCAATCGATTCTACCAATGGCTGCTGCTCCTGTCGAGCACGGAGATCCTCGAGCAGACGCTTGTTCAACGCAAGGATTCCCTTAAAGTTGAGGAAGACGTCTTCGATCAAAGTCTCTCTCTTTACGGGATCGACAATGTCTCTGGTTCGCAAAGGAATGATAAAGATCTAGTAGATAATAGTCAGAGAATATCGCGTCCGGGGGAGCAAAAACTCTCGACGATGAGTATCCATGAGGAGTGTAATTGGTGGGGTCATTGGGGGAAGGTTAAATGAATCAAGAGGCCCTGGCTAGGTTTCTAAAATAAGAGTCAACATACCTCCTCCATAAGTTCCAGGTCGCGACAATAGTTGTGTTCAGTGTGAATGACCTCAAAGATAGCCTCCTGTCTGTTTCGTTCCTGCTTGGAAGCATTGGCGACGATACTTGCGGGGACAGAGTTGGCCCAGACCTTCTCCTGCGAACTCAACATTGACACATCGCTGTGGTGCCTCTCTAGCTCAGTCGCCTATTTTTTTTTTTTTTTTTTTTTTTTTTTTTTTTTTGAGTGAGCCAACGGGTTTCTTTCATTCAGTCACTCTGAAACCATTTTCCTTAATCATTTGATAAAAACGAAAAGTCAGACATTGTGCGCTTTTTCAACATACGATTCTCTGGCGATTAGGGCAAAGGTAAGAGTAACAGGGTGCGCCTCCAGGCTGACAATCATAGGTATAACATGGTGAGCTTTGAGGAAACACGCCTACAGGCGCTGTCGGGAATTCAGACCGACCAGGAACATACGCCAAGGTTGCCTCTGAAAAGAAATATTGATCGTTATTCGAATCGAAAAGCACAGTATTGATACCGCCTCCAAAGAAGAGCAGCTGCTGCTCCAATGAACGTGCGATTGCCAATGCATGTCGTCTATCGTCCAATTTGGTCAGCTCAATAATCACATCCTAATGAGAGAGAGAGGGAGAGAAAAGACATGTCTTCATTAGGACGCCATAATTGGTAAGAAATAATAAAGAGCAGCAAAAGGAGTTCGATTCACATACCACTGACTCTTTTCCTGTAAAAGTTACTGGAAACTCGAGGCCGTAGTTGACCGACTCGAGTCGTTTGGACTCGTTCAGCAACATCTTTTCGCGAAAGGCGACAGCAATGGTCGAGAGGATACCAGGATGAAAGTCGACGAGAAGACGCGCAAACTCTGAGAGATAAGCAGGTTCCATAAAAGCCTCAACTGCCCTTGGCAAGTTTGCGTTACTGGTGTATGGCGAAGGTGGGAACCCAGGCGAAGGTGGCTGACTCCATGATGTATGAGTTGTAGAGGATCCTGTGGAGGTTCGATGGAGCTGGCTCGCCGAGCTAGGAGACGACGACTGCTGTACATGCGAGTGGCCCTCTGCGTATGGATAAGGATGACGCTGTGAAGCGAGAGGCTCATAAGGATGAGGACTGCTTGGCTGATATGGCTGTGAGCCTTGAGTTAGATGTTGCTGTTGCTGCTGCTGTTGCTGGTACGACTGTTGTGTGGCAAGATTAGTGTTGGATGAGTTGCCTTCCTGATATCGCGTCCGTGGAGGTGAGGAGATGATGAGGTTCGAGACTTCGTTCTGGATATCGCCAAGGATCCCATCCTGATGCCGGACACTGTACTGGAAGGACTGACGCGGCTCGCCGATATTCTCTTCGTTCACCTGCGAGAGCTTGGCCGTGGAAGAATGATAACCAGACTGGGACTGCTGATGCTGCATTGGGCGATACGATAAAGTCTCTCGAATAGATCCATTCGAGCTGAGCCCCGAAGCCTGTTCAGATGAGCGTCTTGGTGAGTATTGATGCTGAGGCTGGTATGGATACGACTGCTGAGCCGACGAATGCTGCCGATACTCCTGTTGGTATTCCTGTTGGTACTCCTGCTGGTAGTGGGCTGCAGAAGAGAGTGGAGCTGCGGAAGGAGATGGAGGCGCTGGGTATGTGACATTGGTGAAGTATGGGTTCGACCCAGCCATGGCTGTCGTCCCCGCGGAAGATGATCCGTTCGATGACAGTGGCACGCCATGCACAGGCGAGTCGTCTAGGGTCATGCTTGTACTAGTACTTGCCGTGCTAAGGCTCGTCTGATGCCGGAAGGGTGAGCCGTTACTGTGGGTTGGTCGCTGGCGGTCTTTCTTGGAAGCTGAGGGTACATAGGGGTGCGCTGGTGTGTAGCTGACAGGCGCCAATGGGTTTGGCCTAGGCGAGGAGCCGGCTCCGTTGCCTTGGTTGCTGGGAGGAGTTGAGTACGAACCCATGGTGTAGAATGGTGGGTATGAAAGGTGTGAAGCTTTTTGCTTTGTATGCGTGTCTCCTGTACGCCCTCCTGGGATGTCCAGTTACAGTCTGCAGTTGGCTTTCCTGGAGTTGGTCGGCAGACAAGTCAGGCTTGGGGTCAGTCCGTGGTCAGGGAGAAGAAAGGTCAGGTTTGCGATGACAGCTACGAAGATTCGGTCTTGTGGATGATTCCGTGCGGAGCGCAAATGTATTTAAAAAAAAAAAAAAAAAAAAAAAAAAAAGGCTCGTCAGCACAGGTTTCGGTGCTTTGTTGTTGATGTCGGTGATGAATGGGAAGGAGGAGGAGGAGAATAATGATGTCTTGAGTACGTGAATGGAATTGCGCAGAGGACAGAGGAAAGACACGCAGGAAACGATGGAGTACAGTGATGGAGAGTGGCCGATGGGCAGGATGAAGTAGGGTCTTCTCTGTGGATGGGAATGGTGATGATCGGAGAAGTGAGAAAAGCAGAGGAGTGGGAGACAAATGGAGAGAGAGAAAGAGAGAAAGAGAGAGAAAGAGACAGAGAAAGAGAGAGAAAGAGAGAGAGCGTGCGGAGAAAGGATGAGAGAGATAAATGAGAGTGAGGTGGGTGAGTGTGAGTGTGAGTGTGAGTGTGAGTGTGAGTGTGAGTGTGAGTAAGAGAGCGTGAGTGATAGTAAGAATAAGAGAGGAGAGAGGAGAGAGGGGAGAAAAGAAGAGAAGAGAGGAGAGAGGGGAGAGGAGAAAAAGAGGAAAAAAGAGAGCGAGAGCAGAAAGACGAGAAGACAATAGCACCATGGTCTACAAGTTCCGGGAGCTAATCTCACTGAAGTGTGGTGACAAATCTAGACAGACACAGAGTAGTGCACCAGCACTCGCCACTCGCCCATCCCAACAGAGGGGTTCTTTTTTTTTTTTTTTTGCCACGACACGCAACGGAGCATGGCTGCAGGGAAACATGCAATGGACTACAAAGCTAGATCGAGCGCCTCAGCCAACCCCTTCCCATCTCTGTGGAGTGGAGACAGAACGAACAATGTCCCCGCGGGAATGCCCCTGGCAGGAAAATCGAGCGCCCGCGCCGCCCGCACCCTGTCCATCATCCGCTTCATACTCCTCCTTTCATTTCTCCCTGTTCCGCACTCACGCAAAGCTCTCACGCGTGCAGCCTCGAAAAAAAGTGTGGTCGTTCCTCCTCTCTCTCTCTATCTTTTCGTTCCCTCAATCTCAAACGTCCTCCCCTCGCTGAGAGATTAGGCCCCGCTCCTCGGGCTGGGCTGCACTGGGTAGGACGAGCACGCTCTCGCAGGAGCCCCACGAGGGCAGTAACGGGCGTTCACGCGGCCGAACATGTCGACAGACAGACGGACAGAGAAACGCCCAGAGGCGCATCAACAGGGATAAAAAATAACCCAGGCGTCTCACTTGCACACTCACAGCACATTCATCCCTGTGAAGGCGGTCCTGGGCTGTTCCGCCCCGCCACTCCGCCCGCTCTCTTCTTGCTCGCTCTCCACCATGCCCATTCGCCTCCATCGCTGCCGATGCCGGGGGTGCGTTGAACAATCGAATGCGAATGGTTCATGAAAAGATCAAGCGCGGATGTGTATTCATTCGACAGACTGATCCGCGTGTCTCGCTCACCCTACTCTTGCCTCTCCTTCGCCCCTCTTTTTCTTTTTCTATTTTGAGGCTTCTGTGGTGGTAGTAAAAGTAAAAAGAGTCGGTGTGTTCAAAACTCCGAGGGGAAAAAAAAAGCCAATGGTCCATACAACTCAAGTTAGGGCACGAACACAAAGACTGGGACACAGGGACACCCTGCGCTTCTCTCGGACTAGTGCAGGGCGAGCACTGGTGCAGCAAGGCGTACAATTGCCTGTCTGGGTCAAGTCAGACTAAGTCTGATGGATTGGAGTATCGATAGTGACGACGTGGGGAGGAGAGGAGGGAGGGAGTGGAGAAGGTCAATCAGTACCAGGTCTGGCGCAAAGGATTGGGTCGAACCCCTCTTGCAAAGGGTTGGGATCTCGTGTATGAGCAAGAGAGAGGAGAAAGGAGAGGAAAGAAAGGATGCGGATGAAGGGATGGGAAGGGTGGAAATGGCCTTTGGAGGAGTAAGGATGAGGATGCGAGCAATGGTGGGGGATGAGATGGACGAGAGGATGTGAGAGCAAGAGAGAAGGAGAGTGGGCGGCGAGAGTGAGAGTGAGAGGAAACAAAAAGCGAGAGAGAGAGAGGGAGAGAGGGAGAGTGAGAAAGAGAGACAGAGAGTGAGAAACGATCAAGCAAATAACGAATAAAAAAAGGATCAGCATGAAAAGAAGGGAAAAAAAGGCTAAACTGCTGCCACAGCCTCTGCGCCCCTCTCACACACATACACACACACATCCGCCACCCGTCTCTGTTGCGTCTCTGCGCGACACAGCCCACTCTCTGTCACTGCCCTCCTCTCACTTCTCTCTCTCTCTCTCTCTCTCTCTCTCTCTCTCTCTTTCTCTCCTTCATTACAAACTTACACACGCCACCCACACTCACATATTCATACACACAACACACAAACATATATAACCTTCATGCCCACATCTACGAATAGACCCCGCCGCTTGGCCCCACTACACCCTCCATCTCTCGCGATCAGTAGGATACGCCCAGGCGCATACCGCTCAATACTATGAAGGAGATTCTCTATCTCAGTGATTAAGAAAGAGAAAAGACAGCCCAGTCCAGCCCATCCAACTCTGTCTGTTTGGCCAAAACTCCAGCCTCTAGTGAGCCCCGATGAGATCCGTACTCGTCTCTCTAGATCCGGCACTATAAGTCTTGACGCTCTCCTGTGGTACTGTTGATGCCACTCCAATCCAAGAATGAGTGGAGTGGTGCTGCACAGACTCGAGCCAAAAAGCCCAGCAAGTCGCCAGACATTCGTGACCGGCTTCGTACTTTGAGGCTGGAAGAAAGAAGAGTCACACTCGCGACTTTTTTTTTGCCTTTGCCCCTCGCTCCCTCTCTTCGTCCTTTACCCCGAACCCACTACATACCCACGCCAACAGGCCTCTTCCAAACACCTCAAGGCTTCGCGAGGTAGAGGAGTAACAGGTCGCCGACCCCATCCACTCAACCGGCTATCCAGTGAAGCACTCCTCTTGCTTCTCTTTTCAGGAGCGACAGCAACTCTCAGCACCGTAACCAGTCATCAGGACACTGAACACACCTTTGGGTCCACCCTACAGAAATATATTGGAAAGCATCCACCACCCCCACACATCAAGTCTCCTCCTATTGTCTCCTCCTTCTCACACAAACACAATCACATCTAATACAGACGGACCAGCACAAGCTCACTAAACTCGACTCAGCGTTTGGACTTTTGCCAGCGGCCTCGGTTTAGTAACTGGAAGGCACCCCCCCCCCCACCACCACCACCACCACCGACCCTGTACCACATCTGCTTTCTGCCCTCTTCGATGGGAATCGTTTACAAAACTTATCTGAACGGGGACAAGGTCCTGTGTTGCAACAAATGCAAGACTCATTTTGCCACGACGGAGCACATCATTTCCAAGGTAAATTTGTGAAAAAGGACTCCAACCAGTAGCCCTGAGAGTCTGCTGTCAGCCAAGGCGCAGAAGAGAGTGCGTGGGAGTGGGTGTATGGATGTGTGGGAGTGAGATGTTGAGCCCTTTCCTTTACCCAGTGTCTCTTGCCCAGTCTGGATAGCGCAGACACCAAAAATAGGTCTCTCATTGCACTTTTCTCTCCCCCAGTACAAAAGAGAGAGTGAATCGGCTGCCCCTCTTTCTCTCCGGTCTGATTTGAGCGCTTCCTATTAGACCGGGACAGGCTGGCCTTGGTGGGTTGTCACGCGCCCTGAAGAATGGCGAGCTTATTCCACATGTCTTTTCTGCAAAAGAAAGAGAGTGAGCGAGAGAGAGAAAGATAAGAGATGATGAAGATGACTGATTGACAAAATGACTGACCGACTGACTGACACGGTGGCCCTGACTCTTTCTGCTTGCGCTCGCTTGTCTACCTGTGCACTGGCTTTTTTTTTTTTTTTTTTTATGCTCTGGTTCGGATACGTCCCTTCATATTGTTTTTCCTCCTTTTCCTTTTGGCACAACCGAAATGACTCGGATGGCTTGGGTGCTTTTTGAATGGCTCGTTTGGCCTGCATGGCTTGTGTAGCACTTCCAAGGACGGTTTGGTCGAGCCTTCTTGTTCTCTTCAGTGTAAGTCTGGTTGACACCCAACTGTCACCAAGGATACCCTTGCCATTCTTTCTGTCAACCCTTGGCTCAATCTAAACTGCTCATTGAACCCTTTCATTCTTTTATCTATCCTCTTTAGAATCAATGTGTACACAGGCGAAGCTGAGGAAAGAGACATGAGGACAGGACGTCATACCGTCCAGGATATCCACTGCGCCGAGTGTTCAACTATTGTTGGCTGGAAATATGTAAGCTAAAGAAGCTCGTTGTCTTGGATGCATTAACTGCCAACTAAAATCCATCCACTGTCAAAGAACAAAAAAAAAAAAAAAAAAAAAAAAAAAGAGAGAGAGAGAGAGAGAGAGAGAGAGAGAGAGAGAGAGAGAGAGAGAGAAGAGAAAGAAGATAACTAATGCATAGCTGCCTCTTACTACCTCGCTATTGTCTACTTATATCCCCCTTCTGCTGTGGTCATTTGAACTCAGCTTGTTGCCTATGAGAAACGGGAGCAATACAAGGAGGGCCAGTTCATCTTGGAGAGGACTCTACTTCAGTACGCAGGAGCATAGAGCGGCAAAACCTGTTATTACTGAGACCACTGTCCTTCCAGGACCCACCTTCAAACAGGAAGCTATTATCCCGAGGAACCCCTTCTCCTATGATCTGCATGGACCCGACCCCTTTGTCAGAAGCCTCGTCTGTTGAAAAAGAGTCTACCCTATCATTCGCTCGTCATTCACCCCATTGACCACCCGTTGCAAGATTTAATAGATGAGGAGCGAGTAAGGATACTCGCTCTTATGGAGCAAATGTAGTTGCATCGGATAGCTGTCATTGAAACAAAGCTCGCAAGTCTAGACTGGCAAAAGTTATGCCCTAGGTTGAATGGACGCGTTGCGATTTTTTTTTTTTTTTAAATGTGGCTTGCTATTTGGGGACTTTGACCCAGCAAGCATTCGAGAGTGTGAAGAAAGAACTTTCATTCGACCAGCACATTCAGGAGCACCGATCCTCATGGACTACATCAATGCCATTTGTCAAGAGCAGGGCTACCCTCTAGTGGTCGAGAATAGTGCCACCATGGGAAACCATGCTCTTGCAGTCAGTGATATTGCGCAAGGAATGCCAGTATTGAAGGTAAAAAAAAAGAAAAGAAAAGAAAAGAAGAAAGAAACCAGATCGCTTTCCTTTTCTTGTGAGTCAACCCAGGGAAAGCTCCCAGACCGAGTCCTCATACACCTCCCTTTAGCTACAATGAACTAGGGATATTTATTCTACCCCCCTCTAACAAAGGCTCGCCTTCCTACCCTCACCTCGGCCTTGTAATTGCAAAAAGGCAATCCCCTATGCAGCCGAGGTGTTTGATAATTTTAAAAAGCGAATGTGCCACACTTGTCTGCTTTATCACAATCGCAGCTCATTCAAGTACCGATGCCAGGATTGCGATCAGGTTTATTACTGCTCTGAAGATTGTAAGCAGATCGCCATGACCGAGAATTTGGGCGCCCATGGAAAGATCTGCAAGGCACTTCGGAGACTCGCCACCTGGAACTCAGATCGACATACCAAGAGCATTATCAAGCTGTTGCTTCAGGTTTTGATGAATCATTGGAAGGAGCGACATGGATACCCGACCGCATTCAAGACTAAAACCTCGAATCGGCTTGCACAGATTGAAAAGGAAGAAAGGTCGTGCCCCTCTGACGACTCAATATTAGCAACAGCAATGGAAAACGCCATACTGAACCCTCCAGAAGAGTCAGCAGCATCGACACAATGCCCAAAGACAACCACAACAAATGCTCCTAGGGAAGAAGAGCCAATAATAGACTACAACCTCCCGGAGCCAATTGAAAATGACTTTTACGACGTTCTTCGACTCCAATCTCATTTTGAAGACTGGGATGAAGAAGATAACAAGGATTGGAGTCGCCAATCCACAGTTGTGCTTTCGCTCCTGGAGATGGCCGGGCTGACAGAGATAGCTTTTGAGAAAGGAGGACCACTTCACACTCTAACAGCCGTGGACATCAAGAGACTGATCAGCGCTCTCGAGAGCAATGCCTTTGGAATGTTTGACCGGTCAAAGAAGAAGTCTGTGTGTTTTGGAAGGGGTATGGAATAGTATTTACTGTCCTAATGATTGAAAGGAAGCAGGATGTGAAAGTTATCCTGAGCTAATGGTCCATTTGTCTGACTTCCCCCCATTTGAACAGCAATATACCCTGTGGCGTCCTTCTTTAACCATTCGTGCGAATGCAATGTCACGGCTATCCAGGCTGATGGGTCAGATGAAAAAGTGGAGGGGATGGATGTAGTTGATGTGTTGAATGCGGAGGAAATTGCTCGTCAGGAAGCTGCTTCCGTCTCTACCACAGTCTCTTCCCCTGACCTGGGGACCAGTACCCCACTATCGACCGTATCAAGCTCCACAGATGATCTCTTAGAGTCAGAGAAAGGACCGAGCAACTGTGGAGATGAGGAACTTCAGGAAGAACCGGTTGTAGACCCATACGATTCGCGGGTTGGAGAATTCAGGATGATGACATTTTATGCTATTCAAGATATTCCTAAAGGTAACATTCATTCCTATTGTGGCACCACCAGTTCCTTGTCTACTATCCTTCTTTGGATCAAATAACTCAAGGATGCTTTTAACCCTTCTTTGCTCATCCGTGGTGATAGGACATGACGTAACCATTTCGTATATCGATACAGAGCTACCGTTGCATGCACGACGGTTAGCTCTGCTGAGCGACTATCACTTTCATTGCTGTTGCGAGAGGTGCTTGAGAGAAGAAAAAATGACAGGGGCTAAACCCAAGAGCTTCACTACGGATGTGGGAGGCAAGGGCAAAGGCAAGGGCAAAGGCAAAGATAAAAAGGACAAGACAAAGGCCCATGGCAAAAAGTCAAAGACCTAGCATGTCTTGGACGGTCACAAAAAGATGTGGATCCGAAGACCATTCCTTCTCCCTAATGTCTCTTTTGACTACTTTCCTCTCCATCACTACTGCCATCGCCGTCACTAAAAGATGGCTGTTATGGAACTATTCACGATGTCGCATTGAGGCTGTAATCTACTCTTGCATCCTAACAGAACCGTTAGATAGAGGCACCCATAAGTATGGATGGGCGACTATTAAAGAGTTTTGAAAGCTTGGAAATAATGTCCAAGCTGATGCCTTTTCTCTTTGCTCTTGGCATTGCATCAAGATACCTTAAACTCCCCACCAATACCATAGACTCACACTCCTGTCTATGATCTGTCAAGATTTGGTAAACGTCTGAAAAAGACGGCGACGGGAGCAAAGTGCTAATGAGACAACATCGAAAATAGCATATATATTAGGAGAAAATGAGTGTATTCTAATATCCACATCGACCCAATTTGTCTATAGTGCCTTGTTCGACAAAGGAATAAGCGAGTCCCTGGAATCGTCTCGTTCTTCCCTCCCGTTCTTTCGTCGTCTCAAAAACTTGTTCAAACAAGGTGCCACAAATCGTGTGTACCACACAAGACCTGTTGCAAGAAGTAACCGACGATTCCTTAGCACTAGAGTGCCCACCAAACTGACTGACACAAGAGTGATCACAATGTGCCAAAAGTAAAACTCAATACCCCACGAGACCTTGCCCCACTTGTTGAAATCGCAGGTCCGGTCAATTGCAGGGAGTCGATGGTTCGGGTCCAAGGTGACCAATCCCTCTGCCAGATTATGGGTCATCTCGCAGATACGGCACTCAGCACCGAGTCCGTCATAACCCCACTGGTTAGGAGCATCGCCTGTGTCATACCACTTGAGCAACGTTGGACTGAGATGGCTCAAGGTTGTCCGTTCAGCCTCGGTAGGATTTTTGTATTCAAGGTAGCGCATGTACAAGCCGTCGTCTTTGTCTACTTTATGAATATGTTGAGCCAAACGTTCAGGGGTTCCAAAGTCGTTGATCATGATCACTGAGTTGTTGGTGGGAATGTAGGGTGTATAATTCTCTGGGCCGTCAATAATGGGCACCACACCCACAGCAATAGGTCGCTCCAGCTTTTCAGTCACATAGTCATCACAGTTGTTGTTTTCGATCGCCAGATAGAACTTGTATGGAGCCACCACGCCATAAGTGTCCATGTCGCTGCCATCTAGACAGGAGAAAGAGAAAATGGGAAAAAAGGGTGAGATCAGAGAATGAATATCAAGTCCAAGGAAGAGGAAGATACTCGAGTATAATGAGTCTTACCAGGATTCTTGGGCCAGTCCTTGTTCCTCATGCACCTTCCATAGATATCGACATCGATATACTTCAAGAGCTGTTTAACAAAGAAGTGTCGGAAGCTATGAGCCTCGCAATTGCTTACGATCCATGCAATGGGTGCAAGACCTTCTCTTCGCTTTTGATTCTTCTCTTCAAGGCTGAATACTGGTTTCTTGAGGATGCTTGCAATGAAGCTATTGGGGTCCCGTCCACCGTTGAAGTAAGTTTCCACAAAGTCGGCATGGCGGTAATAGGACCACAGGTGGGTGAAGATGCTTGTAATGTAGGGATCTCTTTGAATTGGCAATGGAGCCTCCACTGCAAAAGAAAAGAAGGAAAGAAAGAAAGAAAGGAAAAGAAAAAGAATGAAGGGTTTAGACCTCACTGTTGTTCGGAAAGACTCGTGCACCAAGCCGAAAGAGAGAAAGAGGAGAGAATGTCATTGTCGTACGGGTTTTTAAAATCCAGGCCTTTTTGGGTCGAAGAGAGTCCTTCAGAGGTGGAGTATCGCGGGTAGCGAGTTCGAACATGGAGGCATGGAAAATGACGGTGCTCGTCTCATGATATATGGCTCGGTCGTGGGTCATCCGGCAGGTATAAGGAAGTCCACAAAAATCGATGATTCTACCCTCAAACTCCTTTCTCCAGAACCAGTCTGTCCACCAGAGGATGGGGTATTCCTTTCCTGATTGTCCTGTAGATGGGTCCATGATTGAGATTTGAAATGAGGAGAGATGAAGATGCAAGATGAGAACGATGATTGAACAAAAGAAGGGGAGCCCTCTTTTTTTTTTTTTTTTTTTTTTTTTCTTTTTTTTCCGTACGCAGTAAGCTGGGTTCCTCCCTGCTGGACCTTCATTGGATTACATTTTTAGTGGGTCTTCTTGGCAGCGTGCTAGTCTTAGTCTCTACCCTCTCTCTCTCTCTCTCTCTCTCTCTCTCTCTCTCTCTCTCTCTCATCACTCCTTTGTTTGATCGTGTGTACATACTACACTGTGGCAGTGTGCAGCAGACACTTGTCTCCCTTTGACTGAGTAGGGAATGTTGGATCTCCGAGGGAGACAAGTACTGTAGACCTTTTTTTTTTAAAAAAAAAAAAAAAAAAAAAAGGGGGAGACAGGTAGACTCCATCATACCTTCATCTTAACGAGCCTGACAAACGAACGAGCAAGCATCCCGTCCCCAAGAGGGAAATTCTGCCAAATCAAGCAACAACCTAAAAAAAAAACCTTACTGGAATTATACTTCTTTTTTTTTCGACCCATGTTCCGACGCCCTCGGCGGCAGAGAGATATTTGCACGTACGTACAGTACACAATCTTTTATCATTCAAACTACGCTGAAATCAGAGAGTCGCGGTAAGGATGCCCTCTGGCAATTGGTTACACAAAGACTCTTTCTCGCTTCTTTTGAACAGGGGAGCGATGTTTGGACCCATAGGAGGAGTCAGTAGTGAGCTCTCACCTGGATCAAGATTGAGGAACCGGGCTAACACTAGTCCATGTGGAGCAATCAACACTTTTCTGTCCTCCTGGCAAGGTGCCAGTGAAGACCTTATAAGTGATCTACATCAACAATACAGACTCAGCCCCTCGCCTTAGCAAAAAAAAAAAAAAAAAAAAAAAGACAAGGACAAGGACAAGGACAAGGCGACTACAACCCTGAGGAAGGAAGATCTTTAGGAGGCTGTTCCTCAACCTTATTTGGTGAAAAGGTTCTCTATGACAGAAATGATGCTCGCGCCAGGCGAAATGTTGGAGACTGATCGCGAGGTTCAAAAAGATACCTTTTTTGCCTCTCGGCTCATCACGCAGTATTCAATTGCTTCTGGAGTCGTCGTTTTTTTTTGGACCGCTCCGGTTGGCATTTTTCTTTTCCCAAAAGGATATCCAAAGTAGTGGATTGAGTCTGCTGGATATCCATCTTTTTTCGGATATTGAGTATGGACCAACGAATCCAACCCATTTATTTCCCAACCCACTCGAAATCTAGTCCAAGTCAATTCAATCCAGACTGCTCATACTCCCATCCAAACCCATCCAAACTACTCACAATCCAACACTGCCCGATCCTATCCAAATTGCTATGTGTGATACTGCGTCTCTATGGTCCCGAGTCTCTCAACCTCGTACTGGGTTACCGTGATCTACTCCTCAAAATCATCCAGAATCGTGTCTTGGTGTCCACTTTGCCAAACTCAGAGCTATTTGTCATCTATCCACTCATCTTTTCTCCTTAGAGTGCACTTGACACATTTGACACTAGGCGATGGTGAAGGTAGTCCTTGGCAGTGAGTTGGAGGCCAATCGTATGAACTGTGTGTCTGTCTACAAACGTTAAACTACATCCAAGGAAGCACTGTACAAAAGAAAAGAAAAAAAAGAAAAGAAAAAAAAAAAAAAAGCTTTGCCCATGATGAGTGAGGCAATGTAAAGACCTTTCACAATCGACCTCTACTACATGCCAGTTACCTCACCAAAAGAAGGGCAGAGGAAAAGCTTTGCCCATGATGAGTGAGGCAATGTAAAGACCTTTTCACAATCGACCTCTACTACATGCCAGTTACCCTCACCAAAAGAAGGGCAGAAAAAAAAAAAAAGAAAAGGCAGAACCGCTAATACCTCACCCTCTCATACCGTCCTCACCTGTATTCCTGGGTTATAAGACCGACAAGCTACGGCGGTGCCTGGTGAAGCCTAGTTTGGATATGATAAGCTTGACGGACTAGAAAGGCACTCCACTCTCTGTTAACCTAAAAGCGTCGTAGAAGATATCCACTTTTTTTGTAACCATCCCCAACGACCTTTGGATATATTTTTTTTTGTTCTCTTTAATGATGCCTCAGACTTAGGTGCACTTTGTAGATTTTCTCTAGTGACTCGAATAACCATTTCTATTTCTCGGCCGGACAAAAATTACTATGACTGAGTTAAAGAATTCTGAAATCCCTTGCCAACTTGAGCTCTGTCCCTCTTTCCAAAGTTATACCAAGTTAGTGGGGGAATATTGCAAGTGGACAGTGCAAAGCTGTAGAAGAAGAATTTTACGTGGGAGGAAGGGGAGGCTAGTGCTGTCAAGGTTTTGTGCTCTTCCACCCCTACCTTAGGCCTCCATCTCTCAAAATGTTGGTGTTGTAATTCTGGCGCGAAGCAGCTATCTTGATCGATAGAGATTTTTTTTTTTAAAAAAAAAAAAAAAAAAAAAAAAAAAAAGAAAGAAAGAAAGAAATGCTGCTGCTGCTTTGTTACCTAAAATCCCACAAGAGGGAAGAGGAGAGAGGGAAGGAGGATATCGCAGAGTTCTCCCTACTATGGCCAATTGAAATTGAAGCATGCCCCAAACCTCGATCTAATACAATATGACCGAGTCCGGTGAGATGAACCGACGATCGGTTGGATCAACAGACTTTTAAACGGTCCACCATTTTCCTTCAAATCCAACCAGCAGTTACTCAAGTTAACCAGCTAATGACTGGATGACATTGAAAATAAGCATTTAATAAAAGCCTTTGAGTTGCTAATATCTCTTTCTAAGAGTATGGTGCTTAGCAGCGGCCGGTCCACTTGGGAACGATGGCATTCAAGTGCTGATCAATCTCACCCTCGCTAGGACCATTGTTCAATCCGTTCTGGACAATGATCGATCCAACCCTGCCACTGACTTGTCCAAGTTTACCCCAGTTATAGAACACAGTGTTTTCCATGACTCCGGAAGCTCTGGAGAATTTACCACCGCAGTTGCCCGACTGGAAGAAAATAACGGTAATCTTGTGGTTCGCAGTATCGGCATTGAGGAAGGAAGCAGACTTGAGCGCGCTAAAGTTGGAGACGGTGTAGCACTGTCCGTAGGAAAGGACGGGGAAAGAGTTGCAGGCACCCTTGTTGAACTCTTTGTTGTAGGCCCTGAGGATCGAGTTGGCAGCATCCGAGGTGGTGGCCAAGGCGAAGGCAGCAACGGTAACGGCAATGGAGGAGAACTTCATTTTTTTCTTTCTTTTCCTTGGGGAAGGGTGGAGAGTTGTTGAGATGTGAAAGATTGGTGTAGGATGTGGTCAAAAAGTTTTTTTTGTAGCGCCTTTAAATACTGTTTCCTTCCTTCCTTCCTTCCTTCCTTTCTTCTTCACCTTCACCTTCACCTCTCTATCTTGAAAGGCTCAGGTAGATGAACCACAGGCTGGTTTGATTGTCTTTTTTTTTTTTATGCCTCAGCAGGAAATCGTTTGGCAACCGCGAGAAGCGTTTTGGTAACCGCAAAAATCGTTATAGCAACCATGAAAGTCTACAATTGGCTGGGCAAAGGAAAAGTTAGGAGCCTGATTTAGATCGTTTGCATGCAGTGTACACGATAAACTGACCAAAGAGTCTAGAGTCCCAAACGGCCAAACTTCTTTCTCTCTTCTCCTTCTCCATCGGGTATGATAGAGTCGGGAGAAGCTCTCTTCCGACATTGGAAAGAAAGAGAGAAAGAGAGAAAGAGAGAAAGAAAGAAAGAGAGAGAGAGAGAGAGAGAGAGAGAGAGAGAGAGAGAGAGAGAGAGAAGAGAAAGGAAAGGAGGATAAGGTTTCCAGCTGTGGGGACCAGAACCAATATGGCCTTCCGCTCTAGATGGAGCCCCATTTTAGATAGCGCCATCAAAGAAAAAAAATCAACTATAATAATAATAAAAAAGGATCTTCCCAATGTTGAATATGTAATCCAGAGGAGCACGGACAAGATTTGTAAACACCTATCAGAGGCCACCAAAAAAAAAAAAAAAAAAAAAAAAAAAAAAAAAAAAAAAAAAGGTATATTTTGTTCACACACTTGCCGTAGTTTCTTCAATGGCATGGAAAGAAATCGTGCGATGGAGATCAAGAGTTTTGTAACGGGATCCCTTCAAAAGAGAAAAAAGAACCACAGAAAGCATCGTCCGCCTAAAGAGACGAACCAGGCAGGCAGTGAGTGTAGTATCCAGTCAAAGAGGCCACCTAAATTTTGGGGAAGAAAGAGGGGAGGGGGAATGCTTGGATCAAATCGTTTTTGGGGGTCTTTCTTCTTGACTGTAGAACAAAAATTTTTCATAACGTATGCACTGCTGTGTCAACGGTCCGTCAGCATCATTTTTAATTGGCTAGATTTTTACTCTCTTTTTTTTTTTTTTTCAAGGCAACGGGAAAACGTATTGAAAAAGGAAAGATGGTACGTAGTACAACACAGCAGTTTATTTCTCTCACCTTTTTTTTTTTTTCCTCCCCTTTGTTCTACATTTAGACAAAATGGCGAGGGGATCCGAGAAATTATTGACCCAGTCCGCACCACATTATCCTTTGAACAGAAAGAGAGAGCCTGTGGTGATCTGCTTGATGTCCAACGGAATTGCCGTAAAAGTAGGGATGGGGGGTGGGAGAAAACCTTGATTTGAGAAAAAGGAATTTTGAACCAAGGACTTGGTCATTTTTTCCACCTTTTAGGCCAAGAGACGTGAAAAGGCACAAGGGATCGGAGAAGGGATGAGAAGAGAGAAAGAGAGGAAGCGCAGAGGTCAGAATGTGAACATCCCTCATTCTCCATCAACTAACATTTGATTCTTCACAAGATTGTACTCGCGCTCTCTCTCGCTCTCTTTCTTTCTTTCTTTCTGTCCCTCCTTCAAACGAATCCCCAACGTTTGTCCCGATTACAGCGCATACAGTTGATTCTCTATATCTCTATCTCTTTCTCTCTCTCTAAAATGAAGCCTTCCTTGGTTTCCGCACGTTCAATCAAATATATACAAAAAAAAAAAAATTGAAAAGGAAAGAGAGATCGGAACGGAGCAAGTTATTCCTTGTCTTCTCGGCATTGGAATCTCAATGTCGGGTTGGAGTAAATCAGTTCTTTTTTTACCCCCCTTTGCTATCATCCAATCAACAATGTGTTTCTATCGGACCAAAATGTTTTTTTTTTTCTTTTTTTTTTGCCTTCTTTAGATACATGGATAACTCCAAGCTTTTATTGATTCATGTCGCCAGTACATTGGGCGAAATGGTGGCAAAGAGATACCATACAATATCTCAAACGAAATTGTGCTGTCCTCCCTCTTCCCCCTTCTCTAGAATAGCTCTAATCCTTAAGGCCCCTCTCCCCTATCGGACACGTATCTTTCCTCTGAGGGAAGGTAGTACTCTCCTGTCCTACTCAGCGCTACTGGTAAACGTGAGTTGAGAGAGGAGTACCTCCGTATCTATGAACTTTTGACAAGACATTCGATGCTTCTGCCCTTTGTGATAAGAAAGGCTAGCAAGGGGCTTTGTTTTTCTTTCTTCCTTCCTCTAAATTCTGTCCTGACTGCAGATGGTCCAAGTGAGAGTGCTTCAATGAGAGTGAGGTGGGATTCGTTTTCTTTTCTTTCTTTTCTTTTCTTTTCTTTTCTTTTCTTTTCGTCCGCCACATTTGTGTTTGAACTGCAACGGCTAGGAATGGCATTTGTACTCGCGTGGTTGGCGGGAAGAGGGAGGGAGAAGAAGAGAGGGGGGAGGGGGAAACTATGGTGGCTATGTTGGAACATTAGGAGAGAAGGGGCTGAGAAAGCAGACGTAATTGCTGGTAGAGGATCTTTGCTAAACCAGATACATCCAAAAAAATAAGAAACTAAGGGTATCATAGCAAACAAACGCCGTTGAGATAGGAGATATGTTTAATTGTAGACAGAAAGACATTTTATTCATTTTTGAAAAATGAAAGGATCCATACAATGTGTTCTTCAGATATCCTGGTTTGCCAGGCAGTCAAGTCTTCATAGCAGTATTGCTTTTTGTTTTGTTTTGTTTTATTTTGTTTGTTTGTTTGTTTTTGTAGCCTTTGGCGTTGGTATTTCCCTTTAACCTGCATGCTGGAACATATCTTTGCGCGATAGGTGCTCGATTCGTGCTTTTTAGGCAAATACGGCTGAAATAGCTGGTCAAACTTGAGAGAGAGGGGGAGGGAGAGCCATTTTAGCTAAAGGTGATGACCTAAACCTCAATCATCTGTTGGACGAGAGACTAGATCACTTCCAAGCTGGAATCCGTACTAGAAGTATGATGAGTGGATTCTTATGAACCTCAACTCTTGGAGTCATCCAATGCTTTTGATACCGAGAAGTTCAAGGAGCAATTGTTGAGAAGGGAAGGGAGGAGAGGACAAACACCAAGTCAGGTGAGTAGTTTCTCGTTACACCCCGTTGTCATAAAACCGTCACGGCCTCTTTTGGAAAGGACCAAGTAGGCTTCTGCACTCTTAATAAAGGTATTATTTTTCTTCTTCCTTTCAGTCTAGCAAAAAGAACTGGATTCAGGCAATAAGAATTAGCTTTTTATTGTAGATGGTAAAAATGTAGTTGGGTAGAGTGATATGATACAAGTGAGGGGAGAACACTAGAGTAGGGAAAAAAAAAAAGACTTTTTCATCTTTTTTTTTTGTCTCTCAGATGGTGCTGACTCTAGCTACCCCTCCGGGATTTTGTCTTTCCTCTCTTTTTTTTTCTTAAAGAGTCATGGTGACAAGACCGGCAATGGCGGCAAGGACCGAGGTCATGACCAAGGAACCAGCCATGGCATTGGCAGCGCTCTTGCCCTTGTCCTTATCGCCAGGGGTTGTCTGGTTGCCGCTTCCGTGACCACCGTGACCACCGTGACCGCCCGAAGAGTTGCTGCTGCAGAATGGAGCAAACTTGGTGGTGTTGCACATCTTGTTGTAGGAGGGGCACTGGGTCATTTCAGGCATGTCGAGGCAAAGGTCCTTGAGGGCGGCCATCTCGTCGCAGACACTGTAACCAGTGGCATCAGGGGTGGGGCAGATCTTGCAGCCCTTCATGCCAGGCATCTCCTGGCAGATAGAGTAGACGAGACCAGTCGCAATCTTGCCCGAGGGCAATTCTGGGAAGGCTGCCTGAGCCTTACAGGCGGGAATAATCGAGCTGTTGGAGCAGAAGGTCTGGTAAGACTTGGAGCAGACGGCGCTGGTCAATGCAGTGTCCTCCTTAGCAGTGCACAGGGTAGCCAGGACAGCAAGGGGGGCGCAGTAGGCCTGGTTCAAGGAGTGGTCCGCAGCGCAGGCAGTGTTGAGCGAGCATCCAGGAAGGAAAGAAGAAGCCTTGCAAATATCCGAGACAGCGGCCGAGATCGTGGACGCAGGGATGGTGTAGTTAGAGCAAGTGCTATCCGTGGGTGTGGTCAAGCAAACCGAAGGAGGACCGGTAGGTTCAGGCGCAGGGGTGCCCGTGGGTGGGTCGTGAGGACCTTCATGAGCAGAGACCGAGGCGGCAAGGATAGCAGAGGCAATGGCGAGAAGGAAAGAGGAGCGCATTTTGGTGAGATGTGATTTTGTCGAGAGGTGTGTCCTGGGAATATGAGTGGGCGAGGATAAGGAGAGAAGAGACAGGATCTGGGCCGAGGCCCGGGGCCACGCTTTTATATGAGCCGAAGACAAAAGCATGACAGGGCCATGGCTGTCAACGAGCTGTCATCGCACGACTGACAGTGGAGGAACAGGGTAGTCGGGAAGATGGTTGGTTGGCGCAAGTGGGTCGCTGCGGGGCGAGGCAAACAGGAACAAAGTAAACATACACGGCTCACGTACAAGGTGCGAATGAGTTGGATTGCATAGGCCCCTATATGAAAAAAAAATCAGAGACCGCAGGTCAGATTTGACATCCGAAGTGACAATCCCGGAGGGTACTCGCATGTGCTCTCAAGAGAGGGAAGGGAAGAGAAGACATGGCGGATAGAAAGATCTCTTCCACTCTATCTCTGTCTGCCCCTGGACTGCTGGATTGGGCTGGGACGCCCACCGATTCGACAAGGTTGGATGACAGGTGGCCCCCTGTTTGTTTTTGACAGCTTTGCTCTTAGTCTCTTTCTCTCTTCTTTTTTCCTTCTTCCTCTCTCTCACACACTCCTCTCTCTCCTCTCTTGGTCTACTTGATCATCCTCCTTCCTTGCCCCTGCTCTTGGCACCCTGTCCGGTACGCCCTCTTCGCTAGAGTTTGACAGGTTGACAGTTTTGACAGCTCATGTCGGCGTGTCTGCGGATCTGATTCCGAACGCCTCATCTCGATTCCCGATCCGTAATCTTGCTCATCTCCCCCCGCGTCCACAGCCTCGCTTAAAAGCCCTGCTCCTCTCGCCTCTTCCCCCCCTTTTTTCTTTCTTTTTGTCCTATTGCTCCCCAGGAGCTTCAGCTTTTCAATTCCTCATTCGCATTCTTCAGTACCTCAATACCTACACCTTCTTTTCTCCTCTTTTTTCTTTATTTTTTGTTTTTCTTTTCCCTTTTGGCACAGGCGTCTGAGACACCACTTGGCCCCAGATGATGTTACCATCCATCCCCCGCACTGGGCCCCGTGCCCTACTAGCGCTCATGTCAATCTCGGCACTGGGCCTACTTCACAAAGCTCATGCCCAGGCCGTGGACTGCTTGGTCACACCCTCAGACCCGACCTGCGTCAACTTTGAGCTTCCTGCAGCGACGATCAAGGCTGATATTGATGGGCTCTGCGAACAGATGCCCTTCATGCCCGGATGCTCACTCTACAAGTCATGTCAGACTGCCTCCAAGACCGACCAATGGTGCACGCCCTTCTCTGTTCTCGCCGACATTTGTGCAGTTGATATGCCCAATATGCGTGATTGCAAGAACTATGTTTCCCTCTGCGGTGCTGCCAATGTAGCCCAGAACCAGACCGCGGGCAGTCGACCTGCCATCTGTACCAAGGCTCCTGTCATTGCTAGTTTCCCTACCACCAAGAACGCCTCGGCACTCGTCATTGACATTTGTACTGAGATGGACATGGCTGGCTGCGAACGCTGCCCCAAGCCCAAGCCAGGCGCCTACGCCGCCGACTGCGATACCCTGGGCACGTATGCAATCCTTTGCAAGGCTATGCCTGATATGCACCAGTGTGCGACTTGGAAGGACATGTGTTCTGCTAGCTCCCCCACAGCCGCCCTTGGCTTCCAAGGTTCGGAATATTGCGCGATGGGAGTGGGCGACCCAGAGATGAACCCACCAGCGATGCGCATGTACTTCCATCTTGGTTTTTCGGATTATGTCCTCTTTGAAAAGTGGGTCCCAAGGAACCAAAGCCAGTATGTTGGTACTTGGTTTGCGCTCTTCTTCTTGACGCTCTTCTTCCAGACCATCTCGACCTATCGTACGAGTTTGGACATCCGCTGGGCTGAGGAGTTGGCTGCGGAACAGGATTCGGTTGCCAAGTCGGACTCGTCTGTTCCTCTGACGGGTCCAAAGTCCAGCTCTATTCTCCTCACATGGTTCCATCTCTGGAGTCAACCATGGACATTGAAGGAGGTCTGGCAGAACGTGATCCGAGCCATCTTGACCTTTATCGAGACGACGTTGGGATATGCGTTGATGTTGGTCACAATGACCTTTAACGTGCCCTTGTTCTTTGCTGTCGTCTTGGGATTGACGGTGGGTTCTGTCGTGTTCTCAAGACAGCGCATGGCTGCTTCAGTCAAGTCGAACGAAAAGTCGGGTGGCACCGGCTGCGCAGGCTGTGGATAAGCAGCAACTCGAGCTCCAGTGAACCCACTAGCACGATTTTTTTTCTTTACTTTTTCCATCCCCTTCCACCCCTCCAACTGGAGAGAAAAGAGTAGTCATTTATTTCTATTGTAGTCGTTACCTCTCATATTAGTATTCCTTTCTTAAGCTCCTTTCAATATATCCTAGTCGCCGCTTTTCATAAATGGCGACATAAAGCGAGGGTTGCGCTATATATTTCTTCATTTTCTTGATGAATATTCTCGACTATGCGTGCTTTTTTTTTTTTTTTTTTTTTTTTTTTTTTTCTATCTCTTTCGCACGATGGTTGCACGAAAGATGCTCGGAGATAGCCACATGGTGATCCGCCCGAGAGCTGTAGGCGGACTAAATTCAATCAGCTAGTAGAGTCATACCTGTGCAGAAAGAGGCGTGTAGAAACGACCCGTGGCTCTCTTCTAAGAAGAACCGGAGTTGAACGCGCGTCTCTCTCTCTCTCTCTCTCTCTCTCTCTCTCTTTGCTGCACCACATTCGCACCAAGAGAGAGAGAGGTTTGTTTTAACATGCTGTACAACACTGCTTGTCTCGCTGACTAGCCTATTCTTCCAGAACGCCAAAAAGAGAGCTCAGCGCCCAAAAAAACTCGTGGAAGAAATGCGTCCTCTTCCATGTTCATAGACCAACAAAAAAGACCTGACGCCTTTTCAAGTGAAAGACGGGTGCAATGGGAAGGAGCCCTGCTCTTCTAGCTTGTACAAAGATTGTGTGCTTGTCTTGGTGTGAAGGATACTGGTCTATCTCTTTCTCTCTTTTGCTCTCTCTCTCTCGCCTTCTTCTTCTTCGCCTTTGTTCGTTTCTATCGATAGGCTGGATCTCTTTGCGAAAAAAAAAACAAAAAAAAAAAAAAAAAAAAACCACAAATGCACAAGCGATAGCAGTTGCGATGACAACATCATCATCAAGCCAATAAAGACAATGGTTAGATCTTCAAAAATAAAGTGATATGAGAAAGAGGCAAGGTTGTGGAAGATTAGAGTTGTAACCAAGAGAGGGGAGAGAGAGAGAGAGATGAGTAGATGGCCACGAGGGCAAAGACGTTGGTGGTGTTGCCCCCTTCTTTCGATCTTTTGCACAGTCCTCTATCTCCTAGTTCATCCATCTTTTTTCTTTTTCTTTTTTTTTGTGAAGAGCCAACGCAACAACAATGGCCTCGATTCTCTCCCAATCTTTGATTCTGTTCATAGGCTCAGCAGGCCTCTTCTTTCCTCCTTCTCCCTGGACCTAGCTAGACTAGAAATGGGCAGCCAGAGTAAAGGGGGGGGGGGAAGGGAGGCCAAGAGAGTAAGAAGGAGGAATACTTGAGTTTTTCTGTAAACTGAGCACCTCACTGCCCCTCCAGACATGTCAAACCTAAAATGCTTTGTTTTTTTTTCTGACAGGCCAGAGTGGCTCCTTTTTTTCCCACTAAAAGTCCAAGCGCCATCTGTGTCCAGTACACACACGCATGCTCACCCAGACGAAAGAGAGAAGAAGAAATGGGAAAACAAACGGGAAGGGCAATAATACCGAGCTGTCAACTAAGAAAGAAAGAGAGAGAGAGGCGGAGTAGTCTAACAAGGCCACTTTGCATCAGACCCAAAGAAACATAGCCTTTCAACAGAGAGGAAAACACAGGCCTGGGTCCGATTTTTTTTTCTTTGTACCTTGCATGTCATACACAAAGCAGACACAAGGCCCAGTACCACAGACACATACTACACGACACGCCTACCCCGAGTCAGGAAATGTCAGAATTGACAGCTTTCCCATGGAACCTTCCATTGAATAAAAAGAAAAAAAAAAGGACGACAATAAGCCGAGAGTTGTCTCTTCCTTTCTCCTCTTGGGTGTGCGTTGTGTAATGTGGTCGGGGTTCTTCAAACTCTCTTGATTCGGTTGCTTTGACAGGTGAAGGTAGAAGAAGACTATTCGTCGGCCTTGCCTGTGTCCCACTTGTTCGCCGTTTTTTTTTTTTTTTTTTTTTTTCCTGTGCAGAGACGGGCATCGCCTTCGCTCCTAACCCAGTCAGAAAAAAAAAAAAAAAAAAAAAAGGTGTGTGGATGACCCAATTATCATTGGCAGCCATGAGAAAGTAGGAGACTCTATTGTTGCATTAGACTGAATGCTTTTTGTACTCTCACAAGCCAAGTCTTGCTTGTCTCAACTCGGGGACGTATTGTACACTTGCAGCTGTACTCGCTACTCTCATTCTCTCTCTCTCTTGCTTATGCTTTCAAGTTTGCACATTTTTCGCTTCCTAAATCATTGTCAACTTCGTTGATCGTCTCCTCTCGCTCAGAACGTGTCTCAACGGGGGGACTATCGACCATCTTGTCATGTACTGTACTACTAATGAGTGGGTCATGGCTATCCCTTTTGGTAAAAAAAAAAAAAAAAAAAAATAGAAATAGAAAGGTGACCAAAGAAGTGGTGAGAGTAATATTGGTCCATCATCCAAAGCGGTATCACAGTCCTACCCAATTGACTCGGTTTTCCTCTTCCCCTTTCATCCTTATAGGACGGTTCATCACAACGTTCATATCCATAGACCCTTTCTTTGTGCCCCCTTGGAAAACGGTGTTCTGGTCGGGTTACACCTCTGTCTCCTTTTGCTTCCTTTGTCTTTCATTCTTTCTCGTTCTCTCTCTCTCTCTCCCTTGAATATGCTGAACCAATGGATCGTTTAATTGTGCTCCATCTACAGCAGGTCCATCCCTGAGAGAATGGGGTGCATTATCGCGGAATTGCCAGGTAACTCAATAAGCATGCAAGCCAGCCGTTTCCTTCTCCTGTCCCTTCTCATTGTCAACGGTTAGGCATGGAGAGGAACGACATAAATCCGGAAGCTTTTATTATTATAGCCTATTATTTAACACACACAGCATGCAAGAGGATCGACAGGCGTAGTCAAGAAGACCCGGGACATGAAGAAGAGCGACTAAGACTAGGATCGAACGGGTAGGGGAGGGGACCTCCATGACTGAGCTTTACCGATAGATCGATAAGTCAGATTACTCGACCACATTTCTTTTTTTTTTTTTTTTTTTTTGAGTTTGACAGTGGACAGGCCGAGAGATTTGGCAGGGCCGCGACCGCGTCTCCCTTGGGCCAGAGAGGTACTCAATCCACCTGCATGTCAGAATTGGCTTCTTCCGTCCCTCTTGTTTGTTGGCTACCATTCCACCCTGTCAAAACAAAGTGTACAGTACAGAGGAGACCTCACGCCCAATGCTGAGTTCGTACCGGTGAGGGCAATCGTGTCCTCCGCTTGGTTGACTGGGCCCTGCCCGCCCATCGATGGAGTGTGCGCCATATTGTCCAGTGGTAAGGACCAGTGAGCATGTTGAGATGTTGTACCCCTCCCCCTGAGGAGGAGGAGGAGGAGGCGCACTCGCCCCTTCTTCTCCGATAGCCCTTGCCCCGTTCAGCTCCACTCGTTAAGCGAATCCTTGGTGTTTGCTATAAAAGAGCTGGCCCCCCTGCCCTCTATCCACTTCTACCCCTTGTCTTCTGCACCCTTCCTCCTTTTTACTCTTACTCCTCATCCTTGCCTTGTTCCTCGGCTCCGCTGTACATACAACTCCTTTATCCAGACCACATACAAGAAAACCAAAGAATGAAGTTCGCCACTACCTTCTCGGCCATTGTTGCCTCGGCTGTCCTCCTTGCCACCTCCGTGGTCGAGGCTCACGTCACCGCCAACCCTTCCGCTGCCATCTCGGGATCCTACTTCCAGACTAACTTCCGTGTCCCCCACGGTTGTGGTAGCAACGCGACCGACTTGGTCATGGTCGAGATCCCCAAGGGTGTTTCCTCTGTCAAGCCCCGTGGTCTCTATCCCTGGAAGATTGATATTCAAATGGTTGCACTCGAGACCCCCATCACGACTCCCACCGGCACGATCAACACGACCGTTGGCTCCGTCACCTGGTCCGGTGGTCAGATCCCTGATTCGACTTATGAGGACTTTGGTCTTCAGTTCAAGTTGCCTCAGATGATTGGTAACCTTTACTGGAGCGTCAACCAGCGTTGCGTCAATGGTGAATGGCAAAACTGGACTGGTGTCCCCGATGCTGCTGGCAAGACCAATGGATTCCCAGCTGCCGTCATTGCCATCTCCAACACGACCACCCCCAGCAACAATGCCGGTAGCGGCAGTGGCAGTGGCAAGGGTAGTGCTGCTCAGGGCGCTTTCCAGGCCATGAACCTTGGCCACGTTGTTATTGCTGGAGCTGGAGCTCTTTTGGCTGCCATGCTCTAAAGGGAAAAAAAAAAATCGATTCGCCAAAATACCACGTGTGTGATCTCACGTACAGGGATATCCCTACCTCGTTTTTTTTTTCCTCTTCCGCAATCCTCTCCACCTCCCTCCCCCCCTACTCTTGTACTTAGACATGTCTACGTCTTGCTATTTGTTAGACATCGCGCGACCTCTTCCTCACTTTCCTTTTTGCAATTATACGCGGGGCAACAACAAATGCCTCTAATCGCATATCCTAATAATATTAGTAAAAAAAAAAAAAAAAAAAACCAGCTTTTTTTTATTATTATTCAAATGTCTTTTCCTCGTCATCAAAGCTCTGCGGATCAATCTATTTGTGGTAGTGGGAATGGCCGTTAGGTGGTTAGTCCAATGTTCTCTTTCAGGTCCTAGTTATCGTTGAAATTTTAATGCTTTGCAGCGTGTAAGGATGTGCGGGTCAAAATATGGAGGAGAAAAGGAAAGGAAACTAGCGCCAAAAAAAAGGAGAAGAGACGACTTGACATCTGTTCTGAAATTCGTTTTTACGCTCGGTCCCTGTGACGAGTTTTCCATAGGGGACAGGGCAGGATAGGAAAACAAAGGGAAGAGAGAGAGAAAGAGAGAGAGAGAGAGAGAGAGAGAGAGAGAGAGAGAGAGAGAGAGAGAAAGAGAGAGAAAGAGAAAAGAGAGAGAAAGAGTGTTGGACGAAAAAAGACAAGTTGGCTTTTGGGAGGGATGACAGAACACCTGGCGAGAGACTATTTTTTTTTAGTTAAAGGTATGCGGGATAGAGGGAACAGGATCGCGAGGTTTAAAAAAAAAAAAAAAAGAGATGGCCAGGGCCAGAGTACCTGTCTCTCTCTCTCTCGCCCTTGTGAATAGCACTTGCCGTTTTCGGGCAGAGGTCGTTGGCCCTGAGATGATAAATTAGGTTGCTCTTTTATGCACGCTATTTTTTTTTATTCCTGCAGGTTTGCATGCTTTCCCATCACCACTGCCACCGCTACCACCACACCACAATCACAATCACCACCACCACCACCCACCACCACCACCACACACCACCACACACCACACCACAAGCACCACCACCACCACCACCACCACCACCACACACCAGAGAGAACCATTGGACTATATAAAGAAATCTATTCAGAGCTGCATAGTTTATAGATCGTGCGTGTGGCTCGTTTCCTTTTCTTCTCTCATTCCAACGGCCTTTCTTCTTTTTCTACGAGTGGTTCTCCTCAGACACTGGCTTGGTTTTTTTTTCCTTTTTTTTCTTCTTTTACAGTCTACTCTCCGTCCCTTTTTTTTTTTTTTTTTTTTTTTTTTCAACTTTCTAGGATCGTTCTCGAAATGACCTCCTTCAATGAAAAAGGGCTCATTAGGTCGATGGATAGGGGAGAGAGAGAGAGAGAGAGAGAGAGGGAGGGAATGAAAGAATAGTAGACCAGATTTTTTTTTTTTTTTTTTTGGGCTTTCTAAAAGAGAATGAGAGAGCCTTCTCGGTCCGTGTTGCCGTGTCCTCTCTGTAGTTTCCCTTAACCTCCCCCCTCTTCCTTCCCTCCGCTCCCCTTCTCTCTCACCCCCTCCTTACTTCTACTCCCATTCCATCTATCACATCCCATCCTATCCAAGTCCCAGGCACAGGCACCAGCCCACAAAGAGCCCAAAATGAGACAGAGTGAGAGAGTGAGAGAGAATAGATAAATATATATGAATCTGTCCAAGTGCACAGTTGTCAAGAGGATAAAGAGGAGAGAGAAAGAGAGAGAGAGAGAGAGTCGTCTTTTTGCTGTTTAAGAACGAAAGGACTATATTACAGATCACAAAATAGTGGAGACCAAAATCGGAGAAAAGAGAGAAAGGAAGAGGGGGGGGGGGGGAGGAAGAGAAGGAGGAGGGGGAGGAGGGGAGGAGAAGGAGGAGGGAGGAAAAGCGGATCGGATATGCTTGTAGGTGAAGAGAGAGAGAGAGAGAGAGAGAGAGAGAGAGAGAGAGAGAAAGAAAAAAGAAAAAAAAAGTCGGTCTGTTCAAAGGAGAGGAGAGAAGAAAAAAAAAAAAAAAAAAAAAAAAAAAAAAAAAAAAAAAAAAGGATGACTACAACATCAGCCATTGGATTGCGGTAGAGACCTCCTGTCGGATGGAACTCTTGCTCGCCTTCCTCCCTCTCTCCTTCCTCGTCTTCCTCTCCACACACCTCCTCTTCCTTCTCCTTCTTCCAAGAACAAGAACAAAGAGAGAAAAAAGAAAAAAAAAGAGAATAGAATAAAATAAGATTGTTGATTAATCCTCTTTGATATGTCGTTCACCCGTCTCCGATAAAGAGGCTGAGGACATGGACAAAGCCATGTTTGTTGCCCTTGACCGGTTACTCACAGAGACGAGAGATGAGAGACAAGAGAGGAACAGGAAAGAAAGAAAGAAGAAAAGCAGGAAGGTTGCCGCTCCAGTGTTGAATTAGGTTGCTAAAGGTAGTTAATATAAAAAAGGAAAAAAAAAAAAAAAAAAAAAAAAAAAAGGCAGAGATAAAAAGAAAAAGTCGTCGTCCCCACTTGGCCCAAAGGTTACAGGATTCCACTGTCCTTAAGAGCGTTCTGCAAAATGGTTTCCTTGACTGCTGCAAAGACAAGCCTAATCGACAAATGGAAGGACAGGGGTAAAAGAAAGATGGTAAGGATACTTTTTCACACAACACAGGGGGTTTTTTTTTTTTTTTGTTGGCTGAACAGATGGTTGTTGTATCCCTAGATTTCATCCCGAAAATGTTACTTACTTGATCTGGTGTCGAGGAAAAAAGAAAAAAGAAAAAAAAAAAAAAGATAGAGTCGGGACCCCATGAGGAGACAGCAAATGCAGCCGTAGCAGGGAGCAAAAGAACAGGGCAAGCGCAAACATGAAACGGTGAGTAGGAGGGAAGACACGAGGAAAACACATACTCATGCCACACACGCAACACACGCAACACACAGCGCTGCAAGGATGCACATTTTTTTTTTCCAACTTACATTTGTCGTATCCGTTGCTTGTGTCATGCTATGTAGACGAAAAAGGGGGGGAGAGAGTAGCAGCAAAAGAGTAAAAAAAAAAAAAAAAAAGAGAGAGAGAGAGAGAGAGAGAGAGAGAGAGACCTGTCTGGATGCATTAGTCGACCTGTCTGGACCTGGACGCAAAAGGGAGAGAAGTGAGAGATGTGAGCCTGTCATGCAACCCCAGGCAGGCGACTTGGGTCATTGACCGGTTCTTACTGAGGGTATATGTGGAGACGGGCACGATTTGTCTGTGTGAAACGCCACAGAATGTATTTGGCTGCCTTGGCAATATCTGGTCCGCCTATTATCGACAAGTGAATGATGTGTTGTTGTGCGTAGATGTAGATGTGTGTATGTGTGTGCGTGTGTTGTGTATTTGTGTAATTGTGAATATTGTGTATTGGATGCGATGTGCGGTTGTGTGTGTCAGCAGGGAAGTTGGAGGCAAACAGGAAAGCAGGGGGGAGGGGGAGAGGAAAAGAGAAGAAAGAGCATCGGAGCATCGACCCATTCGGGCGACAACAAGGTTCAGGTTAGTTCACACTCGTCCAGCATGGAAGGAAAAAAAAATAAAATAAAATAAAAAGAGGAGCCAGCTAGTCCATCCTGTCTACGTAACAGACAAGTGAGAGAGCAAATTGCGCGATGCAATACAACAACAGAAAAAAAAAACGTGGGCCATGTTGTTTACCTGTGTAGTCTGCAAAGTACTTTTCCAGCGGTACTTTTGGTAGTTTTGTCGAGAACAGGTCGATTTTGTTCATGAACAGAATAATGGACGTCCGTAGGAACCAACGGCTGTTGATCACCGACTCGAATAGCACCAGACTCTCCGCCATCCGGTTCTAGTTAATGGTGAGAGAGAGAGAGAGAGAGAGAGAGAGAGAGAGAGAGAGAGAGAATGAAGGGGGAGAAAAGTTAGGCATAAAGAGAACGCGACATGCTGCACAGTTGGGCGGGGTATAAGAGGCCCTTGCAGTCAAAACAACGGCGTGCTCGCATCCATCCATCCATCTCTTTTACCTGTCCCGATTCCTCGAGGAGGACCTGGTCATACTCGCTAAGGGCTACACAAAAGATGATGGACGTGACCGCCTCAAAACAGTGGATCCACTTCTTGCGCTCCGACCGCTGTCCGCCCACGTCAAACATGCTGTAGCCGATGGAAGCACAAGCGAGAGCAAGAGCAAGAAACGAAGAAGAAAAAAGGGAATAAAAAAAAAAAAAAAAGAATAAGGAAGTTTAGAAGACCGGGTCGATGACGCATTGTATCTCAGCAAAGGTTGCATATTGCAGAAGAAAAGTATATAAATATCGTCTCGGGTTTACCCCAAGGATCCGCAAGAAAGAAAGAAAAGAAAAAAAAAAATAACAAAGACAGAAAAACATACTGGATGCTAAGCTGGCCCATATTGAATCTTGTTTCCGAGATGCCGGTTGTTTTGGATCGAGCCCTGAGGACATCCTGAACGTTGGGTGTATAATCTTTGGCACCCAGTCGCCGAACATGACTGAAGAAGCTGTTGGGCAAAAAAGAGCGCAGACGGATGGTGAGTTTCTGGATGGTGATACACGCAAGAGTTTCGAAAGTTGTCCATTATTCCTTGTGTCCACGCCCTTTTTTTAAAAAAAAGAGAGAGGAAAGAGAGAGAGAGAGAGAGAAAAAAAAAACAACAGCCAAATGAGAGTGAGCAACAGCTACTTACTAGGGTGCAGAATCCATAATGTAAAACTCGCTTGAACGCTCCATGCAGAGAGTGGTGACAGGGTCGTGATAGAGAGAGTCGATCGCGTTGACGATATCAGAGCTGAGGATGAAGTAAGGATCGGCGTCGACGCGATAGTCAAGAATGTGGTCCGCATATGCTCTGTTCTCTGGCAGTTCTGGTTCCAGCCTCAACTTTTCCATGGCAAGCACCAGTGCCTGCGCAGAGTCGACCAGGTTCTTGTAGACTGTCAGTTTGAACGTGGCTAGCTCATCTGGACTGTATCCACCTTGGTGAATGACTTTCATCTGCTTAACAATCGTTGACTTGCCCGACTCTCCACTCCCTATTAGGGGTTGTTCACGGAAAGGATAGAGAAAGAGAACATGAGGAGACTGATCTGTCCACACAGGGCCACATGGACAAGGCCTGACATGCGCTAGCAAGATTGGCGTGGACTGGTATAGGCGTGTCTAGGACAAGTGGAAGCGGGACGCCTGCGACCTTTTTTTTTTTTTTTTTTTTTTTTGTTGGCTTGGACAGGCTAAAAGTACTTACCGAGTAGGAGAATCTTGCATTCCTTCTTTAGGCGGCGGTTATCCTCCTCTAGCCCCCGGTCAATGTTCTGACTGATCTCCTTCTGTTCCTTTTCCTCGACAGAAAGACATAAACCCATGGCGTGGACTGATGGCCTTGCGGCTGGGTAAAGGCGAGAGCTGGAAAAGATACAGGGTCTTTTTTTTTTTTTTTTTATGTTGTTGGTTTTTTTATAGAGCCGTTAGCGTGGTGCAGAAAATACGGCAAACGACTTTTGGACACACGGTGAAGGAGAGAGGAGAGAGAGAGAGAATGAGAGAGAATGAGAGAGGAGAAAAGAAGGAAGAAAGGAAGGAAAGAGGCTGGAAAGTGAATGGAGAGAGAAGAATGCAGACACAGATGCGGACCTGCCCTGGCCAGGCGAATAAGGAACGGCAAGGGAACGGGCGGGTGCTCTGTGCTTCAAATAATGAATGTGGCCCGAGTGCTCGTTTTCGATGGATGGGCGGGACAAGGATGGGCGTTAAGGAATGAAAGGTCGGATGAGAGAATCGCTGATAGGTTGGACGGATGAAAGGGAAAAAGAGCGAAAGAGGTAGGTCGGGCAAGGTTGTAAACTGGAACTGGCTAGTAGGACAGCAAGGAAGCGGGAGAAACGAGAAAGCAAGACGGAGAGCAAGGGCAGCAGACGGGTGGACGGGCGAGTGAGAAAAAAAAAAGCAAGACGCAGAGCAGAGAGGGCTGCGGCGCTCTTTTTGCAACCGGGCTCTTTTCTCTTTCTCTTTGATTTGTTGCTGTTGGCCAATCTCTCATTCTTTTCTCTCTTCTCTTCTCTTTTTCACTCGCTCTCTTCCATATCATCTTCACAACATTCACTCATCCACACACTCTTGCAACCCTCGCCCCTTCAGGACTGGACTCTTTTGTCTCCTCTCCTCTTTCTCTTTCTCTCTCTCTCTTTCTCTTTCTCTTTCTCTTTCTCTCTCTCTCCCCACACAGTACGGAAGGAAAGGAAGGAAAGGAAGAGAATAGGCTTATCCTGATCTTGAATGATGGATATATCTTCCTCCTCTTCCTCCTCGTCCTCCTCCCCCTCCTCCGCTCTGTTGCGACAGGCCCTGTTTGACTCGCGTCCGATGATGCCCCGTTGAACTGGCTGGAAGAGAGATCCGCCCACCCGTCCCGCGATGTTATCACCGTTTCACTCTTTGTCTCCTTGTGGGGCTCTCTCTTCTTCTTTTTCTCTCTCTCTCTCTCTCTCTCTCTCTCTCTCTCTCTCTCTCTCTCTCTCTCTCTCTCTCTCTCTCTCTCTCTCTCTCTCTCTCTCTCTCAAATTCTCTATCCATCTCTCTCTCTATATACTCTCTCTCTCTCTTCTCTCTCTTTCTCTTACTCTCTCTCTCTCTCTCTCTCTCTCTCTCTCTCTCTCTCTCTCTCTCTCTCTACCTTTATGCTCCTGTCTTTCTTTCTTTTTTTTTCTCTCTCTCCCTCGCGTGCCCAGACGTGTTCTAAACTGCAATCAGGGCAGCGTAACCGCTCGGCCCATCGTCTGTCTGCTCCAGAGCCTGCCCCCTTACATCGTCACAGAAAGAAGATGTAAAGGTGAAATGTGCTCCATCGCAGCAACAGGAGAAGGAGGAGTCGTGGTTCCACATGGTGTTCTCCATCCATGGGAGTGGGAGAAGGGGGCATCGAGGTATAGGGGTGGCGGAGACAAAGAGGAAGAAGGGGTGGGGGGAGGGTATTGGGGGGAGGTAAATGTCGACGACGTTGCGAACGTGCAGCTGGGCTTAGCAAACTATCACAATGTGGTTGATTCCCAGGCGGTTCAGAAAAAACGAATGGCGGGAAGGGTGTGGGTGTATGTGTGCATGTGTGTGGGGGAGAGAGAGGTTTGAGACGACCCACAGGTCTGGCGCAACACCATGTGTGGCCATGCTCCACATTCCCTCCCTGCCTGTTGGGCTGAAATGCAACAGAATGAGATCGAGATCATGCATTTCTAGTGCTTTGCTCGATTCAAACTGAATACGACAGCCATTGGTCCAGCGAGGGAGAGGAGAGAGGAGTGTTGTCGCCTGGAATAGTGTGAACAGTATGTGCGTGGGTAGAGTATGTGTAAAGGTGGGTACTGAGAGTAAAGACTTACAGTGCTGAGTGGTGTGAGCTTCGTGGTTAGGGAAATGGAGGACTGGATTGTCGGATAGGGATCTTTGGAAAAGAGAGAAAGGCGGACGTGATCGGGGCTGATCCGATGGCGAGATTGGAGAGAGAGAGAGAGAAAGAAAGAGAAAGAGAGAGAGAGAGAAAGAGAGAGAGAGAGGAAAAGAGAAGAGAAGAGAGAATGAGAGAAAGAGAGAAAGAGAGAAAGAGAGAAAGAGAGAAAGAGAGAAAGAGAGAATGAGAGAATGAGAGAATGAGAGAAAGAAAGAGTGGAGACAAAAAAAAAAAACGACAAAAGGAGAACGGAGCGGTCTAGATGTGCAGAAGGACAAGAAGGATCGGCCGACTGTGCGAGAGCAGCAGCGAAGGGGAAAGCGAGGAGAGACGACGCACAGAGAGGAGAACCAAGGAGTGATGAGAGTATCGGATGAAAATGCATGAATGAGAGAAAGAAAGAATGAAAGAGAATGTCTGAGTGAGAGAGAAAGAACGGAAAAAAAGAGTAATTCTCCACCTGGGGAACAGGGTGTCCGACGTGAGCAATTCCGGTCTCCCCTTCTCTCTCTTTCTCTCTCTCTCCACACACACACACACTCTCTCTCTCTACTCTCTACTCTTTCTCTCTCCCTCTTTCGTTTTGCCTAACTCTGCCTAACTCTGCCTAACTCTGCCTTGCTCTATCGCACCTTGTTCCCCGCAGCTCACTGCTCGCTGGCGGAGATGATGCAATGACGCCGCGGAGGCAGAAGATCATGATGAATGTTGCTTGCAGCACCCATACCCCTCCCCCCTTACTCTCCACTCGGTTTCCAGGAATGGCCCAAGCCCACTCATGGCACGTGAGCGTGACTTGATCTTTGATCGATTTCGCCACCAAACTTCCACTCTCTTTCACTCCATCTATCCAACTATCCATCCATCCATCCATCCGTCCATCCATCCCTTCTCTTCCTTTCTAACATTCAGTCTAAAAATTGACAGCCTGCCTTTTTTCTTGTCGTCCATTGGCGTTCATTGTCGCCCGTTTCTGCTCACTGCTGCTCATTAACGCTCATCAGCAATCAACGCTCTTGAGACAAACGATCTGCCACCCATCCTCGGCTCAATCGAAACAACGCCACCAAATCCACTTGTTCTGGAAACAGAGATCCGCATGAGCAACCAAGCATCCATTCAATACACGTCGGCTCTTTCAGGCCAAGAGATCTCCTCTGAGGCCACGAGCACAACTGAAGCTACTACGGCGAGCTCCAGCACAGACCTCCAAGAGGCCACCCCACCCTCTCCCAGTTCCAGTGCAACAGCTCACTTGGAAACAGTCGGTCGACCTGTTGCTCGGAAAGAGATCTCGCCCGAGTTGCAGGCCAAGATCGAAAGAAATCGTCTTGCGGCCCTTGAACGGAGAGCACAGCATCAAAAGAAACTAAAGTTGATGGAGGCGCTGGCCGCCTCGGGTTATGGTGAACCAGAGTCGTCCGATGACCGTGCTTTTTTTGAGACGAATGCAAAGGCGATCCACAAGGCCATGGAGGAGGTTGAGCCGTTACCCAAGAACAATTGGACAAAATTCTATGATTATGATCTTTCCAAGATGAAGGATACTCGTGCAGGATTTATTCGAGAGATTGACAGTACCGATCCTTCTCATACGGACTCTACAGAAGAAAATGAGAGAAAGAGAAAGTGGCAGCCAACCTTGGTCGAGGAGGATCCATGTAAGCCTAATACCTAATTTTCTTTTTTCGAGCTTTTGAGAAAACAACAAGTAGTTTTGTCCACTTTACTAACCGATGGCTGAGATCCTCATGAATCTTTTTACTCTGATCGATAGCCATCTTTTATGGAGCAGAGGACAATTACGAATGTCAGGACTGCACCTCGGTCGACATAGATGTTCAAATTCTTCGTAATTTCCAGGTCTGTGTCTGCATTGGATGTCGAGACGCACAACCCGAAAAATATTCTCTTTTAACAAAGACAGAATGTCGTCAGGATTATCTGCTCACGGATCCAGAGTTGAGAGACACAGAGTTGTTTCCACATTGGGAAAGGCCCAATCCAAAGAAGGCCACCTGGAACAACATGCTTCTCTACCTTCGGTGTCAGGTAGAAGAGTTTGCATTCAAGAAATGGGGTGGAGCAGAGGGATTAGACCGAGAGTTTGAAAGGAGAGAACGGGATAAAGAGTCGAGAAAGGAGATGAAATTCAAAAAGGAATTGAGAGATTTACGAAACAAGACCAGAACCTCGGTCTGGCAGGATAAGAAAATGAAGTCTCGACCCAAAGCCCACCAGCATGATTTTGGTGCTGCTGTGATAGATCCAAAGACTGGCTCCTCAGTTCAGACCTGTATAGAGTGTGGTATCCAGGTAGAATGTGAAGAGTTTTAGATGATTCCAAAAAAAAAAAAAAAAAAAAACTGCTATAACTATGAATGAGAAATGCATTGATATCTCTATTTTTATTTTTATTTTTGAGTGTATTGTATGCATGGAGTGAACAAAAGAGTGTTGGGGGTGGGGGGTTTAGGCGGTATACTTTTCGAGTTCTGCCCAAGAAGAAGAATCTAAAATATGATCACCATACTTTTGCTTGGCCTCCAGAATCTTTGGACGAATCAATGCATGAGTCGAAGGAGGGACTGGACTGGAAGCCACCTCAAAGAATGTCCTCAAAGTCACCAGAGTCTTTTCAACCATATCTTCGTCCTCCATATGCTTCTCCAAGATCGAACTGAACACATGAACAATTTCCTGACGAGCCAAATCAACGTTGCATTCTGGATCCTGGATAAGAAGATTGTTGATCAAGAAGACAACCTTGCGGAGCAAGGACAAATCTAAGGTATTAGCAAAAGAGTGGAAGGAAAAGGAAAAGGAAGACAGAGGTTAGTTAACATCTAGGTTCAAGTACTCGTTCTTGATCATCTCTTGTTTTCCCCTTCCTAGTCTGCTTATCCTGGAAAGGTAGTTGAAAAGAATGTCATTTGACAGCGTACCAGTCTCATTTTTCAAGAGTGTCACTAGAATCTTGTAGCCGTCCTTGTTTTTAAACTCTGTTAAAGCAGGGTCGTAGTGCTTAATAGCACCGTTCAAAGCATAGATGGCCTTGGCACGGACAAAGGGCACGGGGTCCGACAAGAGCTCAATGACCGGAGTAAGACCGTTCTCTTTCAAAAACTAAGTTTGGTATCAAACATTGCATCAACGACTGAGAGTTAGTTTCTTTTCCATCATTGGAGCTTGTTTGTTTCTCTCTCTCTCTCTCCTTCCCACAACTCTGAAATCAACAGTGACATACTGCAGCCTGAGCCTTGGGATTGTTGTTGGTGGCTGTACCGCAGACCCAAGCCGCCTGCTCTCTGAACTTTGGGTTCTCGTTCTTCAGCTCCTCCAGAATAGGTGGCCAGAGTTTCATATTTTCGATATCTAGAATCCAGAGAGTAGACAAGAAACGAAAGAGTCGAGTGTTAGATTCAAGCGATTCCTGGACAATTTCTTCTTCTATTTCATGGACCATCCAATGGGAATCCCTCTTACTTGAAGCGTTATCGATCTGTTCGACAAGCATCTCAAAGTCCTCCCAGGCAATTTCTTTCTGTTCTTCGGTCGCGTTAGGGCTCTTAATGGCAGCCATGGCTTCAATCATTTGCTGCCCTTCGCTTTTTCCAAGGATAGCATCGACAATACCAGGGTCCTATAAAAAAAAAAAAAAAAAAAAAAAAAAAAAAAGGTATTTAGATAGGATGAAAAAGGCAAAAGAGAAGACCTGTGTGAGCAGGGTGCTGTTCATTCCAAATGAGGGTTCCTCGAGTCCTTTCATTCCCCTTGAGACTTGGCCCATTCCTTCCCCGAGTCCATACCAACTGTTCGATTGGTGTCTTGGTTGCTCCTTCTGCCGATGCATCTTCCTTCTCAGTGGCCTGGTTGATGATGGACCACTTGAGTAGCTCATTCAAGGATCTTTGGGACATTGCTGGTCTTTTGTGCTGGTGAAACGGAGAGAAGAGATAGAGGTGTGTCCCACAACAACCGTTTATTTTTCTATTTTTTTTTATGTTGCTTGAAAGCTAGATCTGCACGTGACGGATCTGAAGAACTTTCTTGAAAGTTCTCCCTCTCTCTTTCTCTTTCTCAATGAAAGAGTAAAAGGGGACGACCATAGTTTTACCTAAACCTGCCGCTGGATGTGCAGCCTAAAGATAGTCCTATTTATCAAAGCGCATCGCTTCTCCATCTGTCTATCTACCACGCCCCACACAGACAGCTCTACCTTCTGTTTTTGGCACCAAAGAGTCACATTTTCTTTTGGAAAAAAAAAAAAAAAAAAAAAAAGTGTTTCGAAGAATAAAGGCAAAAGGACAAAGGGTGAAGCTAAGGAGTGTAGTGGCGCCACAGCAAAGCTTAGGTCGAATCTCTTGGTCAAAACAGAAAAAAATAATGAAAAGAGAAAAAAATGAAGACTGGCGAGGACAGAAATGGATGGATATACGAGGCGACCAGAGCATAATATGTTCTGATCTGCTCTGCTACATAACCTGCAACGGTGCAGAGTGACATGGTCAGGCGCATGGATTGGGATCACTCGTCCGTTGACGCTGAACGTACAGGAGGCCGGCAGTCTATGCGTTCCTACAAGCCTTTTCACTCTTTTTTATTCTTCTTCTTCTTCCACTTGCACCGCCATCCTATGTATCATCCCTTCTAAGTGCGCCTCTTGACGACAAAACTCATACTCCATCTCATTGGACTCGAAGGTCATCCAAGGCTTTCGTGCTTGTTGGCTTGCCTCATTTCACCCCTCACAATATGATCACGACAGACTTTAAACCAGCTTTATCGGACTCGACGTCGCCTTTGCGACTACGAAAGACTAATAGCCCATTTCTCAGACGCAGCCCCACGTCCGCTAAGGCGTCCTCACCAGATGCCATTTTCCCTACCATTACTCACGACAGCCCCATTGATACACCCTCGCCTAGAGAAAATGGAATCACCGAGACCCCTACTCCAGCCCCACCCCTGGCTCAATCTCCAGCTCCAGCTCCAGCTTCAGCTCCAGCTCCAGCTCCGGCTCCGGCTCTAGTCTCAACTCCAGTTCTCTCACCAGCTCCAGCTCCAGCCCTTTCGCCAGCCCTCGCCCGATCACCAGCTTTAGCCCTATCACCAACTCTAGTTCCTATTGCCGCTTCTATTGTCGCAAACAGCACAATGGCTGCAGGAACAGCTTCGGGCGCGTCTCCTTCATCTCTTGCAATGACTCGATTATTCAGCAGCAGCGGCCCACGAAATAAGCATTCCCCTTGCAGCAGTGGCAACAATAACAGTAATCACAGTGGCAACAATGGCAATACTAGGACACCATTCACAGACGTGTTGATGCGATCCAAGACCCTCAGGGTTGGCAGAGTGAGTCGACTGGTCATGTCCTTTTCGAATCCATCACTCGCTCAGTTTAGAGCCAACCATTCAGCCAATGCGATTGACAACCATGGCGACGAACTCTCTAGCGGCGATAGCAATGATGGCAACGATATCAACCCTATTAGTCATCATCGAGACTGTGTTCTTGGCTCTGAGAGTGGGTTTGAATCGACTATGGCACAGATGGATCGTGCTGGAGAGAAATTCAGTCCACCGTTTGGACAAATGGCCATTGATTCTCCGTCTTCTGTCTCTGTCTCACTCAAGTCGCCCACATCCGTATATTCTGCGGATTCCTGGGGTGATCAGCATCCAACATGCCACGGTATTGGGATTCACGGCACTAACAGAACTCACTGTGACAATACCAACAACAACGACAACAGCAACGACAACGACAGCAATAACAACAATAGTACTGGTGTGACGAAACCTGATGCGAAAGAAACTGATGGCAACAGTATTCACAACGATCACTATGACAATGTCAACCAAATAGATGGAAACGACGCGAATGACAGTACAGGCGACAATCAAGTCAAAGTTCAAATCACCACCACAGTGACACCCATCATTCTCGAGGAAGTCAATGGATCTTCACCAAAGCCTTTGGCGATCCCTTCATTGCTGACGCCGCCTCTTTTGGGTTCACCTCAGAGTACTCGACTACATATTGGGCCTATTGCTCGTATGAATTGTCGAGACCAGAATAGTTGGACCCTAAGTGAATGTTCAACAGGTCTAAATCAATTGTTGGTGGTCCCGGTCAAGGAACGTGTACGAACAAGCATCAGCTCGGAAAAGGATGCACCCCCGACGTTGGATCTTCAGCCATTCTCTCCTTATTCTCCTGGAATCTTTGGCGCCGACATTTCTCTCTCGCCCACAAACATTCTAGTCGGTGGCACCCTCACCAACAAGGAGGTTGGTATGGATGAGGACGGTACAACAGTTCAAGTCACGAGCTTCAACCTGGAAGCGATCACTAGTCCCGAATCTGAAGGAGAGGGTATTACCCGGATCCCCATTGAACCACTGCAGTGCATTCAGAAGGAAGTTTTTAGACAAGAGGAGCTGGATCCAGACTTGATTGAATATCATGTCCTCTTCCAGCAGGCTGACCTCCGACCAAAGGACGATGATGAAGAAGATTCGGAGGAAGAGTCTGGATTTGTAGACAGGGTTCGAGTGGCCAAGGTCGCTCCCAGGCTAGCAGACCCACTTTTGGATGACAATGGTCAAGGACTTGCTCCTGCTTCTGTGATAGATGGTCCTGTAGAAGATGCACCCCTTACGATCCCCACGACAGGTAGTCAATCGCAATTGAGAGCACTCCTTGGCAAGCCCAGTATTTCAAAGACTTCACTTATGAACTCGATTGCTGCCTGTCTACCTGCAAAGAAACTGAGGGCAAGCACGGGATCGATTGTTTCTCCTAGTTCGGCCAAGGAACGTGAGCCTACGGAGCTGACGATACCCACGACGGAATCACAAATGATTGCAAGACAATGGCGACGAGATCAATCGACAAGTCTTTTGATTCAACGACCCGATGGATCCATGGTCGAACATGTTGTCCGCCACGAGACCTTTGACAGTTCCTCATTTTTTGAAAAACGTCAACGAAGGGCAGGATGTCAAAGTCAAGGAAGACTTGTATCGACCACTTCTTTGGATTTTTTTGGTCCTAGTCGAGGGAATACCAGTCCACTCTTGAGCGGTAACAGTGAGTCGAATCTACCTTCAGTTTCGATCAAAACACCGATCACAGCCACGGATCCCGATACTCAAGTGACAACAGCGCCGGATATTTCAGTAGCAACCGTTGTTGAGGGCACGACCACAACAACAGAGTCTGGGACCCGGCATGGGATTCCTTCAAGAGCAAGCAATGGGTCGTCCTTGTCGTCTTTGTCATCGTTGTCCCGTTCGAGGAGTCGTACTTCAGTGTCTGAGCCATGTGCTACTATGATGGTTTCGCCACCTTTGAAGGACGAGGATTCGCCTATCTCTAGAGAGGTTCTGAGTGCTGGGGAGGTCGAACCGACAGAGGAATCGATCAAAGTGGCTTCTATCAAGGATAATGCGACTAGTGAAAGCGACAACAGCAGCAAAAACGAGAATCCTAGCAGCGACAGCAACAATAGCAGCAACAATAGTAGCAGTAGCAGCAACATTCTTAGTCCAGGACCTGCCATTGCAGAACCTCGAGTTGAGATGGGGATAAGACGATTGACTCGATTGCCGACATCGTTGCATATCCGAACCAGTGCATCGACGATTCTTTCAGGCGAACAAGAGGCGCTCCATGATTTGGTGGTATCCTCCAAAGTCTCTCGAAAGGGAAGATTGTTTGCAAAGAAATTCAAGGCGATTGCTAATTTTGAGTACAACACGGCCAAGAAATTGGGCAAAGGAAACTTTGGGATTGTTTATTTGGGGACACGGATTTCGGAAACAAAGGACAAGGACAAGGAACTGGATGTGTTGGCCAAGGAGACTGAGGTGGCGATCAAAAAAATTAATCGAAAATTGCCAGCAGAGATTGAAAAGCTAGGTCTTGTTCAGAGAGAGATGAAAGTCTGTCGTCTCTTCCAGGGCAAGGTAAGCAGCCTTCGACTAGGAGGAAGGAGAAAAAAAAAAGAAGAAAGAAACGTTGGAAAGCTATCCAAGGATCCCTCCTTCCTTTTTTTTTTTTTTGGAAGGAAGGATTCTTATATTTTCACTTTGCTAACGCTTTTATTATATTTTTATATTTCTATGTTTTTTTTTTTTTTTTTACATATTCCTAGACAGGAATTGTTCCATTGCTCGATATCATTACTACAGCCAAACACCATTACCTTGTCTTTAGAAAGGCAGATGGCGATTTGGCCGAGATGATTCGAGATCGGTGCCACCGTCTTCAAGGAGGTAAAACGACCAAAGATACCCAGCAACCACCACAACCACCACCGCATCATCCATCACAACAACAACAACAACAGCAGCAGCAGCAACACCAACACCAACACCAGCCCCTCTCACCCACTTGTACCGTCGGCTCCATCTTTAGCATTGGAGAAATCCGATCAGTGATGCGAACGGTTGTGCTGGGCGTTCAATCTCTGCATCGGGAAGGATACAGTCACAAGGACATCAAACCAGCCAACATCCTTCATCACCGAGGTCAGGGTCTCCTCTGTGATTTTGGACTCTGCAGTCGAAGTGATGACCTCCCACAGAATCAATTCTTTGGAACTCAAGAATATGCCAGTCCTGAGGCTCGACGTGTGATGGCACATCGTTCGTGCGATTATATCCGAAGTGACATTTACAGTCTGGGAGCTGTTTTGTATGAACTCTCTACGGGTGCGGTCCTATCCAAAGTGATTTCTCAGGGTGTGAATTGGAGACGGTTTGTTGTGTTTGGAGGTCGAAGTTTTTGTGAACTTTTGCAAGGGATGTTGAATGATGTAGATCGGAGATGGGATATTGAACGCGTCGTGAACAGTCAATTCTGGAGTGATGGTGCAGATGCTGCGGCTGCCACACTTCCAACTGCAGAGATGACGACGACGTCAACGACGACTACTACGACTACTACTACGGTGTCCACGGGAACGAACAAGAGTGGGAGTGTAACGAGTCCACGACCAAGGGATGGTCCAGGATTAAGTCCTGCCGTGTCGACGATGACGAGGGCGACTAGGGAGAGTACCGAGAGTTCTTTATCGAACACGTCCGGATTGTCGGCTAACAAGTCTCGAGAGGTATTTTAGACCACTTTTTTCCAATTAGTACTTTGATCCGACCAGATGCTCTGCCATGTATCCAGGGAGGTGTCAATGGCAGATTTCATGGAAGAGAGAGAGAGAGAGAGAGAGAGAGAGAGAGAGAGAGAGAGAGAGAAAAGAA